>VDFB02000017.1:406333130-406710426 GCA_007258455.2 Sequoia sempervirens
AAAGTAGGTAGTACAACCACCCTACCTCCCCCAAAAGGGATGATGCTAACATGCCAGAAAATTTGGGCAATAGAAGCAACCCCCTCAAGTCACTCAGCCTCCAGAAAGCCTCCATCCAGGTCATCTTCATCTTCTCCCTCTCCTACAAATTCAAAACTCCTACCTCTCGCCATCGCTCTCACCCTCTCACTCGCCATTACAAATTTTTGTGAAGTGTTCGTAGTACCTTGCTAGTTAACATATATTGGTTGTTATTATCTATGTTGATGATATTATTTTTGGTAGCAACTATGATAAGATGTGAATTTTTTTTGCCTATGCAATGCATAAAGATTTTGAGATGTTTATATTAGGAGAATTAACATTTTTCCTTGGTTTACTAGTCAATTAGTTAGATACACGTATTTTCATTTCTCGAACTAAGTATGTGAAGGAAATTCTAAAGAAATTCAAGATGAAATATTGCAATCTAGTTAGCACACCTATGGTCACTGGATGTAACCTCAACAAAGATGATGAATCTAAATTAGTAGATCAATCTTTATATAGGTCCATGATTGAAATCCTTTTATATCTTACTGCAACAAGGCACGATATCATGCAAGTTGTTTACATGGTTGCTATATTTCAAGCTGATCCTAAGGAGACACATGTTAAAGTTGTGAAGAGAACTTTTAGATACTTCAAGAGTACAATATAATATATTATATGGTATCCTGTTGGTAATGATTTCACTTTAACTGCATATACTGATGCAGATTGGGTTGGTTGCATGGATGAAAAAAATAGCATTAGTGGAGGTTCCTTCTTTCTAGGAGATAGAGTGGTAGCATTGTTAAGTAAGAAACAAGAGTCATTTTCTTTATCAATAGCTAAAGCTGAATATATCATTGTTGTATCTTGTTGTACTCGGGTGCTGTGGATGAAACAAACACTGCAAGATATTAAGGTGAATTTTTATGGGCCAATTAGTATTTTTTGTGATAATACTAGTGTAATAAATATCTCTAACAATATTTTTATGCATTCTAGAACCAAGCACATATCTATTAGATATCATTTTCTCAGGGAAAAATTTGTTGCACAGGAAATAAAATTAGAATATGTTGTTACAAAAGATCAATTGGCAAATATTTTCACAAAACCCCTTCCAAAGGAGTCATTTGAACAACTCAAGGAGAAATTAGGAGTTGTTCCTTCTCCTATTTTTACATGAATACATAATGTATTCATCCAAGGGGAGCATATTAGAATACATCTTTATCCTTGGTCTTTCCCTTTCTAATTAGTGTCAAAGGGGGAGAGTATAGAAAATGGAAATGAAGAAAAGGACATACATGATGATTGGTGTTAGGGGGAGAATAAAGAAAATTGCAGTATGAAAGGAAGATGATGGAATGTTGTTGTAGACAGGGGGAGCATGATGTGATGTTGGATGAATAGTGTTGTCATTTACATTTCAGAGTTTCAAGGTTTTCAAAGTGTTGGCATGATGCGATGTTGGATGAATAGTGTTGTCATTCATATTTCAGAGTTTCAGAGGTTTTCAAAGTGTTGGCATGATGTGATGTTGGATGAATAGTGTTGTCATTCATATTTCAGAGTTTCAGAGGTTTTCAAAGTGTTGCATTTTTTAGAAGTGTTTCCATTAATGAAAAATGAGGAGATTGTTGGAATTGTTGTCATTGATGTCGAAGTGTATTCTTGATGATGATTGATGTCTATGGATTAGCTCAACAAGTTTTTTTGCAATTGCAGTGCAAGTTTAAAGAGTTGAAAAATTTTGTAGTGCAAGTGCTAAAGAGTTGAAAAAGTTTGGACTTCAAGGTTAAGACTTTCCTTATACCACATGCTAGAAATGTTAACATTACTTCAAACTTCAGGCTTCAGGCTTGTCTTATATCACTTGCTAGAAAAGGATTTAATCTATTTTGAGCTAAGTCTGAAAGGTGTAAAACTTCGAGCTTCAGTCATACCTTATACCAAATACCTCAAAGAAATGAAGAAAGGGTGAAGTTTGAAAGGTGTTGAGCATCAAACTTCATCGTTAAGGCTTACGTCTTAACATAAAGTTAAAAAGTACAGAGAAATCTCGAAGGTCGATACCCATAGGATTAAGACTTAGCTAAATCTTTCAAACGAAGGAATCAGGCATTAGAGGTCGATGTATTGGATTACCTCTTATCGTAAAAGTAAGGCAAAGGGTATGATGAATACATGAAGAATGATATTTGAAGGGTTAAGTCAACTGATAATAAGTGAAGAATGGATTTGGGGCTTGCAACTTAGAAGGAGGGCTTATATTGAGATATGGTGTTGTACACCATTGCATAAATTAATTTATTATAATATTGTAATTAAATAATTATTTAATTGTGATGCACCTTGGTGGTGTGGATAATCACACTAGGTAATTATTTGGGGACCACTTGATGTTGTATTGTAACATTGTATTATTATTTAATGCGTGAGAGACATGTGATAATAATTTAATATTGGGAAAATATTAAATAATGTGATGTCTTACTACCCAATATTAAATAAGGGGTTAGTGGTTTTGTATTCACATGGTTTTACCTTACCACTAGTTGTATTATGTGTGAGCTTGTTTCTATAAAGGCAAACACATGTGTAGTGGTTTAGGTTGGCTAAGTGGGTTGGCTATCATTATTGAGTCTTCTTGTGGAGTGAATTTGTGAAGCATGGCATGGGATGAGTGGATTCATGCTTGGAAACATGGGAATGCATTGGACAGCTTAATGCTTTAGAGGTATTCATTGTAACTCTTGTATTGCTTTATTGTTGAATAATATGATGGAGTATGGATGCTTTTGGAGGTTGGGTTTTTCCCTCTTGAGGGTTTTCCCAATGTATATCTTGTGTTATCTTGTGGCTTGTCTATTTGATCTATGAATTTTGTAAACTTGTATGCATGTTTATCTCTCATGGTTTATGTAGGAAATGATTTAATATTGTGGGTTTGAATGTAATATTTCCTAACAACTGGTTTTAGAGCTTTCATGGTTGAAGATTTTTTGTTATAACCTTAGTTTAAGAGTTTTTGCAAAGTTGAAGCCATGGACATGCATGTAGAGTTTGAGGAATTACAAGATATGGAACACATGTTGCAGGTGTTTGTATGCAGATTTGGGCTTTTGGGTTGTCAAGATTTGTTGGATTTATTGCAGATCTAAAGTTTTCCAAATTTGGGTGAAAAAGGGTTTTTTGGTTTGAGTTTGAATATGAGGGTTTTGTAGGGGAAATTTCATAGATTATCTCTTGAGACAAAATGGACCTCATGGTTGGATTTAGGTTGGTCGAGAGACAAATTTTGACATAAAATTTGACCTATTTTGGAAAAGTTGAAAAAATGCCAAAAAAATTTAGCAAAAAGGCCAATTTGCCTATTTGACCCATGTGCAAAAAAATAAAAGTTCGGCCTTTGGTAATCTTGCAAAAAAAATAAAGCGTCGAGCTTTTGAAAAATATTAAAAAATCCTACAAAAGAAACAAATTAAAAGGTTAGAAATTATTTTTAAAAAATTATAAAAAAAAAAATGAAAAAGGTTTGGGGGGTCCACAGACCCCTTGCCCCTCTGTCGTGACTATGTGGTTGATAGTCACATGCCGCCGATGGGCTTGTCCCATCGGTTGGGCACCCTAAAACTGCCATTAATTTTTTTTAATTTTTTTAAATGAAATCAAGTTCGTCGATGGAAAAGTGACCCCCCCCCAGACCTAAAAAAAATATGAACCATATTTTATATGCTAGTTGGCTCCGCAAGAGGGGGGGATGTTTTTAAAAATAAAAAACTAAATTAAATTGGAATGTGTTTTGAGTTTTTCCACCCCAGCTCCGCCCAAGCGCCGCCGATGGAGCCATCGGGCTGCCACCCAGCAACCACTAGGAGGACATTTTCTAGCCGTTTTTTTCAATTTTGTATAACTTTCACCCATAATGTCAGATTTTTGACTTCTTGTAGGCATTGGAAAGATGGTTCCGAGCACTACATAGTGGTACAAGTGTGGTTCCTTGATTTTTCCATTTTGATATGTTTTTGGAGCCTAAAAGTCATATGTTCTTGTTTGCATGGTTTTGGTCATAACTTTTGCATACATAATCATATTTTCGATTTCAAAGAAGCGTTGGAGAGAATTTGTAGTGTACTACATAGTGGTTTATATTTTTTATAAATTTGAGGAATAGGTTGGCCTTGGTACTTGTTTGATCACTTGTAGGTGCTTGAGACTCGAGGTGTGATTGTGTGAGCATTTAGATGAGTCAAGAGGTGAAACCTTGAGGGAGTACATGTTTTTATAAGTTATTTATGATGCTACAACTGATTATCAGATTGGTACTTCCATATACAGGTTTACAAGTGATTTGAGAATTGGGACGTTGATGGTGACAAGTACATAGGTTGTCTTCAGTTTTGAGGACATGGTTGGACATGGTTTGAGACTTGGAGTCTTGTATGGGTGATAGTTGAGTGAAAGTACAATGATGGATATGGTTATGGTGTCATGGATATGTAGGTACATTTGATGCATTAGCACGACATGATAATGTATGTGGTTGTTTGGTGGTGATATGATGGTTTTGTGTTAGGAGATTGTTTTTATCTTCTTGATGCTTATTTGGTTCCTTGTCTATGATTACTTGTTTGTGGACATGGTTGGAAAATCAGATCTGAGGTTGATTTGGTGTTTGAGTCATTTGGTCTACATGATTATCTTCTTTGATATCTTGGTTTATAGGTTACTAATGTGATGACGAGTTTGCATGTTTTAGTGGTTGGATCTACGAGTTATGCAATTGTATGGATTGATCACCCATTCAGTTGCAATGGGATGACACAAATATGGACTTTCTACATCCACAAGGTTTGACTCATTATTTTTGTAGATTTCATTATTTGGCCTTGTTTGTGGTCATTTGTGCATTGGCATGTTGCTTTGGGATTGAGAGGATGGATGGTTGAGTATTTGATTAGTCAAGTGATGGGGCTTGTAGCATGTGGTTTTATCATGATGTCTTGATAGCTTGTTACATTCATTGGTTATACAATTTTAGTGGGAGCTTTTGACAGTGGTGAATTGGTGGTGTTGGATTGGTTTGTGATGTTTTGATGGTGGTTGTATGTATCTTCTTGGATTGGAGATCTTGGTTTACTTGTATGTTATTGACATTACAGTTGAGTGTGTGTAGACCTATATGATATTCATGGAGGAGATGGTTTTCATGATGCCATGTGTAGCTCGTATCATGGTTCAATGGGAGTTGTTGGCAGTGACGTGGATGCATCATTGGGTATGATTATCTTCATGTGATTAGAGATATGTTTTCTTGGTTTATAGTATGTTTGATATTATTTCATGGTTTACTCTTGATGCTAGCTTATATTTTTGGCATGATATGGGTTCTCTTGAGACTAGGATGTATGTTTTGGTGCATATGATCTCCTAGGAGGAGACGGTTAGAGCATGTTGTCATTATAGATTCTTGATTCTGCGATTGGAGCTTTGACATTGATCATGGTAGTTCTCTTTGTATTGAGTACATAGATAATTTGCTTAATTCCTTCATGGTGGTGCTATGTTGCATTTGGAGTTTGACATGGATTGATTGGTTACAAGTGCTCGTGGATACTTAGAGATGTAGGTGATGGTTGGAGTTCTCTTGTGATTAGAGACATTTGCTTGATATGATTACTCTTTGGAGGTTTTAGCAGGAAGACCAAGAAGCTTTCAGCTGGATATACATGAGTTCATTATAGACCAATAGAGGAGATTGTTCTTGGAGTGAGTCATGAAGACTTGGTTATCTTGGAGGATTATTCTCATTCCCCACTCTTGGTCTTATCAACAACTTATTATTTGAGAGGTATTTTCCCATTATATCTTTTAGATGTGTTATGTTTTGTGCTTTTATTTCTCATGGGATTGAGTAGAGTCATGGTGATTGATTTAGGATACTCATTTGAGGATTGGTTAGCATGAGTTTATATGCTTTATCTTTCATAGATATGAATCTTGAGCTATGGATAGTTAGTTCAAGAGGATTCATTTTGAGGGATGTTATGGCATGGTTATCTCCTTGTGCATTTGAGTTTATGATATCATTCTTTGATGAGGATTGTTAGGAGATGGTTACTTTGCGTTTGATCTTCTTGATTAGAGAGGCTTACATCCATGTTGGCATTGTTACATTGATTCATATGTTGTACTTGATCTATGAGATTGAGTGTTATGTATGTTGTTGAGGCTTTTCGTTTGGGGTTGTTAGGAGATCATACTTGACACAACAGTACACTTTTGAGGTGTTGGTAGAAGGACATTATGGTTTATAGGTTTTCTCTCTTCATGGATCCTTTCTTGGATGTTCATGTTCATATGATTTGGGGAGGATGGTGACATGTTGTGATAGATTATGCAACTCTTTGGGTTGTATGTGTGGATCATCGTTATTGTTCTTGGTACTTCATGCTTTGATTTGCTTATCACACCTTGATGTATAGTGTTGATTGGTAGAATTGATATGCTTTGACGTTACCTATGCAGTGGGAGTTCCTAGATATGTATGTTCTTCATTGACAAGCTTAATACAGGGAGCTTGATTGCAGTTTATAGATTGCATATGTTCTGGGAATGAGTTTACTGATGTATTGATACCTTGGAGGTATGGATGGTTGGATGTATTAGCATGTGTTGTGGATGCTATTTTTGATTGTTTGGGTTTTTTTAGTTGACATCAACTTGGTTAGATCCTTTTTTATCACTTGGATTTGATGCTTGTGCTCATGGTTTGGTGCATCTTCACCTTGGCATGCTCCTTTTCTTCCATAGGTGGCACACTGGAGGATGAGAGGAGTTCTCGCTTGAGATGGTGGTCACTTTTTTCTTATTGCAAGTATCTTGATGGAGCACGAGAGCATGTTATAGATTCATGTGGTTTCATGGATGGCTATGTTGTATTTCATTCATTGATCCCTTATGCAATGTATACAAAGAGTGGGAGAATGTTGATATATGGTGTTGTACACCATTGCATAAATTGATTTATTATAATATTGTAATTAAATAATTATTTAGTTGTGATGCACCTTGGTGGTGTGGATAATCACACTAGGTAATTATTTGGGGACCACTTGATGTTGTATTATAACATTGTCTTATTATTTAATGTGTGGGAGACATGTGATATTAATTTAATATTGGAGAAATATTAAATAATGTGATGTATTAGTACCCAATATTAAATAAGGGGTTAGTGCTTTTGTATTCACATTGTTTTACCTTCCACTAGTTGTATTATGTGTGAGCTTGTGTCTATAAAAGCAAACACATGTGTAGTGGTTTAGGTTGGTTGAGTGGGTTGGATGTCATTATTGAGTCTTCTTGTGGAGTGTATTTGTGAAGCATGGCATGGCATGTGTGGATTCGTGCTTGGACACATGGGAATGCATTGGAGGGCTTGATGCTTCAGAGGTATTCATTGTAACTCTTGTATTGCTTTATTGCTGAATAATATGATGGAGTATGGATTCTTTTGGAGGTTGGGTTTTTCCCTCTTGAGGGTTGTCCTAGGGTATATCTTGTGTTATCTTGTGGCTTTTCTATTTGATCTATGCATTTTAGCAACTAGTATGCATGTTTATCTCTCATGGGTTATGTAGGAAATGATTTAAGATTGTGGGTCTAAATGCAATATTTCCTAAAAGCTTACTGCCTTATTGAGAAGTGAGGAAAGAGATAAATAGTAATTGTGAAGCTCGGTGACTGATGAATCAAGACTTAGACAAATTATAAATGTTCAAGGCTCACAGATTGGAAAGATGGCTTACACCTTATCAAAAAGTAGGAAAGTGGTAAGTAGTAAGAGCGAACCCCAATATTTGATGACACAAAGGATTTGTCGAGATTTTAGTGGTCAAAGTGATGGTTTTTGAATGGAGTGAAAGATGGTAAAAGGTGAAGGGAAAGATCAATGGACGAAGATTGAAAATGTGTAAGGTTATGTTAGTGAAACAAATAAATTATTTCCACCATTCCGAGGAATATTGGTGGGACCCAATGCTAGGCAGTGCAAAATTGTGGGATATTGACACATATCCTTTGTGACGTCGGCATAGCAAATGCTAATATAATGAAGATCAATGATGTTGATTTAATGGAAGATTAATCTAATGACTATGTTTTAAAGTTGATGTATATTAATGAGTACCATCAGATCATGACAACAAATGAAAGATCGGTTGACATTCAAAGTGAGCGAATGACTATTCTCAAAAGTCAAAATTTGATGGGTAGCTACAGAATGGAAGCCGATTTAAATACTTTTCTAAAAAATCATTTATGTGATGGTTTCAAAGGTCAGTAATGTAGTTAGGGTTTATGTAATAATGGAAATCATTACTCTTGCAGTCATAATGATAGTGTGAGTGGATGCTAAATATAGAATCTTGTCATATCATGTATATAGTGGAGACATTAATATAAATCATTCGATTGCACAAGGATTATTGAATTGAATGTGTTTTGCAGATTAGTAATAGTGTAAATGGTTTTTAGAAAAAAATGTTGTCAATGTGATGTTTGAAAAAGTATGAAGAGAGAGAAGTGCAGAGCAGAGGAAAAAGTGTAGATTAATAAAATGAAAAGGAAAATTATCAGGTTGAAGAAGAACAAATATTTGCATACATGAACTTGTGATGTTGTAGAGGTTGGTGCCTCAGAAAGATAGAGTTGGTGCTCAATTAGGTGTGTAGTGTACCTTGAGGTTGGTGCCTCAAAAAAATTTCATATGTGTGTAGTGTACCAATAGGTTGGTGCCTCAAAACATTGTCTTGGGTGTCAATGTACTTGTAAGTGGGTGCTTATATTTAACATATGTAATTTCTTTGATTGTGAGGTTGGATTTGAGCAGTAGACTCAAGCAATGTTTCTCACCGTGGTTTTTCCCTTTTAGGGTTTTCCACGTATATCTGGTGTCTTCTTTGTGTGTGATTTTTTATGGAATCTAAAATCTTGTTTGCTATTTTAACTTGGTAAAAATGTATATACACCGATTCACCCCCCATTCTCAGTGTATTGGTGTTCTTTCAACAATACAAATCTACTTAGAATGGATAGGTTTTTTTGTTATGACCAAACCTCATACACAGTACAACATTAAAATAACATTCATTATAAATAATATAATGAGTTTTTTTTGGCTTGTAGATATAAGACTATATTAATTATAATAATAAGTTATCATTTAAGAGAGTATAACTTGAGCAAACTATTTAGTAGCTGAAATTAATTTGTTGGCAAGTGCATCCACGAGCTAAAGGAAGTTTTTGGCTCAATTCTTCATCTTCTTTATATGTTGTAGGATTTATATACTCAAGTTAAAATGATGGAATTCTCTAGTAAATACAATCTAAAATTTATTTTATCTTATTTTAATTAAAAAATAAATTAAATCTCTTATTTAATTTAATCATATGCTAAAAAAAGTGATAAAAAGGTATGCTATAATATATAAATAAAGCACAAATTTGGGTATTAAAGAGTATACAAAAAATGAATACAACATGGGATAGATAGAACATAAATGCCTCTCATCAATTTGAAACTTAGAAATGACTCTTGGTTCACCTCATAAGTAGACAATCCATTTCCCTTTTCCTTCCTCACTTGGATAGATAGAAATGAAAAATATACATTATTCAAAAATCCAAAAGCAATGTCCACAACTGCTTGATCTAGTCTTTGGATGATCCCTTGCATCTTCTAGTTGCATGGGTTTAGGTCAAAGGCTGTGGAATCCAAAAAATGAAACCAATGTCCATAATCACCTATCCTAATCTTGGTGATAATCCCTTACATATTATTGGTTGCATGGGGTTATATCATGGGGGTGACATCAAAAGTCATAAGAAAAAAAACAATAAGTCTAAGATATGTACTTAAAAATATATACCAAAGCAACTTAAAGGCCTTATAAATTCAAAGCATGTTGGTCTACCAATCTTGATGTCTCTCATTTATACACTTCCCAACCCATTCCCTATCCCCATTATTTGTCCACAATGAGTCATTATATGATTTTCCATTGAGCTAGGATGCCTTATTCGCCTATTTTATTACTATCCATGATATGAGAAGTATATATTAGCTTAATCATATCCCATCCACAATTTGATCTCCTAATTTTCATGTGATAGGGCATTCCCACATTTCCCTCAAAGTCCAAAAACTACAATGATTAAAACTTGAAACCCTTCATGGAAAGTTATCACTTTGTCCCATCCATGCTTCTAGACCACTTTCCACATGTATCACATACATTATTTTCTACTCCAAAAAGTAAATATACAATGAAAATTGAACCATGAAAAAATTACATTTAACCTAATATATAGGCATACCAAATCACTTTGAAATCCATTGATCCTCAATGTGTTAGAAGATTTTTTTTACTATTTTCACACTTTATCTTTGGTTGAGATTGTATCATTGTTACCTTTACCATTTTTCCATTACGATTATTGCTTACCACTTGTATCACCTTATTATTTGCTTGCCCATTTGATTTAATTGCATCCCACAATCTATTAGTTGTAGAATGATGACTTTAGTTATTATTAAACATACTATTATTAGGACTAACTCCAATCAAATAAGGAGTTGAGGTTTTGTTTCTATATTTTTTTATCAATTCACCATGTGATTACCTAGCTTACTTTTGACACCTTGACATGATTGTGCTCTTGTACCTCTTTAATTCTCCTTTTATCAACATTCTCCAATATCCTATGGAATGTAATTTGGATCTTATCTCATGTATTATTCATGTTTAGACACAATGTTGTTGGTTTGCTTTGCACTCTTCATCTCATTTCCTATTACCAATGTGAGAGCCGCTTTAACCATTTTCTAACTTTCTTTTACTTATTTATCTTTTGATATCTTTATGTTTCACCACTTGGACCATCCTTGGGGGCCTGACCACAAAGCCCCCCTTTTGTACCTCATCATTGATTTATCCACTAACTTCATAACAATTTTTAACATTGTATGATCCAAGCCTCATCATTATTGGCATCCATATGATCTATCATATTTTCAAGCCTCATCATTTTTGATATGTAAACTCCTTACTATCAATCACTTAACAATTGTTAGATTCACCAGGATAAAAATTTAATTTAAGATCGAAACTAACATTGCTTGCGAATTGAGCAAATAAACATATAAAATGTAGGAAAGTAAAGAAGCTGGAAAAATCATGCACCAAGAAAAGAGAGAGAAAAGATTTGATAATGGAGTTCACCAGATTCTGGCTACATCTTCGGATCCACAAATATGTGCGATCGTTGCCATTATTATGATGCAAACTTTTTTTACACCATGATGGTCTTTCACTAAGTTACAATCTGCTTCCAAGGAAGATTCTCACACTTCAGGCTCTTCCCACTTCCACATTGCAATGACATGATCTATTTGGAAACATGTTCGTGCCTAACTCCTTCGTCACCTTTACAATGCTATCAAGCAATAAAACTACAACTCACTCTCTCTCAATAAGAGTACATAGGCATCAAGCCTTTACATTCAACTTAAAAGTCGTAAAAATTCTCTCAAAGAAAAAAATGAGTTTTTATCTCTTCCTATTCTTCTAAGAGACTACTCATAATTCTCTCAAAAGACTCACTAAGTTTTTATCTCTCCATTTCCTCACAAGAGACCACTTAGCTCACAAAAACTCTCAAGAACTTTTGAATTTCTGAATTCCAAACTCACACTCCTACCCCCCTTTTATACATAATTTTGGCTAAAAAAGGCCAAAAACCACCATATTAAATAAAATAACAAATTACCAACAAATACCCTTTGTTTACAAAAAATAATAACCCTTTTAAAACCCATTTTTAATTTGTTTATATTGCCCTTGTCATTTCTCCATTTACAGGCTCTATTGTTTTGGGTATTTGTTTTTATTCGTTTATTTAATAACCATTAAAGGCTATAAATTTGGGCTTATTCATTTATTAAAGGGGTTAATCTTTGTTTTTTTTAATTTTTATGAGATTTTGTTTTAATCCCACCAAATCCACTAATCCCACAAAATCCATCCCACCAAATCCTCTTGGGATCCCACCAAATGGATTTTTGTGAGATAAAATAAGCCTCCACACTTTATTTTCAAAAATAAAGCATGGTACATGAATTTTTGTGAGATTTTTGCCACATCACCTAAAATTCCATGTCACCATCTAGTCAATTGCCATGTCATATGCTGACATCATCATTTGACTAAAAGTTTGACCAAACATAACTCGCACATATGAACTTCGTTTTACGTGAAACAAGTTGCATCAGGTTCGTCTTCGCGAGCTCTATGCATTGATGTTGGTTCTGGGAGATTTTGAGCAGTTGAATTGGTCTTTGAGATCCACCTGGATCATTCCTCCCCACTAAGGAACTTTTGGACCTCCAAAAGGTTCTTAATCAAACACGACGTGAGAAAAACACCTTCCCACTTGTCCAGTATCTGTCCACCTTGATTGTGCACCTACTTCATCAAAAAGTTGTACAACAATTATGATAATCACAAACATATTGCTACCCATTTGCATTTTCTCACATCCTTCTAAATTCATTACCCCAGCTACTATCCATGTACAAAACATTAGCAACATTAACAAATACAAGGATATTAATGACAATGAGCGAACAATACTTCTAATCCTCTTAATAGGTTCCCACGGAAAATGTTCATGTTGTAGCGCTGATGATCCCTGAAACACATGATAGTTAGGCTTACAAGCAACTACTTCATTTTCATGCTTCATATCACCTACTTTTCCACCTTTGCAGACATGAGCGAAGAATTTTTTCTCACATACATGAGCCTCTTCATTTTCCTTGTGTTCACTAGTGGAGAATCAACTACAATCTTTTTGTCCTTCTTTGGATGAAGCTCTGGATGAAGCTTCCAACAGTTATCTTCCTAATGTCCACCTTTGTTGCAATAAGCACAAGGCGTTTTCAACATCCAACCTTTCTTTCCCTTCTCTTTCTTCCGAATTGGAGATGGGTCTTTACGCATGTCCCTTTCTTGGTTGACTCTACCTTCCTGTACAAAGCCATTCTTTTCCAACACTTGGAAACACTATGGTTATTCAACCCACAAAATGTGCATGGTCTTCTATACCATAAACTTTCTATGTTGTCAACCTTCTTATAATCAAAAGAAACATTGGAATAATTAGGCTTATTATACCTCTGATGGTCACCCTTGGTGCATGCATGCCGAGAAGAATCTGTGTTCATTCTTTTCTTGGACATCTTGCATGTGTCACCACTGCCTGAAGGTGATGTGTCATTGCCTCTCTCAATTGTTCTTGAGATAATTCTTCTTTTGGAGTATTCTTTGCATCCACTGCCTTGGAGCATTCTCCTTCACCATACCCCAATCCTACATAGTGAGGTCTAGCTTCCACTTTCATAGGTTCAACCATGCCTTGTCCATGACTTCCAAGGCCCTTTTCTTCGTAGCCCATATTAGTAAACAACCTCAATCCAACACCTAGAGATTGTTTCTCAGAATCACCAAGAGAACAAGGAAGAGAATGAGAAGAATGAGGAACTTTCACTAGGTCTGCATCTTCAGATTTCTTCAACAAACCTTCTTTTTCAGACTTCCATTCCTCATACATTACATCAACCTTGGCTTTCATTTCCATGAAGGCCTCACAAAATTATGCATCAAAAACGAAAGAAGGAAGTTGGTTCTCCTTATGTGATGACATCTCACCTCACTACTTGAATTTGCTCCAAGTATTCCACAACCTGCAACTTGTCAGACTAGCTCTGATACCAAACTCGATTTGTAAAATCCTTACTATGAATCACTTAACAACTGTTAGATTCACTAGGATACAAATTTAATTTAAGATCGAAACTGACATTGCTTGTGAATTGAGCAAATAAACATATAAAATGTAGGAAAGTAAAGAAGCTGGCAAAACCATGCACCAATAAAAGAGAGAGAAAAGATTTGATAATGGAGTTCACCAGATTCTGGCTACGTCTCTGGATCCGCAAATATGTGCAATCATTGCCATTATTATGATGCAAACTTTTTTTACACCACGATTGTCTTTCACTAAGTTACAATCTACTTCCAAGGAAGATT
This sequence comes from Sequoia sempervirens, assembly GCA_007258455.2. NCBI lineage: Eukaryota > Viridiplantae > Streptophyta > Pinopsida > Cupressales > Cupressaceae > Sequoia > Sequoia sempervirens. The sequence goes on from VDFB02000017.1 coordinate 406,347,319, forward strand.
CTCGCACTTCAGGCTCTTCCCACTTCCACATTGCAATGGCAGGATCTATTTGGCAACATGTTCGTGCCTAACTCCTTCGTCACCTTTACAATGCTATCAAGCAATAAAACTACAACTAACTCTCTCTCAATAAGAGTACATAGGCATCAAGCCTTTACATTTGACTTAAAATTCATAAAAATTCGCTCAAAGAAAACAATGAGTTTTTATCTCTTCCTATTCTTCTAAGAGACTACTCATAATTCTCTCAAAAGACTCACTAAGTTTTTATCTCTCCATTTCCTCACAAGAGACCACTTAGCTCACAAAAACTCTCAAGAACTTTTGAATTTCTGAATGCCAAACTCACACTCCTACCCCCCTTTTATACATAATTTTGGCTAAAAAAAGGCCAAAAACCACCATATTAAATAAAATAACAAATTACCAACAAATACCCTTCATTTACAAAAAATAATAACCCTTTTAAACCCTTTTTTAATTTTTTTATATTGCCCTTGTCATTTCTCCATTTATAGGCTATATTGTTTTGGGTATTTGTTTTTATTCGTTTATTTAATAACCATTAAAGGCTATAAATTTGGGCTTATTCATTTATTAAAGGGGTTAATCTTTGTTTTTTTAATTTTTATGAGATTTTGTTTTAATCCCACCAAATCCACTAATCCCACAAAATCCGATCCCACCAAATCCTCTTGGGATCCCACAAAATCTGATCCCACCAAATGGATTTTTGTGAGATAAAATAAGCCTCCACACTTTATTTTCAAAAATAAAGCATGGTATGTGAATTTTTGTGAGATTTTTGCCACATCACCTGAAATTCCATGTCACCATCTAGTCAATTGCCATGTCACATGCTGACATCATCATTTGACTAAAAGTTTGACCAAACATAACTCACACATATGAACTCTGTTTTACGTGAAACAAGTTGCGTCGGGTTCGTCTTCGCAAGCTCTATGCATTGATGTTGGTTCTGGGAGATTTTGAGTTGGTTGGATTTTGAGGTCTTCGAGATCCACCTGGATCAATTTCAATATCCTTTAAATGATTCATCATATTTTTGAGATTCATCATTGTCATTTCCACATGATCCAATACTAGTTTCCCAATGGTCTATCAATTTATTATCATGTATCCTTTGACCACTCTTGGGAGAATAATCGTGATATTCTCATTTCCCATTGATATGTCACATCATCATTTGTGGGCATGTGACATCTGCGTCCCTTTTAATCTTATTGAAGGCATGACCTTGGCCTACATCATCATCATTCACCTTTAGTAACTTTATTTTAATCATTTTATCTTATGTTGACTAGCTATTCACTAAGTTCTTTTCCAGTCAACTTAAAGGGGGTATGTATCCTACATCACTCACTTTCACTCCATTCATTTGAGCATTTCCCTCAAACCATGAAAATGACAATTATCCATTTGATCAAATTACCCTTTTTTTACTAAAAATGACTAACTTTTTTATTACATGTAGCTTATCTAATCCTTTTATCCAATCAATCATTAATAACCAATATTTGATTTCCACAAGGTCAACTACTATCTTTAACCATAAGGTGTCTCTTGCTAAATCACTAGATTAATTTCCAATTTCTAGTTTTTAGTTTCCATAGCGTCAACTATCATCTTTAGCCATGAGTTTCTCTTACCAAAGAACTAGATTAGTTTTGATTTTCCAATTTCCATAGGTATGGCTATTGTCTTTAGCGACGGGATGAATCCTTTAAAGTCACTAAACTAAATTATTTTCTAGTCTCTAATATTCTATTGGGTCATCTACCATCTTTAGCCATCAGGTGGCTTCCACCAAATTTCCAATTTTTTAGTTCCAAATTATCATCATTTACACCTCATCATTGGTATGGCATGGCCCTTTTCGCATAGGCAGCTCCTTGATAGCCCTCATTGCCATTGCCATTATCCAATTTTCCTATTTCCTAATTACCCATTACCAACTTGTATCCATTCAAATTTATGATGTGGATCACTACCACACTCCCATCCTTAGATTTTCTTAGGGAGCATATCTTCATAGTCTCTCTTACCTAAGATAAAAGGTTAAATTAAAAAGAAGACATTAACTTAAATTCCAACAACATGGAGTGTTATGCCCCATGTATTCCTCACCTTATAATGCATACCTGAGAACATGTGAAGTTGAACACCAACATTTCTATCATCTAGATTTTATTTTACAACTAAATAAGTAAAATATATGAGCAGTAGGCATAATCTCTCAAAGTCAAACTTGGCCATATTAATGTACATATTTGTAACTTGGGTATGGAGTAATGCTCTTGCAAATTATGAATGTGATGCTAAGAAAATAATAGATGCAAATGTAAAGAAATGGTCAAATACGACAAAAATATTCTATCATTTTGTTGAACAAAAGGCATCTGTCCTCTTCATTATTAATTTAAATTGGGAAGTCACTCTATTCAACCACTCACCTTCAGATAATTGTGTCACTTTAACTTCTAGAAATGATTTAATCAAGGATATTTATAAAAAAATAGAATAGATCACAATTAGCTATTAACTTTTGAAGCTTGTGAATATATCATGATAAGCTACTCCAAACAACTTTGGAGTCCAACACAAAATTAACATTATGGTAGATAGTTGGTATGAGTTTTCCACAGTCCATGAAGATAGTATTTAAGCTTTTGGATTTGACTGTGTCTATTTTTTTTATGATGGATCACTGAGTGTGATCCGAAACGTTGACAAAAAAATAGACACAGTCAAATCCAAAAGCTTAAATACTATTATGGTAGATAATAAAAAATATCTTAAAACAATTTCATGATATAAATACTTCAATCAACACTCTCTCTTCTTTGGGTCAATTAAAGGATCTACTAGTGCATGTGCAACATCTATATGAGCACCTTTGTTATGACAAGTAAAATACAAGTCAATGTGTTACTTCCATTCTAGATAAATTAAATGTATATGCAACTTCTGATTGTGTATCTTTGTTGATCTTGACTTAACAAAATATGTGTGAAGTCATATACAATTGACAACATATCTCAATTGAAATTGTCTATACTTATAGTCCATATAACAAAAATATCAATTAAATTCTCTACACTTAATAAAATGACGACTCTTACAATGCAATACAATTGTATGTTAAGAAAACAACTCTTCCAAAGTTGCTATGTTTTTTATATAATGACTATTAAAATAATATAAAATCTATCATAACATATTAATCACTTTTCTTTTGCTTCTTCTCATATCCATAACTACATTCATTTGTCTATAATTTATTCTGAATTCCAAAAATACAAACAAATTATATTCTTGTAGAAGTATAACTAGCTATAATTTACACAACTCAATTAACATTATCGTCACCTCCAAATCCAACCGCATTCACCAATTTATAAGAACTAGAGGCAATGCCTTCTCTTTTCTATATGCTCTAGGGGAGAGGACCCGGTAGTCGAGCACCTCAATTTTGTGCTTCTCAAAATCCTAGTGGAAATTTCAAATCAGTCCCATTTTTTTATAGCAGTTTACTTGGCAAGTCCCTTGCTTATAACTATGGTTTGAGGGCCACATCATCAAATATGATTCCACATTAGCATGTTTTTTGTCAAGGTCTCCAAAAATGCCCAAAATAAAAGTGAAACTAATAGTTGTGCACTAAATCATATTTTCTTTGTGCGCTTATGTGGCATCACATGATTTGTTGTTTTTTAGATCTAAGGAATACATTTCATTCAATTATGGGTAGTCATCATCAATAGTAACAACTTTAAAGTCACAACTATTAATCAAATATTGTTAAAAATGTTGAACATTAAACCAACTATTTTTGTTTTTTTTTTTGAATGAATAGGCAGTTATCTATATTAATAAAATGATAAAGTTACATATTCACAAAAGAAAAGTGGGTGGTAAGAAGACACACCCCGAGAGTCATATGGACAGCGCCCAGAAAAACCAAAAAATTAAGTCACATGGGCAATGCCCAGAAAAACCAAAAAATTAACCAGTTACATGGACCGAGCCCAAAGTCCATGATTACAAAACATATAAAAAGCATCCAAACTCTTTTTCACATTTATTTAAAAAAAACTATTACATTGTTTTTCTTTCTTTCTTTGTCGCTACACGGCACACGCTATTTAGGTATGTAGCGTGCTAGCGAGTGGCGACAACATAGCCGGTGTCCTTCCAACTGATCTCCACCAATCCTCCCTCAGTGGCAGGCACGAGATTATCGCTCTAATTATACCTTACCGAATACGCCGGTTTGGGAATTTTTGCAACAGAAAGCCGCTGTTCGGTCAGCTTTTAACAACTGTTAAATATGGCAACATTGGATTCATTGGTGTGAAAGTTCCCACCGCATTTACCGGTCATGAATGACTACAATTCTCCTGCCATATGCCCCTTTTTCGCAAAATCTTCTCCAGTTCACATTTTCTTTGTTTCTGCACAACAAAGGAAGATGTTATTGTTCTGTTTGGCTTAAAAGGGAGAAGCAATATTGCAGAAGCACAGTTTAGTTTTGGAGAGGATGAAGTTTGGGAAAGAGCTTGTAGCACAGATGATTCCAGAATGGCAGGCAGTTTATCTGGACTATATGTTTCTGAAATCGATGTTGAAAGAAATCAGGAAATCTAAGGAGAAGAAGACGAATAAATCGGGTGAGAATTCAGGCGGGCTTAAGAAAACGGGAACGCTTGGCAGAGCGTTCACTGGTCTCATGCGACGACACAACCCTCGCCAGCTCGATGAAGAAGTTATACTGGTATGCATGGTACTTTTCCCAATTTCTAACCCCTTTTCCCATTTTCTGTAAAGGTTAATCTTCTTCCCCTTTTCTGACTTTTTATCTATTTTTTTTTAAATTTTCCCATCTTCACAAATTTAAATTTGGCACGCTTTAATTATCTTTTTCTTCATGTATTATGAATCTATGCTAAAACATCTTCTTATATCCCACATTCCCATTCAATGTAGCCCTACATTACACCTTCCAAACACTATAGATCATTTTAACACTCTAATTTTTTTAAAAATAGAGTACTTCCATTTGATCATGATATCCATCTTGAAATATATTAAAAATTAAAAGATAACAAACATAGCAAATGTGTTCAAAATTCTTAGAGAGGATATTGATAAACTTGGTAATAATTTTCATCCTTTGACCTTGGTAGATGCAATTCATAATTCATATGTGAATAAATCTTATAGTGTGGAGATGCTTAATTGGGAAGATTGTTGGTGGATCTAATACTCTCAATGATGCTTCCCTCCCCTCATAGTCTTATGCTTCTCCTATCTTTATCCCTTCCCAACCCTCCATCAACCTCATTTGTCTCACTCCTTTCTTATTTGTACACTTGTTCTTACCCCTACTTCCCATATTCATTGTGTTCTTATCACCCAACATGCTCCTATTATCTCTTCACAAAATTTGTCTCAACATCCTGTCATTCCCCCCTCCACTATTCTACCCTAACCAATTACACCACACCCATTACCATACATATTCCCACTCATTCCACCACCATTATCTAACCCTCCTTACAGAGAATTGTCAATCAACTTATTAGATTTCAAAATAAGTTTAAATCTATCCCTCTATGCTCAAAGAAGGATTTGAGCTACGAATTAACACAATTTTCTACTTTACAACATCTTGGGATATTTTTTATCAATGGCCTTTGTGGCACCAATATTAGAATTGTACAATGGTAAGGGTGACCAAAATTAGATCATTTAATATCCTTGTTTAGACATCATGTATGTAAATATATTGTTTGGCATTTTTTTTTTAATGATCTACCAAGAATGGTCATTTTTGTTGCCACATGGTTCTATCCATTATTTTCCAAACAAGTTTATTCTTTTGTCCAACTTTTCCATGCCAACATTAGTTCAAAGTAAATTTTTAGATGGTTTCAAAGTAAGCAAGGGAAATTTAATGAAAGTGGTGTTTACTATGTTACAAGATTTCAATCCAAGTACTTGCTAAGATGCATAATCAATTATACAAGATGATGAGATAAGTGTTTGCTTGTCAATAAATTTCTACCTGCAATAATAAATAAAGTTATCTTCAATCGATATGGTACATTCTCTTAGTTGCATGCAACCATTAAGAATTATGACCTCAAATTATTGGATGCTAATTTCCTAAATTATGCCTCATGTAGAGCTTTGTTGTCTTCTTCATCCTATCAAGTTCTAAAATTTATATCAATTGATTTTTTTGAAGGGCTAAGTTATTTCAAAAAGGGTTTATGGTCATCCCATAATTAAGACATTAGGCCCAATATAATTCATGTAAACAATGAACAAGTAACTTGAAATATTAGTATTATTAAACCTCATAAGTAACAATGAATTATAAGGCTTCATGGTCCCTTAATATGATATTACAAAATACTATAGGGGATAATTGATTACTTTATAACCAACTACGACATTAGAAACTTCAAATTATGTCCTTCAATATTTGATTCAAACATACTTTGTGAATACTATAGAGTTAATGGTCATGCTATGGAATGTTCTATGGGTTTGAAGGTCAAATACATGACCTTATTGATAGCAATATGATTCACATGGAAGGTATATAAATAATGCGATAACTATTTTGTTTCCCCTCCCAAATGAAATCTCCAAATTTACATGGATCTTTTTCCACAACATAATCAATTAAATCATGTAGATAAGTTATCATCAAATATGAGGATATAATTGATCACAAGTATAGACCATTAACATCATGTGATGTATTTGCTAGAGTGAATCAATGAGTAACCCAATTCTCCTTCTTCCTTATCTATTAGACATATCATATTAGCATACTAAAGGAATTATGGTTGATTTAGAATGTTATTTCAAAATTTATATGGAAGATATTTTGTTTAAACATCATTTATAACAAGACCAATATGGACCTTTAAAAGTTGCCTTAAAATTCTATGATGGGATTATACAAGATATTATATGCTATGTGATCTTGAAGCTAAAAAATACAAAATAAAGATGAACTCATAATTTCACATTAAGTTAACTTATAATAGATTTGACCTCAATCTTAGTAAACCATAAATTGTGGTCCTTTCCATCTTACAATATTGTGTAAATTTTATTCATGATGAAAATGTCAAGTCACATGGTATCAAGAAATGCATACCAACCTCTCTCAAAGCATGCTAATTTTAACATTGACACATTCATACCTAATCCAAAGGAGCCACCACATGAAATAAATATTCTTTATGATGCATATAAATGCTTCAAGTACCAACAAGAAGGAGAAATCCAATGGTTATTACAAAAGAAGGTCAAGGTTATAATAAACATGAATACCTCAGTTAGCACCATCCAAATGGACACGAAATTTAATCAAGGATGTGGGACTAAGTTCAAATCTAATGCAATAATAATGAGGGAAACATTAATGCAATAAAAGACTAGAATTAACATACAAGATAGGGTAAATATGTGGTAACAAAAGTAGTGTTATTACATGTCCATTAATTTTCTATGGCGACTTTATTATAAAAAGTAAGATTTGTATTATAATACGTGAGGTTACCCAACCTCCTACTTCAATTTGGGTTGATTCCCATCTTTAGAGTATTGGAAATTCCTTGGAAATGCTCTTAAATTTAGACTCAAAAATTGATAGGCTTATTCACTCTACTTCTATGAGTATTAAAGTGAAATTAAATCTATCAAAGGGCCTCCCTAATGAGATATTGCTACAAGTACAATATCATGTATAGAAACATGTTTTAGATTATGAAAGTTTAGCCTTTAGATGCAAAAGACGCTTCCAAGTAGGTCATATAGCTCTAGAATTCTTTTGGATAAACTAAAAATCCTAATAAGCAACATGATGGAAGGGCACATGTTTATCTCATTTAATAGTCAAAAGGGTAGTGCAAAAATCCTAAGATGACTCTAGTATGCCCCATTTTGCTACTTCCCATAAGTCAACTCTTGACGATGAACCTTTTAATAATCATGTGTATCAAAAAGGATAAAAAGGAGGCTTTTCCTACTTCACCTCCTTGATATATAGATGTTTGTTCTTCCTAATGATGGATGCTCAGAATAATGTTGTTCTAATGCTTGTACTATTGGGGAGGAAATTATCTGATGTAAATGTTAGTCCCAATAGTTATCAATCCACAACATCTTAGCCTCATATTCCATCCCCTTTCAGATCAAGTGTTGCAACTTGTCCCTTGGGTTTCACTCAAGTTGATGGATTGTTAGGATAATGTGATTAATTGTAATCTTAATATCTCATATAAGGTCTCCAAATTTCTTGGAATGACTAACTTGGATTCCCACCAGACTTGAGGTATATTGTATTTAAAATAATATTTCTTAGATATGTGATATTTTATAATGGTATGGAATACTTATAGAGTTACAAAAAAGGTCAATTGGTTGTTATAGAGAATATTTATCATCATAGGATTCATGGCATTTTAGGATGCAATCTATGATGTGTTAGTTTGTAATAGGAGTCACTTTATATTTAGGAGACCAGTCTCATGTAATGTGATAATTTTTAGCATAGAATTTTGAGATCATGTTTGGGCCAATGGTATTGTTTTATGATGGTTGTTTTAGCCTCCTTAATTCTATATATTGAGGTCTTAGTATGGAGGAAGGATGGTTATTATGTAGGTACTCTCACACTACCAAAATATTGTCAAAATGAAGAAGATTGTATGAGTTGTATTGGTACACTTGTTTTTATTGGATTAATATGAGCTTGATATCTCTTTAGCGGTGGAGTTTTTATTGAAAGGGTATCTCTAGACATATATTTGGTGTCACATGTGTTTGTTTATTCATTGTTATTGTTATTCATGCTTTTCCATGAATTTTTGGTGTAATATACATTTTTTTATTTCTTATTACTATGATAGATGTTTTCCCATGTTCTATTTTTGTTTTAATGGTTAATCACATGAATCTCCAATGAAGTTAATCAAATTTGCACATTTTAAGTTTATAAGTTTTCATTATTATTTTTAATTATTTTTATCAACATTTTCTATCAAAGCTAATAGTTTTGATTAGAAAGGGATGCCTTTCAGGAAGAGTTGTGAGGTTTTTTTTTTGTTTTAGTGAAATTTGTAGATCTATTGTGGTGGAAGCCATGGTTATCAAATCATGGTCAAAATTTTATAAGCTTAAATGTTCTATGAAAGTTTAAAATTGAATGGAGAGAAGTTTTAAAGGTGACAAAGCTTGCAAATATATGTCTAATAAATATTGAATACAAAAGACAAGAGGGAATAAGAAACCATTTGGATGTGTCTTTTTTTTTTTTTTATTCAAGGGGTAAACGCTTTTGACCGGAGCTATGAACCGGATACAACCAATCAACAATACCACCCCAACGGGGTTTGAACCTTGGTGGCAAGAACAACAATGCCACCTATAAACCATCACACCATGCCAATACCGGCACCATTTGGATGTGTCTTGCAAACTCTATTCTCTTGAATTTATTAAAGGAGTCTATGGAAAAGGACAAGATATATCTATTAAATTAAAACTGTTGTGAATAAATTCTATTTGAAAATAAAGTTTTATTCTTTGAAAATGGAAGAGGGAGACTATGTTTTTGAGCACTTGAATTCTTGTAATTTGGCTTTTAGTATGCTAAGTGCTATTGAAGTTAGGTTAGACGAGGAGGATGAGTGTATTTTATTCTTTTGTTCTTTTCTTGAATATTGAGAGAATATAATTATTGATTTGAGTGATTCTATGTTAGATCTAAAATAAAATGCCCATGTTGCTATTTTTTTATTGAAGAGATGAATATAGATGAAGACTTGAACAATGCATTACATATTGGGAAAGGGCCAAGGACAAAGGTGGGTCTAAAGGCGAATGGAAGAAATCAAAGGATAGATCCAAATTCAAAGGATAGTAAAAAATCTCTAAGAAGAGAAGAGTGAAGTGTTAAAATCATGAGAAGTGGGGATATGTAAAGAAGGAATATTGAAATAGGAAGGAAACCTATTATGGTTCCTTTATTGAAAAATCCTTTGATGATGGTGATAACTATAAGATCAAAAAATTAATAGAACACACAACATAAAGCATCAAATGGTAACTGTAGACATTGAAAATGTCTTGGTCTGGGAGCGTCATTTTTCCATCGTCTTGGTCTTCTTCCCTACATAATTAAATAATCTTAATTATTTAATTATTGTCTTTCAATCACATTCCTCTATTAATTAAATAATTTTAATTGTTTAATTAATTCATTTCTTTTATTCTACTAATGATCAATTAAATAAATTTAATTGTCACTAACCTCCTTTTCTTCAATAATTAAACAATTTAGCATTTATTTAATTATTTACCTTTCATCATTCGTCTATAGTCAAATACTTATTATTAATTGTTTTTCTATTCATTAATCTTTTAATTCTTTTGTAGTTATATAATTTTTAAAATTATTTAACTATCGTTTGTCATTTCTTCCCCAGTAAATAATTAATCTAAATTAATTATTTAATTCTCTTTCTCCATTTCTTCTTATTTAATTAAAATGGTTACATAAATCATTTTAATTAAATGCCCAATTCCTTGTTTAATTCTTTTTCTCCATTTCTTCTTAATGAATTAAATGATTTTTATTTTTAATTTCTCCATTATCCCTCCACTATCTCATTTTTGAATCTCAATCGTCGATTGACTCTAGTCTCTTCTTGATCTCAACCATTCATTTCATAACCCCCACTCCTCTATGTTGCATGTCTTCTCAATCGTCGATCTTGGAATCTTTCTAGAACTTCGATCTTGACTGTCTATTCGAATGGTTGTCTATAAAAGAAGCCTTCCTCCTCCCTTTTCGATTTAACAACCCCTTATCTCTAACTTTCATGCTTATTGTTTGCAAGTATTTGCACACATATACTACGATCTGAGGGCAACTTGCAAAGGTAGCTTGAGGAGAGACAAGAGAAGTGATTCAACTTCAATATGGGGAGTGTTTTCAATTTGATTGATTTTATTCCTCATGTTTGATTGTTTTCTCTTGTTTTAGATTGGGATTTTAGCTTAGATAGTGTTGTGGTTGTCACTTAGTCTATGCTACTTGATTTTTCCCATCTTATAGTAACCATGAAAACCATAAGATTTAAGGTAATAATTCCTAATCTACCAATGAAGTACAAAAACACAATACAAAAGTATGAAACTTAAACAAATATTATACCTTCTCCCATCAATGCCATTTTACCTCCATTGTTCTTCTCAATCTCGCTTTTCAAGTGGTTATTTTTGCTCTCAAAATTGTGTGCACAAATTATGATAAGCTCGAGATGATAATGGCTGCAAGATTTCAAAGTTCATGGTTTGATTGAAAGAGGATGAAGGTCAAATTTATAGAGGATGCAGACTTGATCGACAGTCAAGATTGGATAGAAAATCGACGAACGAGAATGTGCATGGGAAAGTTTCCATTCTGACTCATGAAGGGATAATTTGAGTTAAAATGATGAATAATGGTGCACATGAAGTTTCCAACTCCATGCTTAGTTAATCGATGAAGACTGAAGAGGTTTCTAAAATGGAGAAGAGTTAATTGATGATGGAAGATTGAGATGCTAAATTACTTGGCTAAGTTAATTGATGATGGAAGATCGAGATGCCTAGAGAGAAAAGAGGAGTTAAGTGGAGAGAAAAGTGGAAGATGGAAGAGTTAATAAGGTAAGTGGAATTAAAATAAATAGAATTTATTTAGTTTCACCCACATGAATAATTAAATAAGTAAAAAATATTTATTTAACTATAAAAGAGTTTAGAAATTATATAATAGATATATAAAAATATTCATTTAATTATAAACAAGATTAGAGATTAAATAATTAAAAATAATTATTTAATCAAGAGGGGTCAATTAATAAAACAATTAAAATTGTTTAATTAATGGGAAAGGATGATTAATTAAATTATTTAATTAATCCTTAGAGAAAAATTAGTGTAAAAATATTGCTGCAAGCATAGGATGATTTTTAGTGTCTAATTTTACCCCTCTTTGAAGCAATATGATTTTTAACATCATTTCAAAGAAAAATTAAGAAAAAAATTTGCTCAGGACCTACCCTAGTGTGCTCTATCAACGGTGAGATACTATGGTGCCCCCTCGGGAAATTAGGCGAGAATCCAAAAATTGAGCCAAATTTACCGACAATCTAGAAGAAAAGGTTAGTAAGAAGTGAAGAATGGTTAGCTTGATCGATATTAGATATGGATAAGATTGATTGGAATTGATGGAGATTGGAAATGGGTTGATGGATAGAATTTCAGCTTTTATTAGTGCATGATTATCATCATAGAGCATTTTTATTTTGCAATGGATAACCTACACCGAGGTATGGAAAGAAAATTTCACGAAGGCACAAAGTCGTTATGTAGCTTTTCACCAATGGATTCTTTAGAGATGTAACGTTTGTTGTATTAGAAGCACAAAGTCTTCTTAGATACAACAATTCCACGAACATCATGAACAATTACAAGCACAAAGTCTTGTAGATAATCCACCAATAGTTATCCAAACATAAACACAAATCCGAATAAAGAGTGCAACACAAAGTCTACACATATTTATTCAAAGCCCTTACATCTCACGCACTAATTGCTGCCAATTTCAATCAAATCCAAAAGATAATCGATCCAACACGAAGTCTGGTATGCAACTTTCTTCTTTATTGATGACACGTGTCTAAGAGGTCATGAGTTAACTTACAATCAGGAGGTGAGTTCACTCAGTCAACTAAGATAGAGATCACACCTAACTATTATCAATGAAGGATTGATGATGCAATGATGACATTTGATGACCCCAAGTCCAAGTAGAAACATGCTAGTATTACATTAACTAAGCAAATGAAACCTACCTAAGTAATGTAGGTGTAATTAAATATTTAATTACACTTTATTAAGTATACTTAGGTCCTAATTAGGTTTTATCTTTAGGGTTTTGCATATTGCTTTATCAAACCAAGTCATCTCATGTAATTCATTATTCTCAATAATATTATTTGCACATCTTTTGCAAATTGCTCTTGCATCTTTGTTTTTTCTCCTTGTAGAAGGCTAATCCAGGTTTTATAGGTGATTTTGGTTTTATGAAGTTTATTGGAAACTCTAACATGGTATCAGAGCACTGATTTGCAAGCCCCTTCTTAGATCTAGGAGAAATTCAAACAAAGAGTTTTTTGGGGATCCTCAAGGGATCAACCTTGAGCAATTTTTTGGTGCATTTTGGATAAAAAAATAGTCAATTTCTTTTTCTTCGTGTACATTTGAAAAAAAATAATTTTGGGGTTTTGTTTAAAATCATGAAATACTATCTGGGTATTTCCTAGATTTTGCATATAAAGAGTAGAACTTGCAAAAATGGCTGTCAAAATTGTGCCTATTTTCCTTGCAGGTGAAGTTTTTTATTTTTACCAAATTGTATGTTTTAGTTTTCAGATTCAAAAACGCTTTATGGGTTTTGTTGGTAGCACCAAAATATTATCTAGGTATCAATTAGTTTTTGTATGCAACAAGTAAATTTTTCAGAAATCAAATAAGAAGGGTTGTCTCTGCATTGGTAGTTGGAAAAATTTACCCTTTTTTTGAAAATTCATAACTTAATCATATGGTGTCCATTTTTCGAAAAATTTATATTGTCAAAAAACCGATTTCTTCCTCTACATAGATTTGAGGTCAATTTTTCTTCATGAAGGTAGATGTGAACATTAATCATTGCATGCAATCTTTCCTTTTTGCATGCTTTATGTTTTCATTTTCTCTTAGATTTCTGCATGTTTTGCATGTTCTCCTTTTACAATCTTGGGGTATTGTAATAAATGAAATTCAATGAAGTTCCATCAAGGGGGCTTCCTGCATAATAATTTGATTAGAGTGTAGTCGCATGGCATGCACTTTGATCCCATCTTCATATTGATGACAACTTGCATGAGTTGTATTTGGATTCTATAGTTTCTTTTGGCAACAATCTTGCTCATAACTTGACACATTTTGGTTTGCATTAGTTCATTTCTTAGATTGAGAGCATATGGTTAATGATCCTAAATTGCATCAGATTCTCATTGGGTCACATCTCAGTTTGAGGGCCATTCATTTTATGGTTAATGTTGCAGAATTTTCATGGTACTTGCTCTTATGGATCGGTTTTAGTCACAATTTGACATCGACATTGAGATACACATAGCTTCCAGATTCTTTCATCATATCTTTCCCTCTTATGAGGGGCATTTTTTATGTATCTATGTGATGGATGGTGTACTTTGGGGGTCTTATGGAGTCCTCCATCTTTCATCACTTGGTTTTATTCTCTATTTCTTTTGCATTGCATATGCACATGGGTACCTAATATGGCCTTGTAGTCGGAACCCATTCATGCTTTCATGGACCCATCCTTGCATTATTTGCATGTTTCTTATTCTCCCTAAGTTGCACTTAAGGGGGCAGTTGGTGTAATTAAATATTTAATTACACTTTATTAAGTTTACTTAGGTCCTAATTAGGTTTTACCTTAAGGGTTTTGCATATTGCTCTATAAAAGCGAGTCATCTCATGTAATTCATTATTCTCAATAATATTATTTTCACATCTTTTGCAAATTGCTCTTGCATCTTTGTTTTTTCTCCTTGTAGAAGGCTAATCCAAGTTTTGCAGGTGATCTTGGTTACAAAGTTTATTGGAAACTCTAACAAGTAAGCTTATCCTAAGTGCATAATATGCACTCAACTAAATAACTAAAAAAAAGTGTACCAACCTCCCTCTCTACTTTAAGCATAGATTAGGTTGGAATGGATATGACTCTTAAAAAATGTATAACCATCTTAGTTATCTATGTGCAATATGTTCCCTTGAAAGAAAAGGAGAAAACCCATAGATACAAATTATCTTCCAAGGAGATGAAAGATGAAATAGAATAATGAAATTCCTACAAGATAAGGCCCATGAATATATTCACATAGAAGAAGTAGAATGTACGTGCAGATAGTCACATAACAAGTTTTTTGGTAGGTCCCTCTACAACAAATAATGTATCTTCCTTTCAAAAGAAAGAGCCCTCATGTTGCTAATCTATTAAATTTCCACTATGACAAAATAATCATGCCAAGTAATGATGAGTGGAATCAGGTTCCATGCAAGATTTGGTTACATTAACTATGTCAAATGACTCTCAACACATGCATGCACTCTAAGTGAAGAAACGCCAAGTACTTATATAGAAAGTGTCAACATGAATGATGGTAAATGTGAATCACAAGATGTGGAAACTACATGATGTGTTAATATAGAAGCATGTGGAGATGAAGAAAAAATAGGAGGTTAATAATATACACTCTTTAAATCCAAAGTGGGATGTGTAACTCCATAGGGGTTGTCATCAAAGAAGAGACAAATAGGCTCAATTGTGTATTGAGATCTTGAATATGAGATTCTACAAAAATGTGATGTGTGTTGATTAAGTAGACATCTCAATGATCAAGAAGATAAATATGAACTTGTTAACCATAATTACTAAAAGCTCTTGGTGAAACAACACACAACTTAGTGGAATCAATAGGTGGAAGTGGGACTTTAGTCCATGTCATGTAACTACTTGTTTCATCCCATGATCTGTGTTGACATTATATGCCTAAGTGTTGGCAATTGAGAAAACATGATGAGACAAATTAGGAATATCTATGGGGTGTGAGACCATCCAAAGTAGGATCATTTGAGATTGGAGAATCATTAAGGTATCTAGACTCTTCCTAGATACTAATCTAAATTGCACAAGGAGCAATCCATATAAGGATAATCAATGTCAATCTCATCAAGATCATGAGTGGAAGCATATGGTTATATCTCAGGGTGAAATCAGGAAGCTGTGTCTCACTTTTGGTAAGAGGAACTTTTTGGGGTGGGTGGGCTAATCTTACTTGCACACCTTTGGTCGAAGATGTGCACATAATCACCTTTGCTGCAATTTACTTATGGAAAATTAATTAGATTATATATATAGTATAATTTTATGTTATAAATTATATATTTAAATTGAATATATGTATCTTATGTATACAATGTATAACATATTTATTTGTTATAGTATATTATATTTTATAGAATCAAAATTATATAAAGAGAGAAAGAAAGAAAGATAGAGATACAAAGATAGAGGTAGAGATATAGAGGAATATAGAGGGAGATAGTAAGAGAGATAAGGAAAGAGACATAAGCAAAGTGAGATGGAGATAGAGAGATAAAGAGAATAGGAAACAAACATACATAGAGGTAGAGAGATCAATAGATAAGGAGAGAGAGGTGGGGGAGATAAATAGGGATAGGAAAAAAGAGTAAGGGAGAGAGAGATAGGGAGAGGGAAAGAGAGATAGGAAAAAAGATAAAGATGGATAGAGGAATAGTGAAGGGAAAAAAATATAGAGAAATAGGAGAGAGAGAGAGAGGAAGAGAGAGATTGAGAGATAATGAGAAACATAGAGATAGATAGGGAGACAAAGATATAAAGAGCTCTCTCTCTCTCTCTCCCCATCTCTCTCTCTCTTTTATATATATCCCTCTTTACCTCTCTCCACATAACTTTGTATCTCTATCTTTCTACCCCTCCATCTCTCCGTCTCTCCGTCTCTCCCTCTTCCTCTCTCCTTCTCCTTTTCCTTCTCCTTCTCCCTCTCCCTCTCCCTCTCCCTCTCCCTCTCCCTCTCCCTATCCCTCTTCCTCTCCACCTCTATCTTATCTTTCTCTCTATCTCTCTCCCCTATCTATATCTTCTTACCTCTCCCTACATCTCTCCTTCTCTCTTCCCCCTCTATCTTTCCCACTATATCAATCTCTCTATACCTCCTTTCTATCCCCATCTCTGCCTCTCCCTCTTTCTATATCTTTGTACTTCTCTTCTATCATCTCTCTATTTCTTTTCCTGTCTCTCCCTCCCTCTCTATCTCTATCTCCGTATCTCTTTCTTACTCTCTCTCTCACACACACTCCCTATTTCTCCCTCCATATCTCTATTTCTATATCTCTTACTCACATAAACACACATACACTCCTTGTTTCTCCCTCCCCATCTTCATCTCTTTGTCTTCCCCTCTATCTCTACCTTCCCATCTCTCCTCCCTCTCCATCTATATCTCTCTCTTATTCGCTCCATCTCTCCTGCTCTCTCCCTATATATATCCTTCTCTCTACCTCTCTCTATATATCACTTCCTATATCTTTATCTTTCTATCTCTCCATCTCCCCCTCTCTCATTGTCTCCCACTTTCTATCTCTATTTCTCCCTCACCCTCTTCCTCTCTTCTTCCATCTCTCCCTCTCAATATATTTATCTTTATCTCTCATACCCCTCTACCTTTCCCAAGTCATATCTATCTCCCTATCTGTAGACTGTCTATCATTCTCTCCCTCTTTCTTCTCTTATCTCTCCCTCTCTCTGCTCTCCCTATCACATTATCTTTCTATATCTCTCCATGTCTCCTCTCCCCTCTCCCTATTTTCCCCCCCTCTATCTATTTATATATATAGATATTCCCCCTCAATCTCTCTCTCCATATCTCTCTCTCACTCATATACACACACGTTCCCTATTTCTCCCTCCCTATCTCTATCTCTTTATCTCTCCCCCTTTCTCTATCTCGCTCTCCATACCTCTCTCTCTATTACTTGTCTGTCACCTTTCTCACTCTTGCCCCCTCTATCTCTATCTCCCGATCTCTCCCCCCCTCTCTATCTATATCTCATAATCTCTACCTCTCACTCACTCCATCTCTCCTACTCTATATATCTCTCTCCTCACTTCTCTCTCTCTTTCTATCCATATCTCTCTACCTCTATCTCTCTCTTATTCACTATTCTCTCTCTATTACTTGTCTCTGTCACCTTTCTCACTCTTGCCCCCTCTATCTCTACCTCCCCCTCTCTATCTATATCTCATAATCTCTACCTCTCATTCACTCCATCTCTCCTGCTCTATATATCTCTCTCCTCACTTCTCTCTCTATCTCTTTCTATCCATCTCTCTACCTCTATCTCTCTCTTATTCACTATTCTCTCTCTCAATCTTCCTCTCACTCCTCTCTATCTCCTTCAAAAAATATCTTTCACTACCTCTATCTCCCTATCTCTCTCCTTATCCCTCTCTATCTCTATATCACCCTCTATCTATATCTCTCCCTCCATATCTCTCTCCCTCCTTTATAGTTAACTATATCGCACTCTCCCCCTCTCTTCTTCTTCTCTCCCTCTCTACAAATTGACCTCATGTACTATTATCAATTTATGAAAAAAAAAAATAGACCAATTTTTCCTCGTAATTGACCTCTTCCGCGTACCCATTGCACACCAAGGTGCGATTGCTAGTAATATGTGTTGCAAGCAATTGCAGTCACTTCAAGTTAGTGGCAAACAACCGGGAAAGTGCAAGTCGAACAATTTAAACGAATCCCTCATAAATTCAAATGTTTTTGAGCGGTTCTTGGTTTTGTGTTGTAGAACTTTTCTTGGGTGGAAGCGGGGATGCTCAGTTCAAAAGCATACAACAGAGGTGAAGGTTGATTGATCTTCGAAGAGCATACTCAATTTTGTTTTTAATGGAGTTGGGGAGGAAGTTGATGGCACACATCGTTTCAGAATGGCCATATTCTTCTCCCGTCAATGTGGAAAGAATCTGTAACATATAGAAACAAGGACGACTTTGAAGAGGACAATGGCATTCTGAGCTTCAACACAATGAAGAACAAGTTATTTCGGTACAATAAACTCCATGGCGAATTCCTTTCCAAGCCGTTTTAGACAGATTCTTGTTTTTTGGGGTTTGATAAAACTTTCGGCGAGGCTTTAATATGGTTGGGTTTAAGCTTGGACAATTTTCTTGAAATTTTTATAATATTCAATTCCCCTAGTTGCAAATAATCGGGAAAGTGCAAGTCGAACACTTTAAACAAATACCTGAAATGCTTTTGGGCACTTCTTAGTTTTGTGTTTTGAGAGCTTTTCTTGGGTGGAAGTCGGGATGCTCAATTTCCAAAGCATAAAACGGAGGCAAAGCGTTAGTTGATCTTTGAAGAGCATACTCAGCTTTGTGCACAAATAAATTTAAGGAAGAAGTTTATGTCACAGATGGTCCCAGAATGACAAACAGCTTATGTGAGACAAGGAAGACTCTGTCGATACTTGAAGAAGACAATGACGTTCTGAGCTTCAGCATAATGAAGAACAAATAATTTCGGTAATAATAAACAACATGGCAGATTACCCTTCCATGCCGTTGTACTCAGTTTTTTGTTTTTTTGGGGTTTGAGAAATCTTGGGCGAGGCTTCAGTGTGGTGTGAGGCTAAGCTTGGACGACTTTCTTGCGATTTTTATAATATTCAATTATATTAGTTGCGAACAATCGCAGTTATTTCTTCTTCTTCTTCTTTCAAGTTAGTGCAAACAATCGGAAAGTGCAAGTCGAACAATTGAAACGAATATCCGAAATGCTTTTGGGCGGATCTTAGTTTTGTGTTTTGAGAGCTTTTCTTGGGTGGAAGTCGGGATGCTCAGTGTCGGACGAATAAAACAGAGGCGAAGAATTGATTGATCTTTGAAGAGCATACTCAGTTTTGTGCCCAAGAAGTTTATGGTACAGATGCTCCCAGAAGGGCAGCTGATTTGGGCTATATTCTTCTCCCGTCAATGTGGAAATAATCTGTAAAATATAAAGACGAGGAGCACTCTGGCGATACTTGAAGAGGACAATGGTGTTCTGAGCCTCAACACAATGAATAACAAGTTATTTCGGTAATAATAAACTACATAGCAGAATTCCCTTCCAGTAATAATAAAGTACATGGCAGAATTCCCTTCCAAGCCGTTTTACACAGATTTTTGTTTTATGGGGTTTGATAAATCTCGGGCGAGGCTTTAATTTGGTGAGGTGTTAAGCTTGGACGACTTTCTTGATATTTTTATAATATTCAATTCCATTAGTTGCAACGAATCGCAGTTATTTTAAGTTAGCAGCAAACAATCTGGAAAGTGCTAGTCGAATAATTTAACGAATATCTCAAATACTTTTTGGGCGGTTCTTAGTTTTGTGTTTTGAGAGCTTTTCTTGGGTGGAAGTCGGAACCCTCAGTTTCGAAAGCATCAAACAGAGGTGAAGCATTAATGATCTTTAAAGAGTATACTCAGTTTTGTGTCCAAATGAATTTGGGGAAGAAGTTTATGGCACAGATGGCCCCAGAATGACCAACAGCTTATGTGGGCCATATTCTTCGCCCGTCAATGTGGAGAGAATCTGTGAAATATAGAGACAAGGACTCTGTCAACACTTGAAGAGGACATTGACGTTCTGAGCTTCAGCAAAAACAAGTTAATTGGGTAACAATAAACTACATGGCCATAATTAAAATCTTGGGCGAGGCTTTAATGTATTGTAGAGTAAAGCTTGCACACCTTTCGTGAGATTTTCAGAGACGGGCCATGCAGCAATGTATCCTCTAATCCACACCGAGGAATTTAAACCTGGGCCACAATCTTAAAAGTGCCTTATTGCCTTTAGACGACAACCCTTCGGATCGGACTGTTTGGTTCAGTAACCTTAGTGATCTGATCTTTGAATCAAGGGATGGGAGAGACACACAAGAGTTTTTGGGCTATATAAAGGCAATCAGTAATTTTATAAATGATGTTAACTAATAAATATGTCATTTAGTACAATTCTTTCATGCTCGAAGTTCATGTAATGTAATTAAAAACAATTGGAAATATGATTGAAATGCTTTCGGAAAGAAGATGCAAACAAAAATTTATGCCGTTTTTTTTTGAAAGAAGCATTTCAATCATTATTATGGAATTTGAAAATCTCATTTTTATCGACCAGAAATGTGCCACATTGGTGGTAAGAGGGTGGTCATGAGTTGAAAAGCCGTTCAACATTGTATCGGAGCCACCAGTTAAAACCTCATCCAAAGTGTCAATCCACAAATGAAGAGAAAGGGCAGTTGAGCAATCCACTTGTGGGTTGATGCTCTTGGGTTTGAAAGCTGACCAGCCTAGACTTAAAGAGTTTCCCACAGACATGCTAGTGCTACCAAAGTGGTTACAGTTTATCAGTGAAATAATGTTTATCCGTTTATAGTCTGTGAGGGTTCAATTCTTGTCAGCGTCTTGGTGGAAGTGGATTGGCAAGGCCTAGTTTGCTTCCGAGCTGTTGTTCCCACAAGAAATAGTTTCGCAAGTGAAATTAGTATGCTGGCTGGGAAGGGACCTAACAAAATAACCTTTACCTTTACTTTCCTTCAAGATTTAGGCATTAATTCAAGCTGTAGATCCTTTATATCATAATGATTTTTTAGAATCTCAGAATTTTGTTGGATCCTTCCATGTTTAATTTGCTTTATAAATGAGAATGCATCCAAAATTTATAAACCAAACAGGGATATGAAGGAGTTTTATATGTCAAATAGCATTTCAGGCAAAATTGACTGGTTTGCTTAAGTTTACAGTGCTTACAGTTATTTGTTTTTCCTGATGCTAATTAAAATGTTCAGCCCAGTACCGGAAAACCTTAGTAAGCATTGTAAGCTTTCTGACGCAAATTGATTTTATTTTTACATATAACACAATTTCAAACCTTAGTAAGTTTCGTAGGCTTTCTGCTGTGCATCGAAAATTTTATTTTTACCTATAACATCTTTTGACCAGAATGGATGAAATATGATAAGATGAGCTAGTTCAGAACAAAATTTGTAGTCGATTTAATCAGTCCTTTCCATGGGTTTGAGTTCCTTTGATAATGACATAGTTGTACTAAAATCATTTTATGGCACGACTGCTAACTTGTTCTTTTAAGGTTCTTTGTCTGTCTCTGTTCTGTGGTGATTTTCTCGACCTTTAATGTGGCAAGTACAACCGTACTCCCCTCAATAAGTTCATGGATGAAATATGACATGTTTAAGAGTTAGAGCTAAGTTTTCTTCAGTAAATGGACTTCTAAAACTAAATAAACAAACTGTGGTATTTACAGCTATAAAAACAAATGCAAAATATTTTTATAATTGATGCTTTAAATTCGATGGCTTCAAAGAAACTCAAGTTTCTATGATGGGTAAAGTGACCTTTGATATTTATCGAAGTCTTCAAATTTAATGTTTGTGAAGAAGCTCTTTTGTTAACATAAATCCTAAACCCTTTACATAAGATCTCTGTGGAGTTTATTGATATTTAAGGGATTGTGTTCTCTAGTATATGTTAGATGATTTCCTTAACGTGGCATTCCCTGATATCAGATGGGCAGGTGAAAAACTAGTCTAATCAAATAATTTATATCATCATACAGGTGAAGAACATGCAGCATGATGGAAAAGACTCTTATGAAACGATGTTTTTAATGGCAGCTGAAGAAGGTGCCGAATTTGATATACACTTTTTCAACAGATTAGATCAAGAGCTTAACAAGGTTAATACATTTTATCGCAACAAGGTTGAAGATATATTGGATGAGGCAGCTCTTCTAGATAAACAGATGAACTCCTTGATAGCTTTAAAGGCTATTTTGCGTGACCCTGACAGAAGTAAAAGCAGTGTACATTTAGGTACAACCCATCCTGCCCAAGAGTTTACAACTGCAATTTCCATGTTAAACAGAAACAAAGAGAGATATAGTGGTACTGATCACCTTCCATTTTGTGGATTCACGTATCTGTTGTGATAGATATAGGTGTACTCTCCAATTTTTAAAAGTTTCTAACATTTTTTTATTGCACAGGATCTGCACATAAAGAGGTTATAAATGAAATCGAGATGAGCAGTGATGACTCTTTTCAAGAATTGGGAGGAGACATATGTAATCCAATTGGCACACATAGAGCGACTCTCACCAGCCAACAGTTAGAGCCTGTAAAAGTTGTTAGAAATGTAAAACTTAGCATAATGCCTGAGACTCCAAGATCCACTTTCCGAAGTATTTTGTCTGACTCACAAACCGAGCATTTCAGTAAAGAAGACCTGGATAAAGGGAAGCAAATGTTGCGTGCAGCATTTATTGAATTTCATCGGAAATTATGGCTTGTCAAAAGTTTTAGGTAAGTAAAACCACCTGCTTATGGCTCTCTTATGACTTATCGTATGAATAAAAGAGTAATTGCCCACGTAGGCCTGTTTTTTGTATGCACATATCTCATCACATCTTGATCATACAGGCTAAACATTTTTGACATCGCCCAGGTAGTGTATGAATTGTTTTTTCTTTCCAATGCTATCCGTTAGTGTCAGAAAAAAATAATGAACTTTTGTGTGTATTCATTGTTGGCGAGGAAAATATGAAAACTTATGTTCAGTATGTATAATTTTTTCATTTTTTACATAGAGGCCTAACATCAAACATCTTTCTTTTCCTATAAGCAATTTACAGTTACAATCAGAATAATACATCCTTTGAGGACATTTATCTAAGAAGGCCACTTCGAGAAAATAACTAGAAAATATATTTCATTGGCACCTGAAGACAAAAAAATTAAATGAGATAATAAGACAAAGATAAAGCATAAACCAAACCTTGTTACCTCAAATAACCTTGCTCCTTGGATTGAGCCAAAGTGAAGTGCACCCAATGCTCCACTTGATTTGCTCTGTTTGATGTGTGATGGATGGTGGAATGTGGTTGCTTATGATAGCAGCATGATGTTATGATGAAGGTAGATTGGATAGAAGATATGACATCATGTAGTTAGGATGATAGAAGATGAGAATGACAACATAAGGATATGAAGAAGGTGAATTACTAAATGGGATGAGAGGCCTCTAATATATAGATTTTCCATGGGGAAAAATCAAAGGCCAAGATGCAATGTCTAATGGATGCTAGGATTGAATGAGAGTGAGGTCATGGATTGGGGGCTTAACCTTGTGACAAGTGTCCTGGAGGCATGAGAATGACATGTGTCATAGGTGTAAGAGCTAGGTGTGCAAGCACACACAAATTGAGGCTCATGAATGTGACAAGTGAGAGAGGTAGGATGGATTCATATGTGTGAGAGATATGCTCACAAATGTGTGAGCAAGCAAGGGGTAGGGTAGGTAGGTTAGGACACCTGTCAAGTGATGTCAAATTTAGATCTTTGATCCATGTAGATGGATTCAATGGATAGGATTGAATGGACATGGATTGATGGTGAGATGGAATCAAATATTAGGAAAAATGATAATGAAAGTTAATTAGCCTAAATCAATTTATTAAGTAGGTGTTAATTAATTGATTTAATTGGAGGATTTAGGAGGTAAGGTTTAGACTTAATTAAACAAATGTAAATTTATTTAATTAAAGGTGAGGGATAAAAGTGAAGGGTTAAGTTTAATTAAATAAATTTATTGAATAAAGGGTGAGGGATAAAGGTAAATGATGATTTAATTGACTAGGATGGGGTAAAGTCAAGTGTGGTCGGATATGAATAATTTTAGGTGTCTACAACACCACCATTAATATATAATGCTATGGTTTTTAAATATAAAATCCAATTAATTTTCTCAAAATGTGTATGATTAATCATGAGACTGTACATTTTTTAATTCTGAAAATTACTCGAACAAACAAACATAACCGTTTGAATTTGACCAACATTAGCAATATTTATTTGGTTAAATCTTGAAATTTAGACAACTAATACTGGATATCCAATATTCGTTTGTCATATTTATTATTTATATACTCAAGACAAAATATTTCAGAACAATGTTGTCTATGCTGTTCTTGTTATGTTCATTGTAAATTTGCACAATCAATATTGTTCATGCTTGTCACTTCTGCTCATGGCTTTGTTTCTTGTGCATGTGTGTGTTGATCAATTGGAACTGCATAATGGGCATACCAACTTCGGCATTCACTTGGTTCTATACAATTTGTTGGAGCAGCTCACTAAATCTTTTGGCATTTTCCAAGATTATGAAAAAGTATGACAAGGTCAGACTTGGTGTTGCAATTGCGATTCTTTTTCTCTATTAAGTGGCTGTTTCAATTAAGCATTTCTTGACTTATGGTAGAAAAACATTTTGCATTTATTTTTTGAATCTATTTCTGTATGTAGATTTTGCTAGATGCGAAATGGCCAACATTAGTCTAGTTATCAAGTGTACCATATTGTTTTTTTTTTTTTGATAACGAGGAAAATCAGCAGCCCAGCAACAAGACACCAGATTATGGCTTTGAGTGTAAGCTAGAAGCTGGTGAGCCACTGTAGCTCCTCGGCTGTGACCTGAGCCGCTCCACACTGGGCACAACTTTTAAAGTGGGTTTCAAACTTGTGACCGCTGTCCCTTTCTTTCAATGACTCAACTGTCTGGTCTACACCTAGGGGCTGCAAAATTAGGGTACATTGTGGGACATCTCATAGCAGGCATGCGGCTGGGCTTGGTTCCTTAATATGTTTACACTCAACCATACCTCAAGTTGCCTCCAAGGTGAAACATAGGGGTGTAGTTTGGTCCATGCATTGCCATAAGTGCAACACCTACCTCTAAGTGTCCCCATGGCACTACAAAGGTTGCTTTGCTTGGTGGGATTTGAAACTGGGTCCATGGTGTGGAACTCCTCAGTCCTTGTTGCTCAACCCAAATCCATTGGACATCAAGCGAACAATATTGTTACAACAGAAAGGTTTGGTATTCTATATGTAGTTTCCCCATCTAACCATTATATGTGCATGACAGGCCCAATCATAAATTTGGCCTAAAACAAGGATCCTTAAAATTGATTTTAGGATTGAAGTACCAACCATATACTGATGCATAAACAAGAAGATCAATCCTCATCTTTAGGTTTTTCATTAGCTTTTATGGTAAAAAATGTGGACTAATTGTCTAATATAAGTGAATCATATGGTCAAATATTCCCTGGACTTTTTTTGTGGGATTCTTATACAGGAATAATAACACCAAATGAGCTCGTAAGTTCTTCATTAGCTGAAAGTGTTTGAACAGTCATGGTAACATACCCCTTTAAACCAGAGTTCAAACAGCAAACTGATGTCTGGTACCTGAAAAAAGCTATATAAAGGACAAAGGGAAAATGGAACTAATGAAAACAACTGGCTGTTCTTCCAATGGCTGGTTGCTATTACAAAATACAAAAGAACAGAGCCATTATCAAAATCAGAGCTAACTAATTCTTAGCAGGTGATTCTGCTGGTTTGCGTGAGAGGCCCTAAGATGCAAGAAGGACCTCCTTGAGCTTGAATTCCCTTACCACTCCCCAAGGAATACTTTCCAAACCAGGCAGGGATGGTGTTCCAGCCCTTTGAGATGCTTTGAAGTTTTGAACTGTAGCCTACTCCTCTGCTTGTTCCAACCACTTTGGCATTCTGATCTTGTCATTATTTCCGCAGTGATTTTCTATTCTGATCTTTTGGTCATCAACTGTTCAACATCCACAGCCATATGAATTTTTCAGAACTCAGCCTCTAGTTATGTTCGGTGTTGTTTACAACATTTGACAGGAAAGATAGGGCCTGTGGAGGTCTCTGAAGCAGGGCAATTCATCTTTGTTGATTTAAGATAGCTTTTGTCAGATATAAATGATGATTGCATTCATGCATCATCATCATTTATATTTAACCAAACTGTTCTTAAAATATAAAACCATCAAATAAGTTATTTGAATTTTTGATGATGATTGAAATTTGCAAATGAATAAAATCGGAATTCATTTTATATGATTGCTGTTTGTTTTACTCTCATATTAGTCTATGGGTTACACTGAATTGTTTCGGTTTGTTAAGGGAGCCCCCGCGCTCAAGGGACACGTCCCATGAGCGGACGTGTCTCCACTTTGTGGAGACACGTCCTCTCATGAGACGGGTCTCTCCTTGAGGTGTGTCTCCCACATATAAATGAGACTTCTTTCTTTTATTTGCAGATATAGAAATTGATTAATGTTCTGCAATTAGTACATTCAAATACAGAAATAGAAAATCTGACTTAGAATTCTTACACAATATTTTAGTCTTAGAATTTCCATAGGTCTTTTAGGATCCTGCTCTGATAAGATTTGATAACATTTACATGGTATCTTGTAATGTCCCCTTCTCGAGCATGATCTTCTCTGATGACCGTTGGCCTATTCTGGAGACCCGTAGGCTACTGGGACGGTTTGATTAGGGTTTCTTGTGTGGGGGTTGCGGTTGCTCGTGAATTGGTGTTCAAACTGCGGATTCCTTCTGGGTTTTTTGTGGGCTTCGCAGTGATATGTTTCTCTGGGCATTCTGAGCACTTTCTGGAATTTACTATTTTTAGTAAATTCTATTTCTAGCAGTGGTCCTTTTGGTCTCGGCACAGTTGACTTTCCTCTTCAGTCGACTCAATTGGTTTATTCAGATTTTGGCTTCGGGATGTAGTTTCGGAGAGATAAGTTCATTTCACTTAAATAACATTATATTTTAATGTTATATTACCCCTTGGCCTAGTCTATTGACTTAATGTTGTTTTAAAAAGTGGTCTTTTAAGGGTGGCACCATCATTGAGATTATTTTATAATTATTAAGGTTGAATTAAAGCCTTAAGTTGGATGCCATTATTAAAGTGATGAATTTAATTAAAAGAAGTCAAATTGAAGCTTTGAAGAAAGGGACGCCATCTTTTGGAGGATTAGGGTTTGACTCTGAAAAGAAGGTTAGGGTTTCGAGAAGGTCAACGGAAAATTATAAAAGGAAGCCTTTGGGTCTCTTTTCATCATCTTTGGTCTATGCTATTGTTATGCTGCCGAAATGGTTGCTGGATTGCTTCGAGGAATGAATGCCTCCTAGCCTTGGCTTGACTTTGTGCTTGAGAGATAGCACCTAGTGGAGAGGTTTGCTTATTTTGAGTGTTTTTGGTAGTAAGGTTTGCATTGTAGTGTTGTTTTGCCATTAGAAGTTCAGTTTATTGCATTTTATGTCATTTTCCGGAGTTGCTGATAACAGGGCTGAATCTGTAGTTTCACTCATAAATCAGAAAACAAAAATAATCTCATTCTGGGTATTGTGTCATTGCATCTTATTGGTAAGGGCGCCCCTTCATGAATATTTGCAGATTTTAATACGAAGCTTATGATTTTATAATGCAAATTCGTCATTCCTTGAAGGCCGTACTTTCTGGAGTGCCTTGGGATTCGTGTCAGTAATTAATAACCATTTTTAGATGCCATTTCTTATTACTAAGTTAGGCGCCATCATTTTGAGGGTCTGTTGCATTAGATTTGAGATAATTTGGGTGAGAAATGAGAGAGTTATGAGCATATTGCTAGGGATTTGTGTTGCTGGTTATGATATTCATGTTGCTGGTCTGTTAGATCAGATTTGAGAAATCTGCATCTTCCTTATTGGATTGGTGTTGAGAGTTCCTTAAAGGCTATGCGAAGGATTCCTTGTTGTTGCAACATTTTTTAAGAGCATCTAATACTTGATCTTGCAGTCAATAATATCTATTGTAAGCTGGCAGTAGTACTGACAGCAGTTCTTTAATATTGCTTTACCATGATTTGTAATACTCATTCTTACATTTTGTAATTGCAAATGTATTTCTTTATCTCCGCCCTATGGTAGCTCCTTTCCCACTCCGGGTTAGAAAGCACATTCTGGGTGTCGAGTTACTTTCAGCATTCTAGCTTATTTCTCTTCAAAGCATTGTAAATTCTGTTCTCCACCATATGGTCGCCTCATTTCCATATTGGATTGAGTAGCACATACTTGGTGTTGAGTGTGCTTTCAGTATATTAGATTGTAGGAATCCTCTGACCACATGCTCGTCGTTTGCCGGCGCATTCTTGGTTAGAGTTCTTGCATAAGCATTTTGATTGAGACCTTCTGACCATATGCTCGCCATCATCGGCGCCATTCTTGGTTAGAGTTCCTTCAGCTCAGTTTCTGCATTCAGATCCTCTGACCAATGCTCACACCTTGCCCACATCGGGATCCTGGTGTACATTCTGGTTAGAGTTGTTTCAATATCGTTTGGGGTTTAGCTGCTAACCTTAACGGGTGCATTGGTTTGTAACTTGCAATTGAAAAAGTTGAAAAACTCTGGCTCGGAATATTTCACAGAGCCAAGTTAAGTGAATCCAAATCAAATCTAGATATCAGATTACTTAAAAATTCGTATTTTTGAAAAATCGAATTCACATCACATTCTTCATAATGTCAAGTATGATCAGATTTGAAGATCGTCTTGAGGGAGCAAACAAATTCACCTCATGGAAATTCAGAATCATGATGATTCTCAAAGAAAATAAGTTAGACTAATTTGTGAAAGAAAACAAGGGGGAACCAGAGGATGATCCTGAGAAAACTCAGTGGATTGAGAATAATGAAAAAGCCATGAAAATCTTAGTAGATGCAGTTAGGGACCACATTGTATCTATTCTAGCAAAACATGAAACTGCATATCTTATGTTCAAATCCCTTGAGAGCACCTATGAGATAAACAACACCTGTAGGACTCTTGCATTAAAGAGGCAAATCAACAATGTCCAAATAAACAAAGGAGAAACCATTAATGCATACTTCATGAGGATCATTGAACTAAGGGATCAATTATCTGCAATTGGATATCAAATTGATAGCAAAGAGTTAACACTAATTGCACTAGGAGGCCTACCAAACTCATGGGAGCCATTTTTTCAAGGAATAAGTGCAAGATCTGAACTCTCCAAGTTTGATAGGCTAAGAACAGACTGCCTTCAAGAGGAAACAAGACTCTCAACAAAAGAAAACAAACAAAAATCTATAGATGAGGAAATTCAAGTGCTCAACACATCATCTAATAAAAAGAGTAAGAAAAACTCTTTCAAGAAAGGATCATTTAAGAGAAAGAGAAATTCCCATGGAAAAGGGTCATTCAAGAAGAAGAAAGACATCTCTCAAGTACAATGTTTTAGATGTGACCACTATGGGCACTATGCAATGAAGTGCCCTGACAGATCAAATCAACAAGCATCATTTGCTAAAGTAGGAAAGTCAAATTCAGACCATGATTCTGAGAAATTTGTATTCTATTCAGCCTTATCAAGTCAAGTATCTAACAATATCAACAACTGGGTGATTGAGAGTGGTTCTTCAAGGCACATCACAGGGTTTAGAGAACACTTAGACACTATGACTGAAGAGTCTGATGAAGAAGTAACAATTGGGGATGATTCTGCACATCAAGTAAAAGGGGTTGGAACTTGCTCCATCATATTGAAATCTGGTCTCTCCCTTCAACTCACTGGAGTTTTATTCGTACCTGGAATAAAGAGGAATCTAATATCCATCTCTGCTCTTGAAGACAATGGATATAGGGTTACATTTATGGATGAGAAAGTTCTGGCATGGCCTAAGAACTCAACTATAAAGAAAGCTCTAACCATAGGTGTAAGACAAGGTTATCTTTATAAACTATGCACTGAAGTCAAGCAAGCCCTTATCCTTGATACTTCTGATTCAAATGAAATTTGGCATAGAAGATTAGGACACCTTCATTTTCGTGCCCTACCTTCCGTAGAAAAACAGGTAACAAGATTACCTAAGTTAAAACCAACTCATGAAGGAACTTGTAAAGGTTGTGCCCTAGGAAAGAATACAAAGGGATCCTTTCACAATAGCTTGAGCAAAACCCAAAATGTTTTAGAATTGGTTCACTTTAATTTATGTGGACCCATGTCTGTACCCTCCAAGGCAGGCTTCCTATACTATGTCATATTTATAGATGACTTCTCTAGGAAGACCTGGATTTACTTTCTTAAATGTAAAGAGCCAATAGAAATCCTTAAAAGGTTCAAGGAGTTCAAAGCTCTTACTGAAAACTTCTCTGGGAAAAAAATAAAAATCTTAAGGATAGACAATGGGAAAGAATATACCTCTGAAATCTTTAAGGAATTCTGCATGAATGCTGGGATTAAGAGGGAGTTTACAGTAGCTTACAACCCTCAACAAAATGGGGTTGCTGAAAGAAAAAATAGAACCATTGTAGAAGCTGCAAAAGCAATGTTGCTTGACCAGAACATTGAAACCGCATTCTGGGTAGAAGCCTCTAGAACTACTATCTACATCCAAAATAGATGTCCTCATTCTCATCTAGATAAAAAAACTCCTGAAGAAGCATTTACTGGCACAAAACCTGATATTAGTCACTTTAGGATCTTTGGTTGCCCAGTCTATATTCATGTGCCCAAAGAGAAGAGATTCAAACTAGAACCTTTTAGAAAGAAAGGGGTATTTGTGGGATATAGTGAAACCTCCAAAGCTTACAGGATTTTCATACCCGGGCAGGAACAAATTGAATTGAGCAGAGATGTCATCTTTGAAGAAGACATTGCATTCAAAAGGGCAAGAAGTTCAAGTGAGATAGAAACTTATTCACCTAGAGTCTTAGACGAGGATCCTACCCCTGAGACTCAGAGGGAGTATCCCGAGGAAATACCAAATGAACTTCTTTCTACTCCAGATGAGAATACAAATGACAACGGCAAGAAGAGGCCACTTTGGGCTAGAAAGATGATCAAAGAAGTTGAGAATCATGCAGCACCCAAATGAACGTTTAGGGAGAGTAAAAGACCCAAACGGTTCTCAAGCTATGTTGCTCTAATGAATGACATCATAAATTCAGAACCCACCAGTGTTTCAGAAGCCTTCAGACATTAAGTATGGAAGGATGCAATGACGGAAGAGTATCAGTCCATTCTAAAAAATGATGTATGGTATATAGTGCCTAGACCAAAAGAGAAATTTGTTGTCTCTTCTAAATGGCTCTTCAAAATCAAACATGCTGCTGATGGCAGTATAGAAAAACATAAGGCACGTTTTGTGGCAAGAGGTTTTTCATAGAAGGAAGGCATTGATTATGAAGAAACATTTGCACCTGTTGCCTGTTACACATCTGTGAGAGCAGTGATAGCCATTGCAGTAGCTAAAGGCTGGAAGATCCACCAAATGGATGTAAAAACTGCCTTCCTAAATGGAACCATTGAAGAGGAAGTCTATCTAGAACAGCCTGAAGGTTTTGTGATACATAAACCTGACTCACATGTATGCAGACTAAAGAAAGCATTGTATGGACTTAAATAGGCTCCCAGGGCCTGGTATGAAAGAATTGACAACTACCTCTTGGGACTGGGATTCTCCAAGAATGATGCAGACCCAAATCTTTACTTTAAGGTAAATAAAGGTGATATGTTAATAATTATTTTATATGTTGATGACCTACTAATAACAGGAGAAGATCACCTCATTGCTCAAGGAAAGAAGGATCTAACTTCAAAGTTTGACATGAAAGACTTGGGCATTTTACAGTACTTTCTAGGTTTGGAAGTCTGGCAGAAACTAGATGGCATCATACTAAACCAAGGAAAGTATACTATTGATATTCTGAAGAGATTTGGAATGTTGGATTGTAGACCCATGTCTACACCTATGGAAACCAACCTTCACAAACTGAAAGAAGCAGCAACAGAATCTAAGTGTGCAGATTCAACCCTATATAGACAAATGATTGGAACTTTGATGTACCTGGTTAACACCAGACCTGATATTTGCTATGCAGTGAATGCTCTAAGCCAGTTCATGTGTGAGCCAAAGAAAATTCACCTTATGGCTGTGAAACATATATTGAAATATCTTCAAGGTACCATTAGATATGGTCTTCTTTACAAAGATAATCAACTAGATCTACATGGATACTCTGATTCAGATTGGGCTGGAAGTGTAACCGATAGGAAAAGCACATCAGGATGTTGCTTCAGTTTGGGATCGGCTATGATCTCTTGGATCTGCAGAAAACAGTCTTCAGTAGCTCAAAGCTCGACAGAAGCTGAATACATTGCAGCCTCTATGGGGGCAAGAGAAGCAGTATGGCTCCGAAAATTGCTTGTGGGACTCTTTGGTGAGCCCTTGAATCCTACCATCATTCATTGTGATAATCAGAGTTGCATCAAACTCTCTGTAAATCCAGTATTCCATTATAGATCTAAGCACATTGAGATCCCCTACCATTATGTAAGAGACATGGTAGAAAGGAATGTGATTCAGTTGGAGTATATTAGTACAAATGATCAAATAGCAGACATTCTCAGCAAACCTCTCTCCCGAATCAAGGTTGATCACTTCCGGAAGAAGCTTGGTATGATTGAAATGTAATTTAAAATTATGTTTGAAATTCAAAATTGTTTAGAAGTTGTACTAATATATTTAAAGATGTTTAATGTGTAAACACTTTTGTCATGTGTGCGACTCCATGACCTTATGGGCTCACTCCCCCTGTGTACATTATTGAAAGGTGACGATCTTTCTAATAATGAACACTTGTATGTGACGACTCTTCAATGATGAGTTGAACTATCATGATAGATATCATGTGACTTGATATCTATGGACATGTCATGATAGTATCTCTTGGACACTTTGATGGATATCATGGGACTTGATGTCATTTGAAGATCATTGTGATCCTTAAGAGATAATCATGGTGGATAACTATATATATCCATGGATATGCCATGAATTATTATGGTAGACATCATGTGACTTGATGTCAGTGCACATACCATAATGAAGATGTGATTATGAAGAATGTCATGTGACTTGACAATCTTGAGAAAACATATCATATCTTCGATATCACGTGTGAAGGTGATATCTCCACTTATTTGATTTGGAATATCTTCCCTAGCTAAGAGGGAGTGTTGATTTAAGATAGCTTCGGTCAGATATAAATGATGATTGCATTCATGCATCATCATCATTTATATTTAACCAAACTGTTCTTAAAATATAAAACCATCAAATAAGTTATTTGAATTTCTGATGATGATCGAAATTTGCAAATGAATAAAATCGGAATTCATTTTATATGATTGCTGTTTGTTTTACTCTCATATTAGTCTATGGGTTACACCGAATTGTTTCGGTTTGTTAAGGGAGCCCGCGTGCTCAAGGGACACGTCCCATGAGTGGATGTGCCTCCACTTTGTGGAGACATGTCCTCTCATGAGACGTGTCTCTTCTTGAGGTGTGTCTCCCACATATAAATGAGACTTCTTTCTTTTATTTGCAGATATAGAAATTGATTAATGTTCTGCAATTAGTACATTCAAATACAGAAATAGAAAATCTGACTTAGAATTCTTACACAATATTTCAGTCTTAGAATTTCCATAGGTTTTTTAGGATCTTGCTTTGATAAGATTTGATAACATATACAATCTTGGCTCTGAATTGGTGGATAGGAAGATGCGCTATGGGGGCATCATTGAGTATATGGTCGATGGATCTGATTAGCACAAGCTCATATTGGGGTGGGCCGGAGTGGAGGACGGGGGGGCGGATTGGTTGGCAGTCGTGAATCAGTATAAGACAATCTTTTACTTTTTCAAATTAACAACCACAATAACTTTAAATACAAAATATCAACAAATGAAAACACAAGAGGAACACAAGATTTACGTGGAAACCCTTTTGGGAGAAAACCACAAAAAAATATTGCTCATATAAAATTCTCTTACAAACTTTGTAGGCACCAACCTATTGGTGTAATGTCCCCTATCCTAATTTTCCCTAGAACTTGCCTATTGATCACAAATTGCAACAAATTAGGGTTAGGGTTTCATCTTATTAAACAAATATCTCTTTAATTTGGTAATCTAGGATTGGAACCTGCATTCAACCCATAAACAACATTCCCAAACATGCATATATACATTTGTTAGCATTAATCCATGGCAACACATTTATAGACTATCAATAATGCAACCTATTGTGAACTAGGACGAGTGACATGGTGGGTCGGCTCGAAGCCATACCAACCTAAGAGGTCGTATACCACAATTCTTCTTGTTGGCGACTTGTACCTGCTTTCCCCAACCATGTTCCAACCTCGGCAAACACTTTGCCCACTTGTGGGAACAGCTGGAGCTCCTAAGCGGTCTTGGCCCTTCCACCCCTCCATGGCCCATCCTTTCCTTCGAATTGGGCAGCTATAAGTGGAACCTGTACCGCTCTCCCCAAGTCGTTGCCTCCAAGTGGGTTTTCAAACAATCAAGCACATCATATATTTTATCACAAGAAATTATTCATTAAATATTCTTATTAACATATAGGCAATATGCATACATATGTAAACAATGATTCGTAGAAAAATAGCAATTTGTGGTGATGAATTGGCATGATTCTCTTTTGCTTCTCGGCCTATATGTTTCTTCTCCTTAATCGATCCATCTGTTCTTAACACTCAGAAGATATCATTAGGGTGAATCCAATAAATATCTATTTTTCCATACTTATATTAAAGCATCATAATTTCTTATAAGACTCAATAATTGCTGCAAGCATCATTATTGCATAATCGTATTTAATGCACATATCTAAACATATATATCTATTATTAATCAGTCTAACTACCTTTGCATATACTCATTATCTATATATATTTACTTGTCTATCATATATATATATATATACACTTACTCATATATGTATCCATTTATTGATCATTATATTCTCTCTTCCAAAACCTGTCATTTACTTCTTTAGCAGACTTTTCTTGCTGTGTTTCTATCCTCTTAATTCTGCATTTATCTCCTCTATATTTTCCACTTTAAAACCCACACACCATCTACTCAAAGATCTGCTGCTTACTTTCTTTCCCATCTGCATCTTATTTGCCTTATAATCCTTCCTTCTATATATATACCTCACCTATGGAATTATATCTTCTCATTTCCTTATCGTCGAATACATTTGTAGTTCATATCTGTTCTTATACTCTTGTTATCTCCCAGAAATGCACCCTAAGCAAAGTTATGAAAAACTAAGCTTTTTGGAGAAACATTGGATCATTTCAAGGTTGTGGGTCACCTGAAGCTGAAATGAACCTCCGGAGAAGGCCGGCTTCCTTTGTGCTATCACCTAAACTACTAATCTTTGTGAGGTAAAGGGAGAAAGAATACATAAATTAGAAACTACTCCTATGGTGATACACCAAATTTGTTCGGGAGACATATAACACAGCTTAGACACACAATTTTAGTCAATGACAAAAGTATTGTCTTACACAACTCAATCACATACGTTTTCTGCATAAACATTTCATGAAAAGGTTCATATGGCTACACCCCTAGAAGGAAGAAACAACTTCACAACTAGAGAATACTGCACTATAACACATCTCACAACCTGCAAAAATACATATTGCTCTACAAAAAGGTGCTGAAATAAGACATAACCACAAGGAATCATACAGTTTCACAAGCAGTCTCATCAATTATACGAATGCACACGATTTAATAGAGAGATTGAAAAGGTAAAGTACTTATACTCATTGATTTCAATGGTGAACACTGATATACATGTCTGTCATGAGCTACAAAACATAGCCTCTCTTCTGCAAAGAAATCTACAAGTTATAGAAACAGAAAAGTACCAAGTCCGAACTATCTACAAAAAGGCAAAAAATGCCCTATATACAAAAGAGTGTCGGCCCCTTAGGGCTTACAAAATATCTGTCCTCAGAAAGATCTATCCTTAGATCTTTTAAAGAAGCTACATCTGCATTTAACGTCTAGCCTCGCTGTTCACTCTTGAATATCCTTAATCAGCTGACCTCCCAGCTGTCCCTGTGACTCATGGCCTCTCTGCACTCCTCTTGTTCGAGATCTTTCTGTAGGTTGACTTCCCCTGCAACAGCTTCAAACTTTTCATTTAGATCTCAATATCATTGATCTCCGAGCTGCTCCATCGCCTTTGGTCTCAGGAAAAGTTCATGCCATTTATGCTCTGTTGGTCTTGTTGACAGGGGGAGTCAAACAGTCAATCGGCTGATGATTCGTCCTTAGCTCCTTTAGATTCGTTGAGCTCATGCCACGCAGATTCCAGACGGCCAAAGGTTGCTTCATTAGAATCGCATGTCGGTGAGACACTAATTGTGTCTCCTCAATGTGATTATGCTCTCATAGTAGCCATCGGCGTAGCTTACAACCGTCGCTGAAAGTTCTTATCGAGCTTCAAAAGTCATACCGATATTCCTGAAACCATCGGCAAGACACAATTCCTTCGCTGAGACATCATGTCGAATTCCCTTTTCTTCGGCGAACTCCTTTCATTTCGGGGAGACTCCGCTCGGTTGCTGGGACATCACAGCGATGACACCTCTTTTCCCTCGAGCTCCAAACTCCTTCGACAAGACCCTCAGCGGTCGGCAAGACCTCACGGCGAAGGCAAAACACTACATCGAGCCCCCCTTTTGTTTCGGCGAGACCACCCTCGGTCGGGGAGACATCTCCTCGAAAACATCACCATTCGCCGAGCTCTCATCTTGTCGCCAAGACCTTGGCCTGTCGGCCAAACCTTTCATCGAGCGCATTCTGGTCTCCCCGAGCTCGCATCTTTCGGCTAGATTACCTGCTTGTTGCCGGGACTTCATGCTGAACTCCTCCATTTTGCCTGAGCTCACCTCATTTCACCGAGACCCCTTCTTGGTTGGCGAGACCTTATGCCGAAGGAAAAATCCTTCGGCGAGCTCGCTATCGGTGAGACCCCCTGTTAGTCGCCGAGACTTCATGCCGAAGGAAAAACCTTATGCCGACGGCGAAACCCCCTTCGGCGAGACTGTACTTGGTCGCCGGGACCTCAAGCCGAACACAAACCGATCTCCTCAACGCCGGCCTGGTGAATAACTGTCGGTGTGACAACTACCGGTCGGGAAGACCTCACAGTGGGCGACAAGACCTTATGCTGAGACTTCTCCCCGAAGAAAAGTCTCCTGCCGATATGCGTATCCCTCTGTCGCTAGTCGGTGAGACATAAAGATCTCGCCAAGACCTCATTCCGAAGAAGACTTTCATGCTGATGGGGAAACTCTTAGTCGCCGGAACAATGATTAATGTCTTGCCGATAGGTACCTGCATGTGAATTCCAATCGCTGCGACATCCCTAAGGTCTTGCCGATAGGCAGCACAAATGTATATTAACAAAATGCATTATGCCGAACTGACTGAGTGATCCCTTTCAAATGAGCTCTTTGTGAAATGGCATCAGATGCATAACCTAACCCTCGATGCAAAAGTCCATTTGGCCCTTATGAACGTTTGAAACATAACCCATCCTGCCTGGTTGAGCCCGTAGGTGAAAATTGGGTAACAACTCCAAAGGATATTCCCCATCGTTT
Source organism: Sequoia sempervirens (assembly GCA_007258455.2). NCBI lineage: Eukaryota > Viridiplantae > Streptophyta > Pinopsida > Cupressales > Cupressaceae > Sequoia > Sequoia sempervirens. The sequence continues at coordinate 406,385,540 of VDFB02000017.1, forward strand.
CCTATATATCTGTATATATCTTCTTTATATCTGCCTCTTCTTAATCTCTTAATCTGCTGTGTATATATCCTATCCTTATTCACTGTTCATATATCTGTGTTTCGGATCTGATTACCTTCCCTTTGGTTATCTCATTTGAGTGCTGCTTATCATTCATGTTTGAATGCTATATTCAGAAAATATATTTTCAGATGTCTTATTCAATGTTCCTTCTTCCTTCAGAACTTCTATTTTATATTCTTTTTTTTTTAATCCCCCTAATTCTCCCTTGTATTCCTTCCTTTTATACCACTCAAGGCCCTTTGAAAGGATGCATCTTTTCGTTACAAATGCAACCCTCCATACCTTACAAATCGTACCTCTTACCATATACAAAACACTTCATTAAGTGCTGCCAAATGAGGCTTAAAGCAGATCGCACATCTTTACTAATGAAACATATTTAAATAAGACTTTTGCTTTATTTATGAAATGTTGGCACTTCTTTGTCTTATTCATAGCTCTTGTAACTTTGTCTTATTCACTAGTCATCATCCGCCTTTTATCCAATTTCTGCCCTTAAATCTAATTTGCTGCTTGTAATATAGTGATTGCCCCTTCTCATCATCGTGGTTGTTTGCAAATATCATCGCTGCTGTTCTTAGTGGTAATTAATATGTTCATTATTGATTTAATATGCCTTCTTATTAAGTACTGATATCTTTAGATATTTGGATAATATTAGTTTCTTGTGAGCATTTATTTTTATTATTGTGATATTTACAATTAATAATATTAACTGTTCCATTTATTATGATAATTATATTATAATTATATTTTGTGAATATTAATTGTTCTATTATGATAATTGTATTATAATATTATCTATGATAATTATAATTATAATAATATTTAAATTGCTAATATTTATTTTGTTAATATTTGTAAATACGTAATTCATCACTTATTTTATTTATTTGCATCTCATCACTTAGTTATCTTAATGTTCTATTTCGGGGACATGATAGTCCTCCCCTCTCAAATTTTCTTGTCCTCAAGAAACTTAATATCTCGGTTCCTTTTGTGAAGATATTAGTTTTGAGCTTATTATCCGATTTCATGTTCAATCTTTTAATTCAACCGGATTATCATATTTCTTCTATTTTAATTTCACATCTTGGAAAAGTATTTGATTTATTTGTAGAGAAGGGGGATTCGCTACTCATGAGTCTCTTTATTCTCAAGAGATTCCTAAGGGGCGTACTGCCCTAAACAACCTCAAGGAACGGAGCAAGAGTTCTAGAATCCGAAGGAGTAAATCACAAAGGTTTTTTGGACAAATTGACGAGCTCTCGGCCAAAGGACGACAGAGCGGTGTGTTGGAGTCCCAGAGGCGCGCTGGCGTCTCGTACGGACCAAAGAACGAGAACAAAAAAACAGCAAAGCGACCTCTAACAATCTAATTACTAAGAACTTTCAGAATGTGGGAAAATAACAAAATATGATAAAACGGAAATAAAGTAGAAATGATAAAGCAAGAGTAGAAATGATAAAGCAAGAGAAAGAAAGATAGAAACTGCTTACAGCAACCCAAGTAATGAAGCCTCCAACACGTGAATATCTTCAATACCTGCATGCGTAAGGTCTAGAGACAATGTTGGGGCTATATAGGGGTTTGCCTTAGTCAAATCCCCGTTTTGGTGTTTCCACCTCCACGAACAACCAGATAGATAGAGAAACTGAACAAAATAAGCAAATATGGAGTGATAAAAGCAATCCCCGCTCAAGGAGGAGAACCCGTATCATGAGATAAAGATGCAATTGATAGGGGATGTGTGAAATCCCAGGATGCTCGCAAGCACAAGGTAAGGGAGATATAGCTGCAAAAGCCAAAGGAGTTGCAAAGAGCGCTATAAGAGCTTGAGAATGCTGCTGTAGCAAGCTGTATGGAGTTGTGCAAGCAAGATATCAAGAGGAGAAGGCTAGAGCCAAAGCAAGAGAGAAGCTAGAAGCCCAAATAGATGGAAAAGATAGCATTTAAAGAGGGAAAAGAAGCTTCCTGAGCGGTTTACAAGGCGTCCCGAGCCGTTACCACCGACAAAATTAGCTGACAAGTGGCAAACATGTTCGGAAATAGCTGTTTGAACATAGAAACGTTATGGGACGCTAGAGCGGACGTCCGCGCGGCGTGCTAGTGTCCAGACACATCACGCTACAAAACAACGAGAACGGGAAAAGCACAAGGTTTGACGCAAAGTTGATGCTTGAGGGTAGTTGCTAAAAAGGGGCTTTGAGCATCCTGAGAGGGGAAAAAGGCTGATGCTGAGGCTAAAATGAGCCTACACAAGTTCTAAGGGAGGACACTAAAGCGAACACAAGAATGTATGTGAAATTGCAAGGGGTGCAATTTTATGACATTACATTTTGCCTCCACTTTAGCGGGCATATGAATCTACACTAATATGCACGATAAAGGAGATCTACTAAACATAAATCACATCATGATGCGAAATGGATACTGTGGAGAAAGTAGACAACTCTTCGAACCAAGGAACCATGCCCCCAGGCTGAAGACTGAAATATTCCGAGCCAAATTTTTTTTCGTTTTCCAAATTACAAATTACAACAAATGCACCCGTTAAGGTTAGCAGCTAATCCAAAACGTGCTGAAGCAACTCTAATCAGAATGTACACCAGGATCCCGATGTGGGCAAGGTGTGAGCATTGGTCAGAGGTTCTAAATCAAATTGCTTATGCAGGAACTCTAACCAAGAATGGCGCCGATGATGGCGAGCATATGGTCAGAGGATCTTCTTCACTAAGTGCTGGAAAGGAACTCGACACCAAGTATGTGCTACCCAATCCAGTATGGAGTGAGGGGCGACCATATGGCGGAGTGTTACAAAGTACAATGCTTGAAAGAAATACTGAAAAGCTGAAAGTACTCAACACCCAGTGAAGAGCACAAAAGATTTACTGAGAGGGGGGGGTGAATCAGTAAATCAAATACAACTTTTGTTTTTACCTTTTTTTTTTTAAACTTATTACAATCAATTTTGATATGAACCAATTTCCTCAAAGTGATATAACTTTATTGAATTAATTTTTTGGTAGGCACCAACCTACAGATTTACACCAAGATGATTTAGTAGAATATATCCTACAAGGAACACCTAGACCTCTATGAGTTTAGTAGACACCTGCCTACAAGGAGCACCAACCCCTAATGCAAGGCACCAAAACCTTGACTTGATGGAAGCGAGACTGCCTTCAATCTGATCTGCACAAGCCCAACTCTCCAATCTGCTCTATGTGATCCAAGATATCACTTTCAGCCCACACAAGGAGGTAGGAATCTGACTGAACTGCAAGTCTTCAATTACAACAACCACACTTGCAACAATGATTTGAATATCAAATATATATACTTCTCAAGAGTTGCATCTTTATATGAAAGAATACATCTATTTGTGTATCCTTTGAAAACCTGCCTTTTAACAAAATTTGTTTATCTCTGTTTTAAATCAGACTTCTTTCATTGTATTTCCCTTGATCACATATTTATTGTCCAATTAAGACTGAAGCATATTACTTCAAATGGACATATCTTATTAAAATTTATTTTTGATAAAGTCGTGCTTCTTCAGATTGTATCGATCTTTTGATAATCCTCTTTTCTTTGAGTCGCCCCTCTTGAGTAAAAGACGTCCTTTTAGATTATATCGATTTTTTCTTTTTAGCACAGTTCATTAATTCGTGCCTCTTCATATAAAGTCGTGCCTTTCTGAATCGTATTCGTGCCTTTCGATTATCGGACTTTCCTCTCTTTTTTTTTTTTTTTGTTTAACAAAGTTCATTAATTCGTGCCTCTTCAGATTTGAAAAAGTCGTGCCTTTCTAAGTCGTATTCATGTCTTTTTATTAACGGATTTTGACTTCTTAATGCGATATGTTAATTATCGCTTATTTCTTCAACAATCTTTTTAACACCAGATTATTGTTTATGTCTTTGTAGAACATGAGATGCATCTCACAGTTAGGATTCATTTCTGATCGATTGTCTTAATCTCTTGAGAAATATCTTAACCTGCATCCTTTATCCGCCTGACATTTATGAAGTCTATATCACTGTATGTTGAACAGATCTGAATATGTCTACATCACTGTATTTCTAAACATTTCGAGATGTAGAATTCAATTTCTTCAAGCACAGATTTATTTGTAAATATCTGAACTCTATCTTTGATTTGTATGCAATCTGTATGCAATTTAACATAGATTTAGAATTCAATTTCTTCAACACAGATTTATTTGTAACTATCTGAACTTTATCTTCGATCTGTATGCAATCTGTATGCAATTTAACACTAATTTCGATATAATCTTTCATGGTCTAATTGTCTTGACATCAATGACAATATGTCTAACAATCTCCCCCTTTGTCATTGATGGCAACTTCTCCAACAATGGCAACTTGATCTGAACTTTGCTCCCCCTGTGTCCAATTTCTCCCCCTTTGACATCAATGGCAAGGGTTCTTCTAACAATATTTCATGAAGCTACAAGATTTGTGCATAGCTCCCCCTGAATACATGCTTCCATCAATTATTTTGATGGATGTGGAACAACTCTCAATTTGTCCCTTAGATATTCAAATGTATCTCTTGAAAGTGGTTTAGTAAATATATCAGCAGTTTGCTCTTTTGTAGTTATGTATTCTAAACACACTTGACCTTCTCCTACTTGTTCTCTCAAAAAATGATACTTAATAGGTATGTGCTTGGTTCTTGAGTGCATCACTAGATTCTTGGAGATATTGATTGCACTAGTATTATCACAATAGATAGTGCAGGGATGATCATACTCCACTTTGATGTCTTTTAAAGTTTGCCTCATCCATAAAAGTTGAGTGCAACATGCTGCTGCTGCAATATATTCAGCTTCAGCTGTAGATAGAGAGACCGATTCTTGTTTTTTGCTTATCCAAGACACTAGATTTCCTCCAAGAAAAAAGGCTCCTCCACTTGTACTTTTTCTGTCATCCACATTGCCAGCCCAATCAGCATCTGTGAATGCTTCAAGAGTGAAATCATTGCTACTAGGGTACCATAGACCATATTCCATTGTGCCTTTCAAATACTTGAATATACGCTTTACCGCATGAACATGTGTCTCTTTTGGTGCTGCTTGAAATCTTGCCACAACTCCAACAGCTTGCATTATGTCTGGTCTTGTAGAAGTTAGATACAACAAACTTCCAATCATTGATCTATAAAGTGTTTGATTCACATCTTGGGATTCATCATCTTTACTTAGCTTGCAACCTGTAACCATAGGAGTACTAACAGGATTGCAATCTTCCATCCTAAACCTTTTTAACATTTCTTTCACATATTTGGTTTGGGAGATGAAAATACCTTTGCTTAATTGTGAAATTTGCAGCCCAAGGAAGAAGGATAATTCTCCCAACATTGACATCTCAAACTCTTTTTGCATACATGATGAAAATTCTTTGCACATTTTGTCCTTGTCTCCACCAAAAATGATGTCATCTACATACACCACCACAATCAATAAATGTCCATCCTCTTCTTTGATGTATAGATTGCTATCTACATCTCCTCTTTTGAAACCTTGCTCTTTGAGATACTTGTCAAGTCTAGAATACCAAGCTCTAGGAGCTTGTTTAAGCCCATAGAGAGCTTTCTTTAACTTGCACACATAATCCTTGTCTTCTGATAATAGGAAGCCTTCGGGTTGTTCAATATAAACTTCCTCCTCTAGATCTCCATTAAGAAAAGCAGATTTGACGTCCATTTGATACACCTTAAACTTCTTGTGACTTGCATAGGATAAAAACATTCTAATTGCTTCAATCCTTGCAACTGGTGCGAATGTTTCCTCAAAATCTACTCCTTCAACTTGTGCATAGCCCTTGCACACTAACCTTGCTTTGTTCCTTGTGACTTGACCATCTTCATTTAATTTGTTTCTAAAAACCCATTTTGTGCCAATTACATTCTTATCTTTTGGTCTTGGAACAATTTCCCAAGTTTCATTTTTCTCTATTTGATTCCAATTCTTCATTCATTGCATCAATCCAACTTTTGTCTTTGCTTGCTTCTTCAAAAGTTTTGGGCTCAACTTGAGATAGGAATGCTGCATGACAATCTTCATTGTAATTCACCATTTTCCTTGTAGATCTACATCTATCTTGAAGGATCAAATCTTCAGGATGGTTCTTTTGAACAAACTTGGAAGGTGTCTTTGGTGTCTTCATGGGAGTCTTTTGTGAAGATTCTCCTTCCTTTGCCTCTTCCTCCTTTTCTTCCTCTTGGGAGTCCTCATCCTCTTTGTCTTCATCATTCATAGTTTGAACATGGTGATCACTTTGTCCAACTTCTTTGAATTGCTTTCCTTCATCAATTCTTACATTAGCACTTTCAACAATTTTGTGAGTTCTTTTGTTGTAGCATTTATATGCCTTACTTTTTGATGAGTAGCCAAGAAAGATTCCCTCATCTGCTCTTGTGTCAAATTTGCTCAAATCTTCTTCATCTCTTCTAATGTAGCAAGTGCTTCCAAAAATTTTGAAGTACTTGACAGTTGCTGGTCTACCTTTCCAAAGTTCATATGGTGTCTTCTCATTGTTCACTCTTATTTGTGCACGATTCAAGATGTAAACTGCTGTATGAATTGCTTCCTTCCAAAAGGAATCTGCTATCTTGGTTTCATTTAGCATTGCCCTTGCCATTTCTTGAACCGTCCTATTTTTCCTTTCTACAACCCCATTTTGTTGAGGGGTTCTTGCTGCAGAAAATTGCCTTTTAATTCCATGTTTCTATGCAGAAATTTTCAAATTCCTTTGATGTGAATTCTCCTCCTCGATCTGATCTAAGGCATTTTATCTTGCTGTTTGCTTCATTTTCAACCAGCTCTTTGAAAGCTTTGAATTTATCAAAAGCTTCAGATTTTTCTTTCAAAAATGCAACCCAAGTCATTCTTGAGAAGTCATCAATCAGCAACATAAAATATCTTTCTCCATTCATGCTCTTGGATTTGGTTGGCCCACAAAGATCTGTATGTATGAGTTCTAATGGCTTTGATGAAGAATGCTCCTTAGACTTAAAGCTTGACTTTGTTTGCTTTCCAAGTTGACATTCTCTACAAATGATATTAGAAGGTTTTGTTATCCTTGGCATATCTCTCACAACATTTGATTTGCTAACTTTGACAATATTATCAAAGTTTAGATGGCCTAGCCTTTTGTGCCACAACCAACTCTCATACTCTTGTACTAAGTTGCAACTTTCACAACTTATCTCTTTTAGGACATACAAATTATGTTTCCTTTCAGCTTGAGCAACCAGCTTTCCATCTTTCTTGATATCACATGTATTAGAAAGAAATGTGATACTATGTCCTTGATCACAAAGTTGACTAACACTTAGAAGATTTTCTTTTAGGCCCTTAACATACAAAACATTTTCTGTTTTTGTTCTCCCATTATCTAGACTAAGTGTTCCTTTTCCTTTTATTTGTTTTCTTGTATTATCACCAAATCTTACTGTTCCTTCATCAGTAGGTTCAAGAGAGATGAATTTGCTCTTGTCACCTGTCATGTGCTTTGAGCACCCACTATCAATGTACCATCTATCCTTCTTACTTTCAGCATGTAAGGCAGTTTGGATGAACATTGATTTCTCCTTTTTCCTCCATACTTTGATAGGTATTTCTTTCCTTTTAATAGACTTATCTACCTTTTTGTTTTGTTTTGGAGAGTCATTAAAAACTGTCCTACAAGCTTGTGCTTTGTGCCCAAGCTTATTACAATTGTAGCATAGACTATTATAGTCCATTAATGGTGTGAAAGGATTATAATCTCTCCTAAGGTAGCTAGAACTATTTTTCACTTTATTTTTACAATTTAAGGCCTTGTGCCCAAATTTGTTACATAGAAAACAATAGCCATTAAATGCATAGATGTGCCTACTATTCAATCTTCTTTTAGAATCAGCACTTATCCAATCTTCTTCACCTTGCTTTGAGAAAGTCTTGAAATCTTCTTTGGAGTTAGTGACCTTCTTGGATTGTTCTTCAAAACTACCTCCCATTTTGCTTTGAAGAAAATCTTGAGCCTTCATTAGCTCAATCAGCTTGCTGGATTCTTCATCAATCTTTGAGTGTTGAACCTTTGTTTTCTCCAATTCCAACTTTAGCATTGCTATCTCTTGCTCCAGCTTGTCACATTTCATCTCCTTTGTATTGAGTTTGTTTTTCAATTCTTCTTCATTTCTTTCAGCTTCCATGATTTGAGCTCTCAAATCTTCAATGATTTTGCTTGAATTCTCCAAGTCATTTGTCATTTCTTTGATCTTCAACTTGTACTTGGCAGCCTTCTTCTTCAAGTCTTCATTTTTCTTGTAAGCATAGTGCAATTCTTCTTCAAGATCTACTTCCTCTCCTTCATTTCCATCTTGATCTATTTCTTCTTCTTCTTCACATTCTTGATCAACTTTTTGTTCTTCACATTCAGCCATAAACAATATTTCATCTTCCTCATTGCTTGAGCTATCTTCACCTTGTTCTTCGGAGGTGCTGCTATCTTTCTTTGAATAGAAACTCTTCTTATGTTTTTGAAATTTCTTCTTTGAGTTGAAATTCTTCTTTCCCTTTTTCTTGTTGCTGATTTCCTTTTCTTCTTCACTAGAACTGCTTTCATTTTGAGGACATTTTGAAGCATAATGTCCAACTTTTCCACAATTGAAGCATTTAAAAGGGAATTTTCATTTGTATTTTCCTTTTCCTTTCTTAAGTTTACCCATGAAATAAGCTTCTACTTCATCATTTGATTTTTCATCCTTTTCTTCATGCTTGTTCTTGTCCTTTTTGGATGCTTTGAATGAGACTTCCTTTTGTGGTGATCTACCTTCAATCCTCATCTCATAGGCAGCAAGGATACCATGTAATTCATCCTTTTTCAGCTGGTCTAGATTTGTTAGTTCTTCCAATGCTGCAACTTTGGCCTCAAATTTTGTAGATAATGATCTTAGAATCTTATCAACAATGAAGTCATCCTTGATCTCTTCACCAAGTCCCCTCATGATATTTACTATTTCATCAACACGAAGAAAATATGAAGCAATATCTTCATCATCCTCCATTTTGAGAGTCTCCAACTTTCTTCTATGAGTTTGCAACTTTGCCTTCTTAACTTTTCATCTCCTTCATAAATATTTTGAAGTTTGTCCCAAATCTCTTTTGCTGATTTGCATCTCATGACTTTTGTAAATTCAGAATCAGTTAGGCTGCAAAGAAGAGCATGCTTTGCTTTTGCATTGTTTTCACTTCTCTTTTTGGCTGCTTGATCTGTTGGAGGGGTAGTTGGAGGTGAATACCCATCAACAACAGATTGCCACACATCAAACCCAAGTGCATTCAAGTATGCTTCCATCTTGATATTCCAAAAGGCATAATTAGTCCCATCAAAGATGGGTGCTTTCACAGTGTTGCTTAGATTTGCCATATGTGCTCTTAAGGATCTCCTTCAAGCGATTAAGCTTTCAAGAAGGACCTTGCTCTGATACCAATTGAAGAGCACAAAAGATTTACTGAGAGGGGGGGGTGAATCAGTAAATCAAATACAACTTTTGTTTTTACCTTTTTTTAAAACTTATTACAATCAATTTTGATATGAACCAATTTCCTCAAAGTGATATAACTTTATTGAATTAATTTTTTGGTAGGCACCAACCTACAGATTTACACCAAGATGATTTAGTAGAATATATCCTACAAGGAACACCTAGACCTCTATGAGTTTAGTAGACACCTGCCTACAAGGAGCACCAACCCCTAATGCAAGGCACCAAAACCTTGACTTGATGGAAGCGAGACTGCCTTCAATCTGATCTGCACAAGCCCAACTCTCCAATCTGCTCTATGTGATCCAAGATATCACTTTCAGCCCACACAAGGAGGTAGGAATCTGACTGAACTGCAAGTCTTCAATTACAACAACCACACTTGCAACAATGATTTGAATATCAAATATATATACTTCTCAAGAGTTGCATCTTTATATGAAAGAATACGTCTATTTGTGTATTCTTTGAAAACCTGCCTTTTAACAAAATTTGTTTATCTCTGTTTTAAATCAGACTTCTTTCATTGTATTTCCCTTGATCACATATTTATTGTCCAATTAAGACTGAAGCATATTACTTCAAATGGACATATCTTATTAAAATTTATTTTTGATAAAGTCGTGCTTCTTCAGATTGTATCGATCTTTTGATAATCCTCTTTTCTTTGAGTCGCCCCTCTTGAGTAAAAGACATCCTTTCAGATTATATCGATTTTTTCTTTTTAGCACAGTTCATTAATTCGTGCCTCTTCATATAAAGTCGTGCCTTTCTGAATCGTATTCGTGCCTTTCGATTATCGGACTTTCCTCTCTTTTTTTTTTTTTTGTTTAACAAAGTTCATTAATTCGTGCCTCTTCAGATTTGAAAAAGTCGTGCCTTTCTAAGTCGTATTCGTGTCTTTTTATTAACGGATTTTGACTTCTTAATGCGATATGTTAATTATCGCTTATTTCTTCAACAATCTTTTTAACACCGGATTATTGTTTATGTCTTTGTAGAACATGAGATGCGTCTCACAGTCAGGATTCATTTCTGATCGATTGTCTTAATCTCTTGAGAAATATCTTAACCTGCATCCTTTATCCGCCTGACATTTATGAAGTCTATATCACTGTATGTTGAACAGATCTGAATATGTCTACATCACTGTATTTCTAAGCATTTCGAGATGTAGAATTCAATTTCTTCAAGCACAGATTTATTTGTAAATATCTGAACTTTATCTTTGATCTGTATGCAATCTGTATGCAATTTAACACAGATTTAGAATTCAATTTCTTCAACACAGATTTATTTGTAACTATCTGAACTTTATTTTCGATCTGTATGCAATCTGTATGCAATTTAACACTAATTTCGATATAATCTTTCATGGTCTAATTGTCTTGACATCAATGACAATATGTCTAACACCCAGAATGTGCTTGCTAACCTAGAATGGGAAAGTAGCTACCATAGGGCGAAGATGTATCTATTATGAACAACTTCACAATGAAACAGAGCATTACAAATCAGAATTGAACAGGACTGCTAATTACTGCCAGTACTACTGTCAGTTTACAAAATGATGACCATTCGCTTGCCAATTGCATAGGAATTTGAAAGTTTATCATTACATCACAAAGAACTCTTCTTAGCTTGGTTAGAAGTGCCAAACCAATAAACTTCTCAATGATCAAAAATACAATCTGTTTTTTCTTCCAAATCTGCACTTATGAAATTAAAACCAGTAGTCTATGGAATTCATTCATATGCTCATATCTCCCTCTAATCTCATCCAATTAACTTGAAACAAAATGCAACATGCCCTAACAGAGAAGGCGCCTAGGATGGAACACAGAAAGCAGATCTAAAAGCCACAAATTAATTATGCACGGAACCCAAAGCAAGCAGATGGTACGGCTTCAAGAAGAGGGGCGATCTGCTCTATTAAATCACAACAATCTCTAAAAATTCTGCAAATTAGAGGAAGAGGACGCCTATACCTAGCAATGATAATGGGCTAATACCCAAAACAATGTTTTTGTTGTTTTTTGACTTATGATTAAAAACATGAATCTGATGTATCAAACAATGCAATATATGGAAAACCACTAATATGCCAAACAGATCTAACAATGCATAAGCTGAATACAATGCACAAACTAAATGCAACTCACAAATTAAGTTATCTCATCACTAGTTGCTGTGTTGCAAGCAAGAAGCAATGCCCGAGCTAGGAGGCCTTCATTCCCCGAAGCAGTTCCAGAGCCAAACCGGCAGCATAACAATACTGTAGACAAAAGATAATCTCAATGATAACCAATGGCCTCCTTTTATAATTTTCAGATGATCTTTCTCGAAACCCTAAACTCCCTTTTCAAACCAAACCCTAATCCTCCAATAGAAGGCGTCCCACTTTTCCAAGCAAACTTTGACTTTTAATAATACTTTATTTCCTTCTTGAAATTGGCGTTCAATTTGAGCTTGGGTTAATCTTTACTTTATAAGAAATATAATTAATTTCTTTCAATGAGGCGCCCACCCATTAAGACATCTTTTAAAACAACTTAAAGTGACGAGCTAGGCCAAGGGGGTCAATGTTAAAATATAACATTAAAACATGACTTTAATTAAATAATTTAACTTATCTCTACAATTGTGCCCTGAAGCCATAAATGAGCAAGCCAACTGATCAGTCTGAAGTAGAACGTCAACTATGCCGAAACCAACAGGAACACTGCCAGAAATAGAATTTACTAAAAATAGTAAATTCCTGAAGATGCTCAGAATGCCAAGAAGAACATATCACTGCGAAGCTCTTTGAAAACCCAGAAAGAATCCGCCATTGAATCAACCAACCTCGAGCAAGAGCATCCTTCAAAACAAGAAACCCTAATTTTATCTTCCGAGTAGCCTCCGGGTCTTCGGAATAGGCCAACGGTCACTGGAAAGATCATGCTCAAGAAGGGGACATTACAAAGACCTACAAAACAAACACATTAGACAAGAGAGACTTACACAAGACAATAATGTTAGAACATAAAAAGCCATTACATTACGGGGTTAGAATATATACACACACACAAGCACACAACAAACTAACAAGATTTGAGTCAACAAAGTGAAAGAGACCTCGATATAAAAGGTTGTCTCAGTACTATGCGTCATCCCCAAATTAAGAAATAACACAGAAAAATTCTCAAACGGAGAGAAGAATATAAGGATTGGTTGCTTCAAGAGAAGAATGCACCCAAAAGTCAAGGAACAACCAATATCGAAGAGAGAAAGAGGATATACTTAGGATGAAGAAGCAGATCTTTGATTTGGTATACACAATTGAGAAGAAAGGGAATTTAAGAGAGAGATGGAGAAGCTAGAAAGGAATCAAAATTCCAAGAGAGATGGCTCCATAGGTCCTCGGACCCAAGGAGAGTTAAACAAATGCGCTACAAATCTGCAAACCTATGAAAGGTGAACAAAAGGCTCCGTAGGTACTCTCCTACAGAGTTGAACAAACTATACTGGAGGCCCACAGACCAACGGTGAACAGATCCCGCAGGATGAAAGCACTTTACAGGTCCTTAGACTTGCAAAGAAGGCGCCCTAGGTACTCTCTCCTGAGGGAAGCCCGATGTAGGGGACTCTGTAGGGTCGGATTGAGAAGTGGCTTCATAGGCGCACCTACAAAGCAACATGTTAATCCATAGACTAAACATGTTATGTAAGTTTGATGCAAAGGAGCTCTACAGGTTCTCGTTCTTGTAGAGCAAGACTAATCAAATGAACCTGTGGCTTTTGCAAGCTGTGCTGTAGGATAGTCACAAAAAAGATAGGTCTAGTTAGGCTGCCCCCAAGCTAGACACCAAGATATAAGACGGGTCTAGTCAGGCTGCCCCCAAGCTAGATGCTAATGAATTTATTTGAAGGAAAAGCTTTCAAAGGGGGTATCTTGGGAACCCTTCAAAAGGAAGAGGAGTACAATCAAGGGACGCTTCGATTGAAAGATAGAGGGAAGAGAGGGGGTCCTTAAGAAGGACGCACATCTCTAAAACAAGTTATCATTGCCCCCAACATATAGGGGAGGAGAACCATGCAAGATATTTAGAACATATAGGATAGAGGTAAGACCTCGATATCACTTGTCGTTTGAAGAAGAGTTAGGTGCATCAACAAATAAATGAGTGATGGCACCTAAATCAAGAAGTATTTTTTCCTTCAAGGCCTTACATTCACTAGTGGAATGGCCAGGCACTCGATGGTATGCACAAAAATAGTGTTTTTCTTTATCATGCTTATGAAATTTGTTACGTGTAGGAGAAGGAAGAGTAATCAAGTGTGCTTTTAGAAGTCTCAACAAGATATGCTTTTGCTCAGACAAAGAATAAGGAGCAGGAAGCAACCCTTTCTCTTGTGGAGAAAAGTTTGACTGCTCACAAGAAGAAGGCACGAAGACAACCGATAATGGCGGATGAATCAATCAGAGAGATCGAGATTGAGTGGAAATCATGTTGCCATTCAACCGTGGTTTCTGTTTAGATCGTTCATTCAAGCAACCAAGCCCCAAATTATGCTTACGAGGTGCACATTCTATAGGGACTTAAATGACTTGTTCGTTACGCCCACAACGTTTACGCCCATAGCCATATTTAGAGATAAGCTTAAAGCTAGGGCCATAATGTGTTTGCAAATCTTGAGGAGGATCTACATAGAGAGTCTTATTTCAGCAATGGGGATTATACTCCTCCACAGGATTGCACTGATTGATGCATAGGGGAACCGAGAGCCTAATCTCTCTGTCACTGTTTTTCAAATACCTATGCTCACCCAAAGCTTTCACTGCAGGAACCATAGCTATCTGAAACAATGCTGAAGGTGACTGTTCCACCAAACTTAAACACTCTTCCAGTCTCCTAAGAGTATATAATGTATCATATTTGGATTGTGAAGTTGTGCCAAGTTTTTCTCCTTGTTCATATATCGTCCTGGCCAACCATTTACCATCATCTAATACCATTATTCTTTTATCACTGCTGGAACTCATTTTCTAAAACTGGACTGGAAAATGGAGCTGAGTGTGAAAGAGTGTTGGTCACTCAAATATCAATTGTTTGAGCTCAATGATTTTAAAGAATAAACCCCAACAGGATGGCAGGAGACTGCTCTGATACCACTATAATATCCCTTGCTAACTTTGGCCTTAACTTGCTGAATCTAAACTCAAGGAATATGGCCAGGTTCATCAAGATGAGAACAAAGATTTTAGTTACTATGAGCCCTCTAACACGTCTAGGGTTTTTCACCCTAAAGGAAGAGAGATAGACTAAAATGGGAAATGTTCACACTTATAATGTCCTGATACCACAATAGTATTCCTTGCAATATTTGACCTGAGTTTGCTGATTTAGGCCTCCAGGAATATTGTCAAACACTTTACGCACAAGGTCTGGCTCATAAGAATTTTTGTTTGTTTTGTTCTTGATTGGATATGGTTGTGAATGCTACAAATTGATGTTTTGAATGCTTCTAAGATGCAAGATTGATTATCAATGCAATAGAAGTGATATATTGACTGTTCTTGACCACTCTCATACATATACATGACTGAAATTAACAAGTACAGCTAGTTGACATAATGTCAAACACTTTCCGTGCATCTTATGGTAGCCAATAAGCACCTACAACATCTAATCATTAATGCGAACACTTGCCATACAAACTGAATATGCAATAAGAACATCTACAACCACTTGAAATTTAATCAAACATTTAGCATGCGACTAGAATAACAAACATATGATTGCAACTTATTACTCCATTATTGATAGTCTCCTTCAATTACAATCTCAATGTGGAAGTGAATAGCCAAGACTCTTGGCTCTACAATGCAACCTCTAATACCTAATATTAAAGATTACTCACAGCAGCAACCTATGCAAATTAATATGACAATGCAAATGGTCGCCCCTTTATGAGAGTTTGACCTGTACAAGTATGCTGATCATAGATAAAAACTAAGATATATATGCAGCTAGCAAATGCAACAATAAGGAACCTGGAACTGTAGATGAAGAATGCTGGCTGTGATTCGTTCCTTCCTCAAATCGCCTAACACAAGTTGGCAGCAACAAAGTATGCGATTCTTCTTTCAGACCATCCAACTAGCCTCTAAAAAGCCACGCCTAATTCCCTAGAGTCCCATGACTTTGCAGACCTGTAAATATATTTTTTTCTGATTTTTTATATGGCTTCTACAAGCAAAGTCGCCCCTGCTATACCAGCGCCTAGGGCACAGAAGAAGACTGATTTTTATTGAATTTTCTTTGTCATGTCAACACTAAAATCGTCCCACATAAGTGTAGTGCCCAGCCAAGATGAGGTCCACGATTTTGGTCTTTGATAATCTGAAAATATCAATGGAAAACCTCTAAAATCTGGAAATGCAAATGTATATCCTTCTTGATGAAAACTCGCAGCCCTTAGCATGAAAATGTCTTCAAATGAATGCCTTGAAATTCTGGACCAGCAAACAAACAATTCGATTTGCCCTTCAATGTTCAAATGTAATAGCAAGACAAATCAATTTTCTTCAACAAGCTGATCTGCAACTTATTCAATCTCCAAATTTGGTCAAAGGCCACAAAATTTGCAATGAAGCACAAATTGAACTTCTGAAGTGAAGCCCACTCAATTAGCAATAATTCAGCTGATATTTCACAGCCTTAAAATTGCATAACAATTGAGGGTTTTCGTTCCCAATGGTTGGAAATGGCAGAAACCCTAGCTGGCTACTTCACCAATGTTATGTCGCCGAAATAGAACACTAAAATATTTAAATAACTAAACATTGAAATACCAATAAATAGATAAAATAAATAAATGACAAAAATACATATTAAAAATATAAATACACATATTAATAATTTAATATTATTATTATCAATATTATATTCATAATCATTATAATATAATATTACAAATATTAAAATATATATAAGCAAATGCAATTATCAAAACTGAATAAAATATGTAATTATTATCTGACTATTACTATATGATAAATAAATGAATAACAGAGCATTAGACAATACCCTTAAGGTAGCGATTCCTAACCAAACCATATGTAGCGGTAGTATGTTAAGGAGGACAATAATTTATTAAGATAAATAAAGCTGACTTATGAGGAATTGTGGCTTTTGGAATAGATGCCTCCCTTGGGCATTGGATGAGGCATATAAAAGAGAATAGTAGAGGTTAAAAGAGGGGGGAAGAACAAAAATATGTGTGGTATTTTCTGAGTATTGCAACAAATCGTTATTTATAAGAGAAGATAAAAAGCAGAATTAGGAAAACAGTTACCAGCAAGGAAAATATGCAAGAAAAAGAGATATGTACAAATCTTAAATAAGTAAATAACAGGTTTGAAAAGAAATATAGAATTAGCAAGTATATTATTTGTATATATGTATGTGTATATGTATATGTATATGTATGTATGGGTAGATGTGTGAATTATATGCGAATATATAATATTGATGCTTGCAACAATTATTGAACCTTATAAGCAATTATGATTCTTTAATATAAGAATGGATTTTTGAGCATACTCACTTTCACTAGTACCCAATTGAGGATAGGGAGTTTGTGGAGGGAAGGGCGGGGTAATTCAGTCACTTGGTGGATGGTCCCAAGATAGGTAGGAAACCTTGAGGGAGTCCACTTGAAGACTGTTTCATGCGCCCTTGGCACAATAATTCTACCATCCTTCACTGCGGTTAGGAAAGAGGGAAGGACGAAAATCTATTCAATACATAGTAATAGGTTATATAAGAGTGTGATGTTTTCATTTAAATACACTAGGATAGTAATGCATCTGCCTTATTCTTAATATGTACAACCTGAATTATCTAATCTAACTATGATCAAGGATTTGTGTGGTATTTGTTCGTTATGCATGATGTGTGCAGGTCCCAAAGGCAAGTTTCATTTACAAGTTAATTGATTGGTAAATACAAAATCCCTTATCCTAACTTGTGCATTTTATTGGTGCAGGAGCACCTAGGCTGAACTCCAGTTTGTTATGTTCAATTTTGGCTTGTACCTGACCTTAGCCAAGTCAGGGTAATAGTGTGTTTATTTTGGACCTTAGAAGGTCTTGCTTGTGTGTGGAATAAGTGAATTAGTCATTAGGACTAAGGTCACCATAGCTTAGTTTTTGTTAAGTATCTTTTGCTTTAATTAGCTTAGTAGGTTAATTTGAGTGTTGAGCCTTAAATGTGTTCTAAACACATGGTCGTTGTTAGAAGATGCCAAGAGGCAGTTAAGGGAGTTGATGGCTCGAAATCAGGGAGATTGAGGTCCTAAGATTTAGGATGATGGTGAAGTTGCAAGAATGTTGCAAAGTTGCATGACAACATTTGTTAGGTTGCATGCAACTTAGTTGTCTTGGATCCCCTAAAAGTCAGGAGTGTGGGATCGATCAACATCCCTTGAAACATGGAAAAGGCATCTATGTAAGTGTGGTGGCTCGTAGACTAGCAGTTAGTTGTTATTGGAATCAAGTTTTGGTTTGTGTGAATAGAGAATTCTGCATTTTCCTGTGTATACCGAATGTTCTTGTGTGAGAGAGCTTTTAGATGAATTAGATTTGTTGATTTGCTACTAGATTTGTGTCCATAGAATAGTTTTGAGCATCTTTCATTTTGTAATCAAGTTGTTTAGAGTTGATTTGTTGCTTTGAATTCACAGATTAGGTTCTAGAGGGTTTGTTATCTCTGTTTTGAGCAGTCAGTCTTTGAATGGCTCCCCCATAAAGTCTAACCACGGGATCTTCCTGAGATTGGATGGAAATGACAGGGGAGCCAATCACTTGTACATATTTAGCAGTAGGAAGTATAGGGAATGGAGCAAGTATTACTAAACTCAAACCCTAGGCGAGATTTTGTCATATCTAGGTATGTTAGAAGGATTGAAGCTTCAACCAATCCATTTGAAGTAGATTTGAATGAGAAAGCAGTAAAACCCTAGGAATTAGGCCTACTAGCCCTAATTGCCCTTGATTGTAGGAACCTACTGTACGGAGGAGATAGGGGTCTGAAACCCTGTGAATATTTTAAAGGACCAAAAAGGGTAGCTGGAAGTGAAGTTCATTTGCTAGGTTGTTTGGAAAATTTGGGCAGGAAAAGCAAAAAGGTGACTGGTAAGGGCTACAAGCAATTAGGTCTCCTTAAAGCAAAATCTTGAAATCGGTAAGACAGCAAGTTGAAGGTCCTCAAAGATGGATCTAGATGGATGTAAAATGAATGGTTTCAGTGTCTCTAACACCCCTGCAAGCAGTTCAGTGTTTTGTGAGATGATGGCACTTAGAATCTTCTAGGTGTTGGGAAGAAGTTTGCAAGTTCACATGGTGTTGGTCTTCTAGGGTGAAGCACAAGAGGAAAACTCTTGGAGAAGAGTTGGAGCAGGACTTGGTTAATCATCCAAGCCTAACAAGAACCTATTGGTATCAGGTTCCAGGAAGGAGATAGTGAAAAGGTCTTCTAGTAGATTGTGCAAGCAAGCCTTGGAACACCAATTACACCATTTATGTTTCTAGGTCAAGCTAGCCTAATTTTAATAAGGGGACATTACAACCAAACAATCTTCAACAAACAAATATCAATACCTGCATGATTAGAATCCAAGCCCACCCCCTCTTAATATACTTTTCTCCTCTTGAGGTCGGCCCACTCTAGAAGCTTCTAAAAAATCTTTAATTATTTTATTTTTTAATTTGCACTTTATTATAATATTAAAATATAACTTTAGAATACATAAAGTGCAAACATGTTAGCAAACATTTGGTTTCCCAACATCCAGATAACACAATATGTTCTCCAACATCCGGATAACAACATTATGTTTTTCAACAATATGTTTTCCAACATTCAGCATAACATAGGAAATCCCCTTATAACTACTGAATCTAGGAGAAGAAGCCAGCCATTGACTCAGAAACTACCACCAAACGACCCTCTAACCAAGTTCATTAGCCTACGAAGGTTAGGAATAGGCTAAACCCTTGGAAAATTGATGCTCATGAAAATGGGGACATTACAGAAAATTAATTAACATTTATCTATTGAAAAGACAAATTGAGTGTAAACACCAGAACAGTGTGGGATAACTGTTTGACAAAATGCCTGTGCCAATAAAATTAGGAAATTAAATTTTTTTTACATACAAAACTGCCTTGGGATACTACACTGATGACCCCTTTGCCCCCTTTGCATTAATTCTTCAATTAACTTTTTTGTGTTATCCAACCTTGATAGGACTTGCACTTCATTCTCAGCTGTCACCAATATTTGTTGTTTCCAATCTTCCTCATGAATGTCAGATTCATGCAAAGATAATGAATTGCTATTTAGTAGGCATGCAAAATTCAATATTTTCTTCATATCTTGTAATGGTGTCATAATGGGAGTCAAAAGTCTCATGCGCCTCTCCTTCAATTTCTGAATAATCTTCATAGGATTGATCTGAATTCTTATCAAAGGTTGCTGTTCTGAAATTTCTAGCAAACGTAACTCTGTCATTCATGATTGCAAATCCATCAATATAATCATTTTGGGACTTTGCCATACATGCATCTTGAAATGAGACATTTTCTTCTTCAGAAGAAAGTTATGAATGTTCTTCCCTCTTAAATTCTGTCTCTTCTTTAGAAATTTCTGCTGCGAATTCTTCTTCTTTCTGATGATCCACTATCATAAATTCTTCCTCATCCTCATTCGTCAAATGAGGTTTTAATTTTTCTTCACATTGATTGACAACATTTTCAGCTAAAACACTCGCCATTGAAAAATACTCTTGATTATTCTTCCTCATATTACCCAATAAGATTGATAAGAGTGGATGGGGTACGCTATCACTCTCATTGACAACCAAAGACTTGATTTTCTACATGGCTTTTATAATATTCTTAGCATGAGTATTTTTGACAGCAACAAAGAAATAGTTGAACATTTGGACTATTAGATTATCACAGTCAAGGTCAAGCATCACCACACAAAATCTAACCTTGGCCATAGTCTCTAAAATCTTGACCCTCTTATCAAAAGAAGGGCTTTTGGTATCACCCAATCCTTGAAAGCTTTCCACAAATAGCTGAAATATCCTCCCCATAATTTCATCATTATATGGAGTTTCAGGTGATGTTATCCTGATAATATCACTAACACAAGAAGTGACTGTAACTCTTACTTCTTCATCTGGGTGTCTCATAAGCTCAGGCTTAACCAAAGAATTTATAGTGTGGGTCATGCACTGGGCAATGATCAACAACTAATCAGGCTTGATAAAGAATGGAGGGCCACAACTTATCACTCACATACTTTACAGTAATAGGTTTAGTTCAGGATATTCAAGGTGGCACCTAGGTAAGGGCTTATCTTCCTCTTATACAAAGCATTATTACTTTGATCTATGGTTGCTTGATGATGTAAAAATGTTATGATTTAATATAAAAACATCGACCCTTTTGAAAACAATAGTTCTTATTTATTTCAAACAGGACTTACTGGCTTTCCAGAAGAAAGTAACTCTTAAATTCAATAAACTACAAATAACTTTTTACAGAAAACTAGTTATCTAAAACAATTGTTAGGATATGAAAATCTTATTCAAGCATTTGTCTGAATGAGTTCTATCAACAAATGTGATTAAGATTATTTGGAAAATATAATAACATAAATGACTATAAATTTGGGAACTTGCCATTGAGGTTTATTTACCTCATTTTTGTACCAATTATTTATTTCTATTTACAGATTTATTGATTGATGTACTGTCTATGCTGCTATCCATCTTTTTCACAATCTTATATTTTGCAGATAACTGGAAAACAAGCATCCCGCTCTTACTTAGATGTTGTGGAGAAATCTTATTTAGGAAGTTCTGAGCAGGTAAATTATTTTGTCTTCGTTATTCTTGACTGCTCTAAAACAATCTTAGAAATTAAAATTGTGAAATAACAAGAGACAATAGATTTATTCCATCTCCACTATATTTCCTTCTACTTGTTTTTTTCTACACATTTTCTTTCTTCTTTTTACCATTGTTTATATATTGAAAAATGAAACGTCAGATGATTACATTTATTTTACTAACGTGAAAAGCTAATTTTCATTAAACAAAAAATAATATTACACAATACTTTTGTTCCAATTGTCTTTAAAGTTGTAATATATCTATCTCTTGGCATTGCTTGATGCATTTAGAGATCTTGTACCAAGATAGAAAGAAACTTAAGACATTGACTAGGTCATGGTAGCATGTGAAGTATATTTTTGTTAGAATAATACTTTGTTATTCATTTTAGACTACTAATAAAATAAAATAAAAATTTAAAATCTTAAGGATTTAAGCTTTAGTAGTTAAATTGGTTAACTCAAACAATTAGATACACATTATGATTGTACCATATGGCTTAATAAATTCTATGAATGTTGATTCCTTATGTGAGTAAACTTCAGTTTTAGTATTCTTTTATGCAATTTTCTATAGCATATAGTGATATTGTATGAGAACATAATGGATATAACAAAGGATCTTATAGCTTTTCCAAACATTGTTCGAGAGCAAATGTAGGAATGTTACTATAGAATGATTTGGGAAATTATTAATAAATAAGTTTTCTAGGTTAACAATGAACCCTTATGTACCAAACTATAGTCATTTAGGATCATCTAATTGGAATACTTGCATACAAATACAAAAGTAAACCACTCCTTAGTTGTACCTACATATATTTGGGTCAATAATGGAACTCTAAACTAGAGAAAGAATATGACCAAACTTCCTTTGAAGATGGACTATAGTAATATAGCATCATCTCATTGGAATACTTGCATACAAATACAAGAGATAACCACTCTTCACTTCAATAGTACCTAGAATTGTTGAAGTCAAGAATGGAACCCTAAAGTAAAGGAAGAACATAGAATATAACTAAGCCACCTTTGAAGATGGGTGCCTTAACGTTTCTTTGTCACAAGGCTTATATATTTTTTTGATTTAAATCAACTTTACTTTCTTCATCTAGCTTGAATTAGAGCAATTATTACAATCTAATCTAATGAGGCCATATATATAGGTGTAGTTAGTATGATGGCTGTAGTTATTTAGATATAGATAGTTCAAATTTGTATGCTAGTGGGATCTTGGTATTGTTGTGACCTTTTCACACATCGCCCCATTCAAAATGGGGACCCCTAATTTTTGCTTCGTTCTGGTCTTTTGGGCTTTGGTTTTTGTCTCTCTCTTTGTCTCTTTTTTGCTATTTGCCTCTCCGCGGATGTGTCCGTGATCAAGCTTAAACGTGAAATTTGGCCAAGTCCATTGAATTAGGGTTTGTACTTTCCTGGTCAATCCGAAATCAAATGAAGTGAATAAATTGAAAACAGGGATTAACATTGAGGTCAGTGTGCTTCCAGCAAGCTTCCACTGAAATTTCATCAAATTCTGACAACTTACTATTTTTAGTAAGTGTGTAATTCAGGACATTCCTCTAGCGTTCTTGAAGTTTTAACAGTCACACTGCATCCAAAACAGGTCAAGCTACTCGCATGCAAAATTTGAGCTGAAACAGACAACTTACTATTTTTAGCAGTTCAGCTTCCAGAGCAGATTTCGGGGCTTATATGCAGAATTTTCAAATGCACGTCTGGAGATTCCTTCTGGGTTTTCAGAGACCTTCGCAACGGTGTAACATGCAAAATGAGATAACAAATTTCAGAGTTCAACCTTCAGAGGTTATTTTTAGGGTTTGCATGTCAGGATTTTCTTTGCATGTCTGCATATTCCTTATGGGTTTTTCGAGAGCTTCGCAATGATATGACATGCAAAGCGAGATAATCACTCATTGAGGAACTTACTATTTTTAGCAGATGCATCCCGGCAGCTGCCTCCCAGCACTTCAGAATCACGAATTGATCGCAATGCAACTGAAACGAGAACAAACGGAGATCATTTGATATGCATGCAAGATGAATTAGGGTTTCCAGCTTCGGGACCCAAAAAGAGGGGTAAAAAGTCAGAATTTTCGAAAACCGGTGTAAACCATCGCGATCAGCATCTTTCAAGCTACCCGCTGGTAAAATTTGAAGGCAAACGAAGCACTTACTATTTATAGTAAGTCATTTCAGAAACTGGCTAAAAATAGTAAATCAATGTCAGGCGCCGGTGCCAATAGGCAAGTCACATGGTGAGGAGTGCTTCATTCGAATTTTAAATCAATCGGAGTTGTGGAGGGCTCAGAATCAAGCACTTACTATTTTTAGCAGGCCTGTGCAGAAGAATTAGGGTTTCCTAAAATCAAGGGCACAACGTGACAGCCAGGCAGAAGCAGCGTCCAGTCACGATCAATACCTTTCAGGTAATCGGCACACGAAATTTGAAGACATTTTGAGCAATTGCTATTTTTAGTAAGTTGCTAAAAATAGCAGGTACAGGCAGGCATCAGGCCCCGACAGTTCAATCACATCCCGAGAGTCAACACAAAGCGAAATCAGGCTCTTCAGAGTCAAAAGTCAATCCAAAGCACAAAATCTGGGGAACTTGCTAAAAATAGAAAGTTGGGGCAAGCTAGGGTTAGCATGAATGAATCACTCTAAATTTGACCAGCCAGTGAAAAATTCATTGAAATTGATAAATTTTCAAGTCCAGCCAGTGAAAAACGCCTTTAAAAGCTGAAGGTTGATTGCACCCTGAATGCACCTTGAGGTTGAAGAGGAGGTCTTGAAAATTTCTAAGTCCTTCAAATATGAAACCTCAGGGGTCCAAATGCGCCCAGCTAGATGAGAGGCTTGAAAAATATTCTAAGGCGTACAAACTCAGAGTTACTCATGGCATATGCGCCCAGATTTAAGGCATGAAAATTGCAAGATGAAGACCTTATTTGCGCCCAGCTCAGAGGGAGGGTATTGAGAATATTAAAGGGGCGTTCAAATTGAAATGAGAAGGCTGAAATGCGCCATGGCTAAAGCTGGAGATGGATGAGAAATTTAACTAAGTGTCCAAAATTTGAAGCTTGAGCTCTTATATGCACCTAAGTCAAGGAAGTGGAGGTGAAATTTTCTAAGGAATTGAAACTAGAAGCCCACCTTGTGAAATGCGCCTCAAACTAGAGTGGAGGAGGTAAAATATTCTAAGTGCTTAAAGTGAAAGCCTATAGAGTGAAATGTGCCTTTGAGTTGGAAAAGTTTCTAAGAATTTTAAATTTGAAGTCCCCACCCCTAAATGCGCCCCTCATGGAAATATCAACTAGAAAAATTCTAAGTTTTCAAACTGAAAGTAGGCCCCTCCAAATGCGCCTAGAAGAGGGAGAAAACTTGAAAAATATTCAAAGGCATTAAGGCGTTGAATCCATGCAAAAGAGGAAAAAGACAAAAGGTATCCATGCAAGGAGGAAAAGGACAAAGTACGCCCAATTGAAGACAAGAATACATGCATACATGATGATAAAATACAAGGCGTCTAAAGTAGGAAGTGGGTCCCTTTGCTGCAAGCTGTAGAATATTTCAAGTGTTTAAAATTTAAAGCTTGACCCCTTGTTGGCGCCCAAGGTGAGTTTGATGTTGGAAGAGAATCTAGGCGTGGGAATTTGAAGTTAAATGCCTCATATGCGCCTTGAATATGTGAGGATGATTTTCTTCTGACATTAGAAATGTTTCTAAGTGGGGGGAATTTAAAAGTGGACTCCTCTATAGGCGCCTAGAAGCTAAAAATATATGAGTGTTTGGATTTGAAGCTGGACCCACTTTATGCGCCTAAGGAGTGGGGGATGATGAAGAATATTTCAAGGCGTTGGAAATTCTTTGCTAAAATTTTAAAATCTAAAGTGCTTCCTATCAAATGTGCCTAGACTTGAGTGATGAGGTGATAAAATATATTTTTCCTAAGTATAATATTTTCAAAGGAGGGGAGGCCTAAGTTTGATGGAGAAATAAAATCTTCAAAGGCAGGGATAAAATTGATGATAAATCAGAAGGTGCTAGCCTCATAAATTTCTCATGGTCAAGCAAAGAAATTTTCACAGGAATGAAAAATGGGTTTAAATTTGTTGAAAATTATTTTTTTCTAAGGTTCAGAATTCAAAAAATTAAATGAACCAGTTCGTTGTATACCCATGGATTTGACAAGTTCTGAAGAAAATTCTCTTCTGGGTGTTGAAGATCTTCAATGAGGAATGGATTTTAAAATCTTCCACACTTCGCCGAGGCCTTCAGGTTGGAGATTTTTGATCGGCACTTGAAATAATGAATTTTCCTAAGGAAAATTTAAAAATTTCTCTAAGGCAAAGTGAATAAAATGCGTTTTTGAAGGTAAAATGCCTAGATGATGAATTTGAAAATGATCGCCTAGATGATTTTTGATCGAGTTCCTGATGAAAGCTTTTCTTTCTCGAGCCTGAGTTGGATGAAATATTAGAGTGAAGTGCGCCGAGCAAAATGCAAGATAGGTTGGAAATTTGGCTAAGGCATGAAGAATTTGAATGTAAAGTTGGCTAAGAAAAAACAATGAACCCTTGGAGATCAAAACATGAAAATCCTGGTAAGTAAAGTGAATTTATATTATGAAGTGTTCTAATACTCTTCTCCTTGCTTGTTTTGCAGGAGGAACGTCGAGACCAGGCTGTGATGACTTAAAGTGATGAGGCAAGTACTCCACGAATACATTTCAACCTTGAAGGAAGAAAAGTTTCGAAAAATGGCTAAGTGTTGAGACTTAGTATAACTCAAGTGAAGGAAAGTCTTCCCTTTGAGTACTTTGTAAGAAGTTGTCGTGAATGCTTTCATAATAAAAGAATTTTCATTGATGGTGATTTCTTCTTTGTTATGAGTAGTTGTCGAGGCTTCTTCGTCCTTCCAATTCATGTAGCAACTTGAAGTAGCTTAAAGTAGTACAGTTTTCATTTCATGCAAGTAATTTACTGTGGATTTGTGGTGTTTGATTGAAGTAGCTTCTCTTTATCCATACCACTAGCAACTTGCTGATGGTGAGTTTGCCTTGCGTGGTCAACTAGAAATCATTTCAAAATTAACTTCGATTGTGGTTCGTATGCTTGTATGCATCGTTGTGATGGTACATGTATGTTGAATTATAATATGAATATTCTTCGTTACTCCTCTGAAGATTGCACCAATTTTGCTGAAGCTGTCCGATGTGAGGCTAGGTAAAATCCGGTTGAAGTTTGCTGAAGTCGAATTCCACATATCTTGCATTTAGATAGAGCGTAAACTTCGTAGGCCCTGCACTCATTTTAAATTCAGTTCATTTCTGGTTAGAATTAGGAAACTTGTGCCCACTTGCCAAATCTTTCGAATTACATGAAAGCCCTTAGTCCGCTGTCTGCTGTCAACTGTTGAACAATTGTGTAAGTCCCCTTGAAATACCAGCAAAAATCACATCAAGCCAACTGAGACTATTCGCATTAAAGGAACCTTGGAGTCAAATGTATGATCTATCTCGCAATCTTAGCATGCAGGAAACTTTGTTCAAGAGAGGATAGAGTAGCCGTTGGAAAACTTTATTCTGTGTTGGTGCGGTCGCAAAAACCACGTCAACAGGTATTTTTAAGATAAAGTGAGGGTATAAATGTTTCTATAAGATTCTTAATCTATAAACATATAATTCTCATATATAAATAGTCATATAGAATTTAAGTTTGATAATAGAGCCTGATGAACATAGTTACCAAAAGACTCGTACCCTAACCCCTGGTAATCATCTCTCACATCGAAGACACATCCTTGTCTCACAAACCTATATGGAGACATTTCCAGACATTAGAAGGCTTGAGATGAAGTTTCATTGCGTCTACTATATGTCTCTTATAAGCAACCCTTGAAAACAAGGAAACTTCCAACGGATCTTTTTCTATGTTATCCAAGGACGCGTACTTGGACAAATTAGGAGCGGCCTTGGCCGGAAACATCTCAAAGACGTGAGGATGCCTTGGAAACGTCCTCGTTCCATCCTTGATTTGCAACAAATTTTTGGAAACGTCCCGGGGATGTTTGTAAAAATGCTAGAAATGGTAGGGGACGGCTAGTTGTCCTTAGTACGGATAGTCGTCCTCAGTACGGCTAGGGGACACTTGGACGTCCCCCGACCGCATCGGGAACGGCTAGCCGTCCCCTACAACCCAACAGGTTTTGAGTTGATTTTATTTAAAAAACACAAAATTAAATTAAAATATTGGTGCTGTTAGGATCTATAAGGTCACACCAATAATTATTTGTGCCGTCCCATTTTAAGAAGCAACCGTAGATAATATTTAAAGTTTTTGAAAGATGTAATGTCCCCTTCTCGAGCATGATCTTCTCAGATGACCGTTGGCCTATTCTGGAGACCCATAGGCTACTGGGACGGTTTGATTAGGGTTTCTTGTGTGGAGGTTGCGGTTGCTCATGATTTGGTGATTGAATTGCCGACTCCTTCTGGGTTTTCTGTGGGCTTCGCAGTGATATGTTTCTCTTGGCATTCTGAGCACTTTCTGGAATTTACTATTTTTAGTAAATTCTATTTCTGGCAGTGGTCCTATTGGTCTCGGCGCAGTTGACTTTCCTCTTTAGTCGACTCAATTAGTTTATTCAATTTTGGCCTTGGGATGCAGTTTCGGAGAGATAAGTTCATTTCACTTAAATAACATTATATTTTAATGTTATATTCCCCCCTTGGCCTAATCTCTTAACTTAATGTTGTTTTAAAAGATGGTCTTTAAGGGGTGGCGCCATCATTGAGATTATTTTATAATTATTAAGGTTGAATTAAAACCTTAAGTTGGACGCCAATATTGAAGTGATGAATTTAATTAAAAAGTCAAAGTTGAAGCCTTGAAGAAAGTTCGCCCCTTCTTGGAGGGAAAAGGAATTAGGGTTTGTTGAAGCTTTTGGAAAGGTCTTCGCAAATTATAAAAAGGCATCTTGGGTCTTCACTTGGGGATCTTTCGTCTACAGGAATGTTATGCTGCTGGTTTGGCTCTGGGATTGCTTCGAGGAATGTAAGCCTCCTAGCTAGGCATTGCTTCTCGCTTGAAACATAGCGACTAGTGGTGAGATAGTGATAGATTGAATGTTTCATTGTGAGTTATCTGCATTTTAGTCTTGTGAGGGTTTGTAAATCTGATTTATGCATGTTAGAGAAATTCTGGAAATTGCATTTGTAGTACAGCAGATTGTCCTTTTTATTCATAAGTCAAAAAATACCAAAAAGGTCCTTCTGGGTATTAGCTTATTCTCTCTGTCTGTAAGGGGTGACCCTTTCCTCCAATTTGTAGAATTTTTAGTAGTGTTTTGGATTTTTAAATGCAAATCACCCCTCTTGCTGGGCCGTACCATTTGCATTCCTTGGGATTTGTGCCAATAATTAATATCAGCATTTGGAGTCAGTTTTATGTGCTAATCTTGGGAGCCATCTTATTGGGATCATATTGCAATTCGTTTCAAGAAATTTGAGTGAGTTTGGAGCAGGTTGTGAGTGGATTTGTGAGTTTCAGGGCTGCTGTTCGTGCACGTGGAAATCAGGACTATCACAAATCAGATTGCCAGGTTGGCTCTAATCATTGAGTTTTTGATCTAAGCTTTATCATTCAGTGAAGGAAACTCCATATATATTGTTGTAACTCTATTTGTCTTGTGATTCACATTGATAGCAAGGTTTTATCTTTCATATTGTAAGCTGGCAGTAGTACTGACAGCAGTTGTTCTTGCTTATCATGATTTGTAATGCTCACTCTACATTCAGTAATTGCAATTGTATTTCCTTTATCTCCGCCCTATGGTAGCTACTTGCCCACTCCGGGTTAGAAAGCACATTCTGGGTGTCGAGTTACTTTCAGCATTCTAGCTTATTTCCTTTCAAAGCATTGTAATTCTTAGCACTCTGCCATATGGTCGCCTCAATTCCATACTGGATTGTGTAGCACATACTTGGTGTTGAGTTTTCTTTCAGTACTTGTAGCGTAGAAGATCCTTTGACCATATGCTCGCCATCATCGGCGCCATTCTTGGTTAGAGTTCCTTCCAGTTCTGTTTCTGCTTTCAGATCCTTTGACCAATGCTCACACCTTGCCCACCTCGGGATCCTGGTGTACATTCTGGTTAGAGTTGCTTCAGCATCGTTTGGGTTTAGATCTAACCTTAACGGGTGCGTTTGTTTGTAAACTTGCAATTGAAAAAACGCAAAAAAATTGGCTCAGAATATTTCAAAAGATTATATTTGTGATTCTAGCTGCACGTTGGGATGTTGATCCCGATGATACTACACAGGTTGATGATGAGGAGGCACATGATGCATTGCTTGGGGTTCCATTGGATCAGGATGAGATAGCCTCTCATAGTGGCAGTGACTCAAACTCCAATTTTGATGCAATATTAGGGGATGCTGATTAGGGACAGCTACATACTTGATATTTCTATATTTTTGTCATTTTGATTTTCTAGTTGAAACTTGCAGCCTTTGGGTATTTTGATGTAATTTTTATATAATATATATGCAAATGTCACATTATCAATAAATGCAATTAAATTTTGTTAAGGTTTGAATCTATGATGTATATGATGATTGCTTTCTATGAAATGAAAATATCAATTAAACTGTAATATTATGTGAGAAGCTTCTATGATGTATATGATGATTACTTTATCTTATGAATATTTGAATTTTTCTATATTTTTTAAATTTTCCCTATTTTTTAATAGCCGTCCCCTAAAATTGGCCTCCCTCCCGTCCCCGTCCCGGAAACTTGGGGTAACATAGATCTTTTTCAAATATATTGCATAAACTACTTTGGATTTTCCAAACCTGTTGATATGTGGTTGACAAAAATTAAAAGAACTAAACAAATATGCTAATAGACTTGTAATTTTCTTTTTTTTTTTTTCATAAAATTTTACCAAGCTTTTTTTGGTGGTAGAAAGTTTTCTAACTAAATCCAAAAGAGGTAAGAATATGAAGTGAAACAATAATAAGGCTTAAGATGTGTACATGCATTGAAATTTTATCAATTAATCGAAAATATAGTCATCTCCAAGGTTCCCCATACCATATACCATGTTTTTAAAAATAATGTGATTTCCCTCCTAGTTTCTTTGTCGTCTTCTACCCTTTTTGAAAATGGTGTATCCGTACTTGTCCCCATCTCCCATACCAGTATTCGTACTTGTCTCTTGGTAACTATGTTGATGATAGGCATTTTTTTGTCAATAGCCTCTAAATACTCATTCTTCATCCACCATATCTTTGGCCCTTTTTGTGACTTTGTTCAAATAACAACAATATCCTCTTTCTTATAGTAGATTTGGTTGAGAGCTTTGTTTCCACAGAGGCTTCTTGTTTATTACAACTCTCAATTTTCTTGAGAAAATTTTGGTTCAATTCCTACAGTTGTATCATATCCTAATTCTCTTCTCCTATACCATCATACTTTCTACAATAGTTGGCTATGTTAGGCCCAAGAATGTAATGTAGAAAAATTGACACATGAGCAAGACTTACACAACCAGAAAAAATATCCAATGATATCTTTACCATTCATCCATTCATGCATTGATTGAAATGAGATGCAATATACATATTTAACAATATGAAAATGATTGTTTGGGCCCTTTCAAAATCCCTGCTTTACCTTTAATCAAAACAATATAAAAATGATTGTTTAGTTCATCTTTTAGATGATTGTTTAGTTTATAGTGTAGGTAGGAAATACAAAATATAAAATATTATCTATTACTCTTAGGATTATGTACATTAGTGTTACATCCCCACCAATCTGCATGAATAGTGTTAAAACCACTATTTGTGTTGTGCACAAGGGAACTTGTTTATGGTGCCTCATTTGCTTGATATGAAGTTCTAGTGTTTTGCAAAAGGTTTGTTTTAGTGATAGCTGGTTCTCTTTTGCAGTTTTTGAAAAACTAAGATATGGACTTGGTAAAGACCTGGGTTTGTTTTGTCAAGTTGAGTTGGATTTCTATGATGCTATATCCTCTTTTGAGAGAATATTGCACCCATTGTGAAATTTTTCAACACCATTTTCTGTTGAGAGTGATGACATTTGCATAAGAAGGCTGTTCAACTTTTGTTTGTATCACTTCTATGAGTGAAAATTGGAAAATCCAAGCTAATTGTTCCCATGAGTAGTTCAAAAGTGTACCACCTACACCATGTGACCTAAATTTGAATAACTTAGGTTGATTGTGCCCATGAGTAACAAAGTGTGCTAAACCAACATTGAATGATGTAATGTCCCCTTTTTAGCTAGTGTCAGAGTTTGGTGGATTAGCCTATCATTGGGTCCTCGTAGACTAATGTTGGTGTTTAGAGGGCCCAATGCGGGAGTTATACGGTTCTCCAGAAGGCAGTTTATAGTGTTTTCTTCTCTAGTACTTGGCGATATTCAGGGTTTTCCTTTTGGAGGTGTTACAGGCTCCTTTTTTATACACTTGCTATATTTAGTAAGTACCTTGGACGTTGGTGTCCAACCTTACTATTTATAGTAAGACACCCTGGTGAGCAGAGGAAGCAATGGGCTACCCTTTGGTGTTGGCAGAATCAGTATTGTGTTGATATTCACGGAGCTATGGATTATTAATTAATATTAAATATAAAGTGAATATTATTTAATGAGTTAATGACTTTATAATATACCCTTTAATTTCATAATATAAAGTCATTATTTAAAAGTATAAAGTGGATGCCACATTTAATGTTTATATCATGTGCCAACAAAAGCAATTATGCTTTTTAATATTTAATGATTTAATTAGCTTGGAAAATCGTGCTTTTTGAGGGAAGTATAAAAGGCTTCGAAAAAGCACATTATTCATTATTCAGCACTTATGAAAATTTGTTGCTTTTGCTGAGAAGAGGAGAAACAAGGGTTTCTTGCTGCAGATTGATCTTGGAGAACAATTTTCTCTCAAATTCGAGCATTCTATAGGTGTGAAATAACACCCAAGGTTTGCTTATTAGGTGGCTTTACAATAGAGGTCACAATTGTGCTTACAGGAGTTGATTTACAGAGGGTTTTCAGAAGATTTTGTGCAGATCAGATATTTTATTGGAGGTTATGCTTGCTGGTTACCATTTCATTGCTACTGCAACTACTTCAAGCAAACCGTACAACATTAATTGCAGGCCGTACTTCATCTATGCAAGGCGTGGGAATTCATAGAGTGAAGCACCTGGGTTTTGTGTCCAAAATTTGCAACATCTTTGACGTCTAAGGCAAGAGTCTTGTTTGGCACATGTTTTAAGGTGGAGAAGGCACTCAATTGAGCTAGGCGTTTCAAACATAGGGGTTTGCTGTTGCTGATCATAATATTTCAGACTTGTAATAAATTTTTGTTTGAACTTCCGGGTATGATTTCTTGTAAATGCAAAGCAATGGTAAATTTGATTTTATAATATATTGTATTGGCTTCAGCATTGTCCATTATTTGCAATTGTTTATATATTATATACTTTGCCTGACAAACTCTTCAAATAACACAAAAAACCAAACAAAACTATTAAACCCCAAGCAAATAAACATGCAGAATTCCGAAAGCAAATATCTCAGAACAGGGTGGGATATTACAAATGACTAGACTTTGTGTCAAGCTGAAAATGTGAACTTCTTGTCGTCCACAATGTTGACACATAAAAATTGCTCGTTGCAGGAAAAATTGTGTTGAAAATGAACACATCTTACTCCAATGTATAGTCATCAAAAACCAAAATGTAGTATGCAATCTCAGGTGTTCAATTGCAGAGTTGAACATTACTCATTGAGATGTTATAGTAATATGTGGCAATATGCTGTAACTTGCAATATGTTGCAATGACCAGCTTGCAATGGACAATATGAGAAGTCTTCAGGTACATGCTTGAAGAACTCAAAATCTGAATCCTGATGTTTCTCCAAGTACAATGCTCGAAGAACTTGAAATCAGAATCATGATGTCCCACCTATAAGATGAGAATAGAGAGTTATTGTGAAGGTCTTATCTAAAGAGAACAACACACATAAACTTGTGTATAGAGATGTACAACTCAATGACGCCCTCTCGGGTTTCCATCATGAGTCTCCCTTAAGCCACCCTTTTGGGTTTTCAACTTACAACTCAAGTGGAAAAGTATAATCAACAAGAGGCAATATCCATAGCCTTAAATAATCTCTATCAAGCTGCATATTTGACAGCCTTAGTGAGCTTATTATTGATATACCCATGGGAAATCATAGATACAAAAAGTCACTACTGCCAACACCATGGAGACAGTGCATATTTATCTTCTATGGGAACTGAGTGCAACTCTACTACTTTCTTAGTAGATTGTTGTTCAATAGTATAAGTATTAGTAGCAGCAATGCTTAGTTCATCATATTGACAACAACATTCACATCATGTGCAGACAAGCTCAGTAGGATTCCATACCATTGCTTAACAATATCTATATTGCTTAGCTCATTATTGATTGGATTGACAACATCAACATTAGGGGTAGACAAGTCATTATCTGAAATGGTGTATAGCATTCTCCTATAAGATTTGACAAAAGGTGAATCTTAGTTTTCCATTTAGAATGGTCTATCCACCCAAAATGCATATGACTCGTTGATTTAATAGGTGGATCTTTGACATAATAGTGTTTTGTAGAATGTGTTTGTTAACCATATGCTAGACAAGGATGTGGATTAAAACAATCACTAGAGGTCTAGTGTTAATGTGCACAATGACAAAATGTTTGGGATTGATAGGTTTCAATGCAAGTGAATTTTGATTGAAATGACAACTTGATAATTTCACATGGCTGACCAATAGGTGAAGACTCATCATGATTGTTGTTTTGAATACCTTCTAACACAAATTTGATAGGTTTTGAATATTTTGGTCTATGAAAATTCACAACACCTATATACCTTAGACCCATAAGATGTTTGTTGGATTTCATTATCTCCTAGACTCACACAATAGGTGGTGATTCAACAATAGGAAGTCTAAAGGTATTGTATCCTTAATGGGTTTTGATAACATACTTTATGATATAAGAGAAGGTTCAACACTTTTCTTCAAGGACTTTTTGTTTTTTTCAGCCTTCTAATTTGTATTGCTTGAAGAAGGAAGACCAACATTGTTCTATGGCATAGGAGTGGGCTTAACACTCTTCTTTTGAGACTTTTTTTTTTGCCTTTTCAATTGAATTGCTTAAGAGGGAACATCATCGTTGATGGGATTTTTCTTCTATATTGAGACATTGGGTGTCTAATCTTGTAGTTGATCTTGCAACCTATTGATTTCATGCAACATCTTGTATTGATTGCAAAACTCCATAAAAAAAGGCTTGTATTAACACCAACATTTTGATATTATCTTTGCTTTTTGTTTGTTACTAACATTAATTTGCAAAGAGAACATGCCATTAGTGTATAATGCAGCAATAAAATGAATCCTAAGTTCCTAACTCAACACCTAAATAGATGACTAACCTAATCTAAACATGCCATTGGTGTATAATGTGGCAATAGAATGAATCCTAACTCAACACATTATGGAAAACCAAACATAGAGAAGAACATTACCTACCTACAAATAGACATGAGTAGACAAATTGGCTTGAATAAACCATTTACAAGTTGAAAAAAGTAACAAACCATCAATTTGAGTTGGGAATCCAACTTTGATAGCTCACACCCTTGAAGCTTTTCAAATTATCTATCTTGGTCCAAGGTTTGGGAAAATATGAATGATCATGTAGGGAAAACATGAATCGTTGAAAAGAAGATTAGATGGAAAAAACATTTCCTACACTAATATGAGGAGAGATAATGAAGAGAGAAATAGATCGAACAATTCCAAATAAGAAAACAACACATGCATTAACATGCAAATGACATCCAAGGACATGCAACTCACAAAAACATAGTTGACATGGTATTATAACCTTGGGAAAACGATTACAAAAAACATCTGGCCTCTAAAGTAGAATTAATTTTATTATCAACAACTATCATGGTTACAATACAATTCTTAGATCTAGCCTTCACAAGATAACACACAAATCAATATGTTGTTGGAAGAATTTAGAACTCTTTAATATCCCTTGCCCAATCTGATCTCAAACTTGCTGTTATATGGCTCAAGGAATATTGTCAAGCACTTCTGATGCCAATTGAATGCTTGCTGGTCTGTGGTTTCAGTCTGATTTGTTTGCTTGAAAAATAATATCAGAGTGCTCTAAATGCATGTAAATCAATACTACAATGTCTAAGCAATAATCTAAATGCATATATGACTGCTTTTTGTCTTTTCAAATGCATATATATAATTTCTACATGTAAATTATGCACCTACAGCCAATTGACATTCCGTCAAACACTTGGCATTCAAACTATTATGCTATATAGGAAAATATTAACCATAGGCATTACATCAAACATTTGTTATGCAACATATCCCTTCCTTCCATTGATGCATTATCTCACTACAATGCTGATACAAGTCTGATATGAATGATTACATGCAATACCCATTTGGTTTTCTCCTTATGCCGAGTAAGCAATGCTGAAATGATTATGCACTTGCTGTTGAAACAGCGATTACATCGATTACATCAGATGCAACGGAATGACTACAATAATATTTGCTGTATAAGACAGCAACTCATAATCTAAGAAATGCAACTAAATGCATGAAGAGAACCTGATTAAGTTGATGGCAGCCCTGTAAGTTGAATTGATTCTTCATGAAGAAACATTCTTTGACTTCCCCATGGCAGCACCAAGACTCCTAGCTGTCCTACGAACACTCAGAAATATTCTCAGAATTTTTGGTGTCCTCCTCAAAATCGGACCCCTACAAGAGAGCCACCCCTGTTTTCCTTGTTGCTGTGCCAACTGAAATTATCCTCTTCAATTTTTGTTGCCTCCTTTGTCTATGAAGGTCTCCTAGCCTCCAGCAATGGTGCGAATCAACTCCCCTAAGAAATCGATGAGAAATGGAGCCTTCACAAGCAAAAGCGTGGTCTCTAATGGCACCACAATGTGACTGTAATTTCAATATCAGATCCCTATTTATTCTCCAATTTGCAAATGTAAATCAACTATGAACTCCACAACTGAAATGCGAACTATCTCCAACTCTCAAATCGAACTAATCACAAAATTGGCCTTTGGCCACAAATTTTGGCACCAATGAAAGGACCGACTTATCCTCTCCAATCTACAACCCTTCGGAGGATATTTCACCACCTCAGTTATGCTAATCAATGGAAGTTTTCATTTCCAATAATCAATGATGATAAACTGCAGAAACCTTTGGATCCACAATGGACATAACAAAGCAATATCAATTTCCTTGGATGCCTAAAAGCTTGACTTGTTCTTCTTTTATACTTTTTCAATCCAACTTCAAGAAGCTTCTAGAACAATAATATTATTTTATTTTAGTGACTTTATGATATATTTTATTTTAGTGACTTTATTAAATTAATTAAATATAAGGTTACTTTATAATATTTATTTGTTAATAACCTTACAAATAATTAATATAATTATTTATCTCCCTTATTTCTCCCAATCCCACTGAGTCCAGGAACCATCAACCACAAACAATATTAGCCAAGAAAAATGGGGACATTACAAACTCAATATATCGGCATGAGCAAAACTACAAACCATGAATGGTTCTTAAAACAATGTGTTCGAAACCATTAACTAATTAAGGCATCCATATCCATGCACCAATTCAATTGCCCAAAGCTTGGTTAACTGATGGCAAATTAGAAATTGCCACTACCAAACTTGGCTGCTAAAGTAGTTTTATCCTACTTTTTCTATAACTACTCCATGATTTCCTAGTCCACAATTAACTCCCTCTCACCACACTCTCTCCTTTTTGAAAATTTTTAACACACCTTACAAGTTGTAGTTGACTGAAAGTAATTGAATATGTTTTAGTTGGCTAAGTAATAAATAATAAATAGTTATGTTTTGTTTTTACATGTTAGTCCTCGACGGTAGTTATAGTCGGTTAGTAGTTACTGAGAGTTGGTAGTCTTAACCAACATCGGTCTACTATTTATATGTACTTGTTCACAGTTGGGGACTGTTGTTATGATTTTCATGTACTTATTGCATATCTGTGAATGAATGAGAATAAAGCTATATCTTCCAAAACATGATTGGTATTCATTTATGTTCTGTAAGTCTATTACTTCCATTTACTTTGTAAATCATTCAAGTAGGACAAGCAAGTAAACATTTGGTGCCATTTTGTAATATCCCTTGCAGACTATGGCCTTAACTTGCTGAATCTAGACTCAAGGAATATGGCTAGGTTCTCCAAAATGAGAACAAAGATTTTAGTAACAATGAGCCCTTTAACATGTCTAGGGTTTTTCACCCTAAAGGAAGAGAGATAGACTAAAATGGCAATGTTCACACTTAAGATGTCCCGATACCACAATAGTATTCCTATCCTTAGTTTGCTGATTTAGGCCTCAATGAATATTGTCAAACACTTCTTATACAAACTTGTAATGTCCCTTCCTTAGGTGTTCAGATTTGATGCAGAGGTTGACCTATTACGAGGGTTCCTATAGGTCAGCAGTATGGATAGGGGACCCATTTTGAGATTGTGGAACCTTTCTGGGAGTTGTTCGAGCCTTTTAGAGTCGAGTTCAGTTGATTAAGCCAGGGATAAATTGGAAATAATAAAGTTGGCTTTAATGGAACAGTGAAAGGTGAATAGTAACAACAAATTAGAAAGTGAATAGTGAAAAGTGCACCCACATCCTAGAACTTAAGTTGTTTTGAAAAGGGGGCCAAGTTCACAATGTAAAATTAGACCCTCAATGTTATTTTATGAATTTTTAGGCCAAATAGTAACCCCAAAAAGGGTTGACCCCTCTTGGAGAAGATAAAAAGGCATTTTTGTCTATTTTGGATTCATTCTTATGACTTCAATTTGAGAGCAGCAGCAAACTTGAGGGTTTGAAGAGCTTAGAGCTTCCAGGAACGCAAACTTCTGAGAGAATTTGGAGATTTGGACGAAAACCCATTTCTCTTGGTGATAGGATTCAGCATTATCCAACTTTAGTGTGGAGTTGGCAACATTATTTGGGGCTATAATTGCAGATCAGTCCATTTTGAGGACAGAAATTCGCATCAGATTGCAGATCAGTCCTTTTAGAGGACATTTCTACCATCTTTCAGCAGTTGCATAGGCAGCCACACCTTTGTTTGGCATTTGGGCTTCAAACCCTAAGTGCTAGGTGAAGTTTTTTAAGTTTTGGAGCTGAGAAGTTTCATACAACAATGGCACAACTCCTCTCACACCTGGAAACGAAGTGGGTAGTCATTTGTAGAGCTGGGAGAGTTCGAATTTGCTGTATCAGGGTTATATCAGACCTGAAATTTCAGTTGCAGCCTTGTAAAAAGTCATTTGCTGGTCTTTGGATGAATGGGCATGTTGTAGTTGGCCAATATCTATGTAATTTCAGTCTTTTAATTAATAGAATCATCGCATGTTTGGTTATTTTTCCTTTATCAGCATTGTACATGTCATGCATTTCACATAAAACTCAGAAAAAACACAAAAAAATCAGAAAAAACACAAAACACAAACAAAACAAAAACCTATCCTATATGCTGGTCAAAGACTCTAAGAAAAACCAAAATCAGAAAATTCAAATCAGATTAAGGAAAGAATCTTTCAGAAAAACTCTTTACTTGCTGTTTCGGTGTTTTCAGTTTGCTTGCTTGCTTGAAATGTTGTCAAATGTAATCTAAATCCTTACAAATAGATACTACAATGTCTATTCAATGAACTAGATGCAAATACAATTCCCCTTTGGCTTTTCAAATACATATATATGAATTCTACATGAAAAATGTGCATCTACAGCCAATTGACATTTTGTCAAACACTTGGCATGAAAACTAATATGCTGATTAAGAACAATGTAGATATGAACATTACATCCAATGATTGGCATGCAACTTATCCCTCCTTGATATGAAATTCAATTACAATGCTAATATTGAATGTAGGCCAAGACTCTTCGCTTTACAATGAAATTCCAATATAATGCAAATTTGATATAAAATGATCATCTACAGCAAATTTCTTATGGTCTGATTTAACAATACATTGCTCAAGAAATAACAGTACAATGCATGGAATGACTATGAAAGAACCTGATTATGAAGGTGCCTAGAGGATGAGTAGCATCAGTAAATAGATGTCAAATGCCTTTTCCACAAGCCAAATCAAACTCTTTCTGGAGCAGCCCCTGTTCTGATTACTTATCTCAATAATAAATTAATGAAGCCTCCTTTCACCCTCTCCAAACATCAAAAGTCCATTGCTACAACTCCTTGAGTAGAGCGATTCCTTCCTTGGATGAAATCGATGCCTTCCAAAGCCACTATGAGCAAAGTTGTGGCTCTCTAATGGTGCTAGGAAGAGACTGAAAATTCATATCAGATTACTGAAACATAATATCAGACCTCTACTCTATTTCCAAAATGCCTTATATGCAACTAATCGATGTAAGTGTGAACCGCCAATGATCACCACAGCT
Source organism: Sequoia sempervirens (assembly GCA_007258455.2). NCBI lineage: Eukaryota > Viridiplantae > Streptophyta > Pinopsida > Cupressales > Cupressaceae > Sequoia > Sequoia sempervirens. The sequence continues at coordinate 406,425,753 of VDFB02000017.1, forward strand.
GATATGTAAATCGATGGTCTCTAAATCTGAAGTACTATGACTGAAAGTAATATCAGCAATATGCATAAATCGATTCCCTACTATGCAAAATTGTCCTTGAATGCAAACAGCAATACAAAAACTCCAATCTTCTACAAATGCAGCTGTAGATTAATTTCCAAGTTGCTTCAACAAGCTGATATGGAATCTCTATCTCCAAATTTGGCCAAAGGCCACAAAATTTGCAATACAAGCACAAGTTGAACTTTTGAAATGAAGCCCACAACTGGCAATAATCTCAGCTGATAGTTTTAGAGCCTCAAAATTGCACAACCAGTGAGAGTTTCGTTCCCAAAGGCTCAAGAATGGCAGAAACCCTAGCTGGTTCCTTCTCCACACAAGAACTCCAAATCAAATATCAAATCCTGGATGAATAGAAGCAAGCCCAACCCCTTTTAATAAACTTTTCTCCTTTTGAAGTCAGCCCCCTCTAGAAGCTTCTAAATAATCATTATTTTATTTTATCTTAGTTGCACTTTATAATAATATTAAAATATAACTTTATAATTCATAAAGTGCAAATATGTTGTCAAAACATTATGTTTTCCAACATCCTAATAACACATTATGTTTTCCAACATCCTGATAACACATTATGTTTTTCCAACATTCAACATAACACAACATTAGGTTTTCCAACATTCAAATGAACATAGGAAGACCCCCATTAAATCACTGAATCCAGGAGAAGAGGCCAACCACTGACAAGGTAACTGCCCAAAAGACCCTCTAACCAAGCTCCTTAGCCTATGAGAGTCAGGAATAGGCTAAACCCTCTGCAAACTGATGCTCATGAAAATGGGGACATTACAATCCGCCCTCCCTGAAATTGCTTGTTCCCAAGCAATCTCAGCAGCAAAGAAAATTCTACCCCACTAGGATCCCAAGGGACGATATGTGTAATGTCCCTGATATCACCAAACAACTCCTGTAACATTAGCACCAACACAACTAACTGAATCTGCTGAATCAACTCAATCCCAAAATTGTGATGGTGAATTTGATGCAACCACATTGTTGGAAAGCCAATACCTATTGCTTTTCGTTGTGCCACTCTGATACCCCCTATCTCCAAAACGCAACAAGTCTTCAAGTCCTGGATCAAATGATAATCATCATGAGAGAACAAAGTAGAAGACTTGCCAAACTTAGAATCACCATCTGAGGTCGGAAACAAGTCATACCAAAGTTGACTAGACCACCTCTTATTCAACCCACCTCTCTGTGCCATCAAAGACATCGTCAAATCCTGTGTATGTGGGCTGAAAGTGAACTGATGAGCATACCTCAAAATGCAATTGAGATGATACTCCTTTGACTGAGCCAAGGGAAATCCCAAATAGTCATGTGTACTTCCTCCTGTACTGGCAGTATCTGAAGAAGACTCACAACTCACTGTAGTCATGTTATCAAGACCTCCCTCGAAAAGCAACTGCAATTGCCCTGACTTATGATCAGAAGTGGGAAGAATACCATCATGAATGCCATCTACTCCCTGGAAAGAGGCTAGACCAACACCAACATCCAATGTGCCAGTCCTAGAAGAAATCATCTCCTCCTGATAAGGCTGTTCCAACTCAAACTCGCCATCAGGCCTCGTAGGAGTATGAGCCTCAAAAGGAAGCAACTCAAAAGTCTGCTTGTATTTGCTTCCAATCTCTGCGCAAGGTAAGCTATCATACAAGCTGTCCATCACATGCGCCACTGAACTGTGCATCTGAAATAAATCATGTACATGAGGATCAAAAGAAAAGCTGTACGCACTCCCCACCATGTATACCTTTGAAATCTCCTCCGTGAGCCCTGTTTTGAATCTTGATGCATTGGAAAGATCCCAAACACTGCGATTAATGCTCAACCCTGAACTAGCATTAGGAGTGTGTTCGACTTCCAACTCGAAGAGTGGATTATCATAGGTCGAACCACCATCCAACTCAAATAACAGATTATTCACAAACTGCACAATCACTCTATTCTGATTTGAACCATCCATCTCTGAGTCCCTGGAACAATAAATTGAATCATACTCCTGAATTGGCTCAGCAGACTTCCGATCATAATCAACTGCTTGGGATGAGATGACTGATTTGCTTCCAGGAGAAGGAAACAAATCAACATAAGAACCAATCTCCCAACTAGATGATACTCTGCATATCTCTTGTGAAGAAGATGAAGTAGCGTCATGTTCTGTCACACAACTCTCTGGAGAATCAACTACCATGTCACAAACCAAGACCTTGCTGAAGAAAGAAACCAAAACCTTGGCGACCTACCAAGACAACCATTCGTAGAGACAATATCGAATGACGAAGAAGAGAAAGAATTTGAAAATGAATTAAAGAATGAAATTGAAAACAACATACGCCACATTTGGGAATTATCCATATCGAGAGAAGAATCGAGAATTGGAGGATCTGAACTGGAGACCCTTGGGTGGAGGGAGTGCAAGAACGATTCCCAGGATACTTGGAGTGCAGAGGACGTTGAGGGTGGACAAGTGAAGGACTTGTACGTGGTTGTGAGTGCAGGACAAGCATTAGAACATACTGAGAGAAGTAGTCCAAACAGGTCCAATGCACAGGGAGAACATCGAGGAAGGAAAATGGTGATTCCGCCAGCCATCCCGAGTGTGGAAAGGCAAAAATTGCCAAAATTTTCTAGGAACGGGTTAGAGGATACAATGAGACATTGCAAAACTTGTGAGACCATATGGATAGTGAGTGACCAAGAAGAAAGAGATTATTGTCTAAGAGCATTCCCAACAACGCTACGAGGCATAGCAATATATTGGTTCACCGAATTGGCAGCAAAAGACATAGCCTCATGGGATGCACTGAGAAAGGCGTTTGAGGCAGAACTTAGAGTATTATGGGATGACAATGAGATAGTCGCCGAGATCTATAGCACCAAATAAGGGAAGCATGAGAACGTATGAGCTTACAACTGAAGGATCAAAGAATTGTTGGTAAAGCTAGAGGACCAGTTAGTATACAGGTTGAAGAAGCGTTGGTTCATTGAAGGACTAATCCCCTCGCTGTGCAAGAAAATGAAGGTAGTATCCCTATCGTCGTACACTGAGGCTTACAATCGGGAAATGAACATTGAGAGTGATAACAAAACATTTTGTTAGACAAAATGGAAGACGGATGATGACGAGAGTACAGATTAGAGCAGTGATCGAGAATCTAAAACTATTCAAGCCCTACGATGAGTTATGATGCGGATGATGAAATAACTGAAGGTTGACAAAGAAAATCCAAAAGAAACCAAAGAACTATGGTGCACTGATTGTAAAATAGGTCACAAAAAATAATTTCCCAAAAAATCATTCTACGACATTTTTCAAGTACTGGGATATTCCATTAAGGAATGCCCGTACAATTTAAAAACAAGTACACAAGTACTCTTCACCCAAGGGGAACAGTCAACCCCTCCAACCACACCTCCTAAACTGCAAAATAATAACAACAATAATGCATCTCTTGGCAGGTACTGCAACATAAGAGGAAATAATGATCGGTACAACAATAGTGGGCCGAGAAGCCGAATCCAATACGATTCTAAAGATCCATGATCCAGTGTCGAAAGTGCAATGAACGGGGTCATTTTTCTAGAGAATGCCAGAACAATCAAGGCAAAGTAGGAATGTTATGTAAGTTATGCGGACTGAGTGATCACAAAGACATCGACTGCCTAATACAAAAAGGTATAGACATGTTGGAAGTGGAGGACAAGGAGGTTTTGGCGATTACTAGAGCACAAACGAAGAAGGCCGTGTACCCAGGCCCTAGTATGGGGAAGGAAAGATTTGGAGAGGCCAAAGCAGAAGTAGAACAAGCAATAGCCAAGGAAAGGAGAGCCTCCAATGGAGTAGCAAGTACATCATTGCGGTCGGAGTCGGAGAAGAACATTGTATGATAGATGTTGCAGACAACCGTACCTATCAAGGTGATAGACCTTTTGTAGACAATGCTGCAATTGAGAATGGCAATTATGAACATAGTCTGTGACAACCAAATTCGACAGGAAGGTCCAGGTAAGGACATGGCAGTAGAACAACCATTGGAATGTGAACAAATGGGTGACCCAATGCTACTCATGGTGAACGTTGGGAGGAAATCGACCATAGTATAGATGGAAATCATGGGAAAGAAACTTACAAACACCATTGTTGATGGAGGCTCGAGGGTGAACGTACTACTGAAGGAAACCTAGAAGTGTCTTAGGAAACCAACTCTCTGGTCACCAACATTTCACTTGGTAGGTGCTGATCAACATGGTATCAAACCGCTTGGTACATCGATGGCGCAGAAGGTGACAGTCAACACACAACAGTTTCTGTTGAACTTTGTTGTCTTTCCACTATAGAGGAAGGTGTATGATGCACTACTCGGGAGAGGTTGGCTGGTAGCAGCAAAGTGGACAATAAATGGAAATGGAACACACTCTCCAGCGAGATCAATGGGAGAAAGTACATCATTGACCTGGAGAATCAGGTTGTGAGCGAAGAATTGGCTTCCTCCAAGTCAGAGTCTGATGGAGGAGGATTAGAGATAGATGAGGGAAGAAAATTCATGGAACCTAATGATGGAGTACTTGACCTCGAAAGGTTCTTTGAGGATGAGACAAGTTCTCTCAACGGTCTATTCCATTGGTAGATGGAAGACTACGAGGTGTTTCACCTCGAGTGCAATACGCTACAAATCAAGGAGATCGAGGAAGAAGAAGACAAAGGTACAACTAGTTAGACATTTCTGTCTGAGTACAAGGAATATAAGGAGGGAGTAGCAAAATTGGATGACACACTGGGCCACAATTTCAAACAGGACAAGTCAATCAAGTGCGAGGAGCCAAAGATGCAGAAGGTGAACATGGGAGGGGAAGACAACCCAAAAACAATCATGGTTGGCGATATTTGGGACCCAGTGTTGAAAGCAACAACATTCAAAAGACCCGAGGAAATGAAAAGCTAGAAAAGAAAATTTAATGGCAAAGAAGAAGAAAAGAATAAAAAGAAAAAATTAAAAAATCGATGAAGTTGAAAAGTATTGAAAAAAGCAAAAAATTTAAACGTCATGGGAGAAAAAATATTAAAATGAAATTGGGAAATATTAAATTAAAAAGTGATGTGTGATAGAATAATGGTGAAAAGGCGAAAAATTAAAATAATTTCGAGGACAATTATTAAAAAATAAAAAATGAGAAAAATTAAAGTGAAAAAATAAAAAAGAATAAATATATGGCCAAAAGAAAAATATACAGTAGATTTCATAGTACGCCCGATTGAAGGAAAAAGCAGAAGTGAAGAGTGTAATAACCATCCCCCCTTTTTTTATGAAAATTTGGCAATATGTGATTCCTCATTTAGAGTTTGTGAAGTCCTCTACCTCAGTAGCTTGTTTGTTGGCAACCATTTGTAAGATATAAGGAGTTATTTACTGCTGTGGCAGGTGTAACAGAAGGCATAAATCTATACACACTAGTGCTGTTCATAATTTCAGGGCACTAATAATTACTATAGCTGTAACTACATTCTCAGGAGTATCTATACTCAGATCAACATCATCTATAGACAAGTAAAGCTTCATTTTGAGGTCAGAAAATAAGTTTTCACTTTCAGTATTTTATGTATTTCTGATTTTATATCAGCATATCTCAGTATTCCTTTGTATATTTATCAGTTGATAAGAAATTTGTATCATAAATTTTATACCAGCAGAGGTTGTGTTTGTCAATTATTTGTGAAATTGTTAATGCATGACAATTGTTTGCCAGAATGCCTTTGATAATAAAAGATAGTTTGGCTATTCTACATTATGAGATTCATAAATGTTGAATGGTTTTCATGTTCCACCACTTGTTTGATGAAATGCTTGTGAGCTAAAATTCAGAAAATTACAAGTATGTTAAAAATTTCTTGGTAGGGACACTACAAAAAATCCTAAAACATTTGATATACTTGTTGGAAAAGATAAAACTCAGATCATATAATTTCTGCACAAAAATACAATGTTTTATTTTATTGATTTCACCGGGACTCACATTCATTGATTTTACATTAAATTTCTTTGGCCTATAAAGCCTTTCTTTTCTTGTACAAAAATACCTAAACTATATTATTTGAAAGCAATTGCCAAACCAATGCGTGTTTTATTTATTCATTTACTAACTATTATAATTAGTGTTCCATGGAGTTTCCTAACACGGGGGCATGGGAATGGGCTTCAGGGATCGGGGGACCAAGGGCCTAAGTTTGGGGACAGCAGGAGGACAGCAATGGGGGGCGGCAGGAGGGTGGTGCTGATATACATATAGGCACTTGAAAAAATAGTTATAAAAAGATGTATAAGAATTACAATGTTGAATTTACAAATGAAATTTTGGAATATTGAAATTACTAATTAAAATTTAAAATACTAAAACACTATAATACTATTAATACTACTTAACAATTAACTTATTAAGTTATTAACAATTTTACATTGAAGTTTGAACAATGAAAATATTGAATTCAAATTTTATATTCAAAATTTTATAATGATGATTACAATGAGTACAATCATGAATCATGTCAAAATAACAAAATGCAGTGAAGTGAGGCCTCTAATCATCCCCATACTCCTCATCACTAGAACTGCTGGAAGTGGACATATGCTCAAGCTCCGGAAAACTAATACCAACCAGCCTTGCCTGTATAACTGTAGTATCCTCATCAATTTGCGTTGGCTCCTTTGTGCTATTGGAATGAATTTGTGAGTGATTTTGAGGATTTGAGGGTGTCTTATAGGTTTTGGGAGGGTTTGGTGGGGCCCATTGCCATTAGGGTTAGGGCTTGGACGCCCAAACCAAAAAAAATTATATGTTTTTTTTATATTTTTTTTGTATTTTCCTCCTTGCTGGCCGTGGGAGATGCTTGGGCGTCCTTAGAACGGTTGAGGGACTCTTGGGAGTCCTTCAAATGTCCCGGGGACATCCTAATGTCCCTATCGTCTTGGCGACGTTCTGAGCATTCCGGGTAGAGGTGGTGCAATGGTGGGGGGACATCTCCCCACGTCTTGACATCTCGGAGACGTCTTCGTCCCAGAAATGTGGCGATTTGGGGGGGAACATGTCCCCATTTAACACTGATTATAATCTAACCCAAAATATACTATACTAAGATGTAATGTTCCAATGTTTATTTCCTTATTACATCAATGATCAATATGAATAAAGGAAAAAACATTGCATGATTTGGACACAATAGGCCAATTGGAAATTCGGTGACATAATTCCACAAAATCTCCTCGCTCACTCAAAACACATGAAATTGGTTGCTTCAATGGATCTCTTGTTTGTTCAACAATATTTGTGAATCAATACATACTCAACTATCCACATGTACACACCTCTAGGTTTATGGATCAAGACATACTTATCTATCCCATAATACAACACATAAAATTAGCAAACCTCCTCTTGCTCTAAGAAGGGACACAAATGTAGAACTAATCCTTCTCATGCATAGTGCGAGAAGCTAGCTTGAGATGATAATAATTCTCCAACCTTAAGTGCCTCCAACATCCTCTTTGATTTGATTACATTTTAATTGGTAGATGTAATATTTGAATCTCTTAAAGCCTTGTCAAGCGTAGTATGAATGGCTTTAATAGTACAAGCGATATATGGTGCATACATGGTAATGATTAATAGTAAAAAAGATAGGGGGTCAAATTTTACTAATATTGCACCTAATTTGTAATGTCCCCAATTTAGCCCTACACTCTTCGTTTGGATTTAGCCTATTTCCGGAAACTCGTAGGCTAAGCTGAAATGAAAATTAGGGTTTCCACTTTCAGAGGAGGTTTTGAGGTCTTGCATGCAAGAGTTTCTAAGGCATATCTGGTGAAGCTTTTTGGGTTTTTGGAGAGCTTCGTGATGAGGTAACATGCATGACAAGTTATTGACTTGCATTCTCAACTGCTTTTGGAGGCTTGTATGTTGGATTTTTCTAGTTTGGATTCTAGATTCCTTCTGGGTTTTCAAAGAGCTTTGCGATGGTGTGACATATAATTGAATCAGAGAACTTTTCCGGACTTACTATTTTTAGTAAGTTGCGACGACTACTCAAAATGTGGAGAAAATGAGTTTGGAACAACTTACTATTTTTAGTAAGTACTATTTCTGGCAGTGCTATTTTTAGCAGCAGTTCAACAATTCAGTGCAGTGGCTATTTTTGGCAGGTCAACTTGAGCAGTGGTCTCCAGCATTTGAGGTGATTATTTTTGCAAGTTTGATATTTGATGAAAAATAATGTTTTAAGTGAAAAATATTTGGCTAAGGCATGGAGGACGATTTGGAGAGATAAGTGATTTTTATAATGTTTATTAATTAAACATTTTGGAGGCTTTATTTGGCAAATGACAATGTTTTAAGTGAAATATTAACTTAGGCAAAATGGACGCCTAGTTTGAAGGAATATTTGCAAATTATAAAATATTTCACTTAATCATATTTGGACGCCTATTTGAGGAGATATGTTATTTTATAAAGTATTGCACTTTAATACTTTTGGGATACCACATTATACTTTATTAGCATTTTTGATAAAGTATATTTCATTATTGGAGAAGAGGCCAAATGAAATTCAAATTGCAAATTATTGAAGATGAATGTGAATTTGAGATAGGTGCCCTAATTGGAGGGAAAAGAAGATTTGAATTTGGGAGAGAAAAAAGTTATAAATAAGAGTGTTGGGCTCTTCATGGATATCTATTGTTGCTTATCATACTGTTATGTTGCTGAAATGCTTTCAGAGCTTGCTTCGAGGAATGCATACCTCCTAGTTCTTTCTCTTGGTTTCGTGCTTGAAAGATAGCACCTAGCTGAGTTTCCAGAGACTGCTTCTCATCCAGACTAGCAGACAGAGCATCAAGGTTGAAGATTTTAGAGATTTGTCAGTTTTTCATTTGCTGGTTAGGGTTTTGCTGAAATAGAAATCTGCTCATAAGTCCATGCACGATTTTTTGGTGGTTCTGGGTATTGGCCCTATGCTTTAGTCTACCTTGGGCACCCCTCCTTGCAAGTTTTCAGATTTTTTGGAAGTGTCTCGGATTTTATCTTGCTAGTAGAACATTTCTGGAGGTTGTACCTTCTTTGAGGTTGCATTGGAAAGCGTGCATAAATAAATCACTGCTATTTGGAGGAGTTTCTTGGCTTGGTCTTGGTCGCTCAACTCCTAGCTCTCATTTGCATTTAGTTCCACATCATTCGGAGGTGTTTTGACGAAGTTATGAGCATTTTGGTGATTCTAGGGCTTGCTGGTATGAATTTTCTGATTGCTGCAATTTTATATCAAACCTGATATTTTAGTCCCTTTTGCTATATTTCATATGTTGGATAGCTTGTACTCGTTTGGAGTTCATTTCCTAACATTTTGGAGATCATTGGTTATCTATATCTCATTGTATATGCAGATTGTTCATCATATTGTAACGCTGAATTAGTAGTACTGATCAGCTCTTTTACTTTCTGCACTTTACATTTTGTATCCCCACTTTAGTGGAAGAGGATGGCTATGCCGCCTAGTTTACTTTTAGTTTAATCACTTCATTCCCACGGTTGTGGATGAGACTGGCCCTTGCTCAGTCTACATTGTATTTGCTTTCTGTTTCTCTGCCATATGATAGCGCTTTTCCCACTTCGGGTTAGGAATGCACATGCTTGGCGTTGAGATTATTTTACTTGCATAGTATCATTGTTAATAGAATCTCCGCCATATGGTAGCACCTTTCCCACCTCGGGTTAGGAGTGCACATTCTTGGCGTTGAGTTTACTTTCCAGTATTGCATTCTTTACTAGTGATACTCCGCCATATGGTAGCTTCTTACCCAGCTTGGGTCGAAAAGCACATTCTTGGCGTTGAGGCTCTTTCCTTCAGTTGCTGGTTTTGATTTGGGCTAACCCTAACGGGTACTTTGGTGCTGTTGTGATCATCTCAAAGTTTGAAAAAATTGGGTCGGCTCGTTACATAATCACAATGTCCTTATTTTTCTATAGAAGACCAGAAAATCAACTTCTTATCACTTTGTTTACAAATATTTGTATTTCTTTTCCAAAATCCAAAATAATTCAAACTCCCACACCTATAATTATCTCCAACAATTTTTTATTGGCTTTAACCTATTAAGTCTTCATACTTATCTCCAAGTGCATAAAAGATTAAAGAGGACTCTACTAGAATGAACACTCCCCATTAATCTCTTCACCAATCAAACTATTGTGTTGACCTTTCAAACGTGTTAATTAAAATTTTCACTATTCAACTCCTTACACATCATTGACAATGTACATGTACACAAACCATATTTCCTTTTAATAGTGTCGCTTACATAATACCATTGATCTGATGACTCAACTCTCAAATAAATTGGAGTTTCAAACAACTCAAAAACAAACAACAAATTGCCAATACCAAAAACTAACCATCTATAGTTTATGTACTAACCACCCCTAATTTTTTTTGAAATTCTCAATTGAATCAAAGCTACAATGCAATGCCCTTATCACTTTCTAATCACCCAGTTCTCGAGATGGGCAAGGTGAGAGCATACGGTGTATAGGACCACACCAAATTGTCAAAAATGTAGCAACAATAAATAATCTAATCAAATAAGCACACAAGATGGTAGAGTGAGCCAGGTCTACACTTGTTCTAGGTGGAGTGTGCTTGATGCAAGAATTGAAAGGAAACACTTATCCTCTTATTCATTGGAGTTTGAAATTACAATAAGTAAAAAAATACAACCACTTCTCGCTTATTCAGCGGAGTGTGCAATTACAATAGGCACAACCACCTCTCACATTTTCAGCGGAGTGTGAAATTACAACAAACACAAACACTTCCACTTATTTAGTGGAGTGTACAATTTGATGTAGTCGTGATTAGGAATTTTATCAAATGACCCACCACGCAGCTAAATCCTTATTCATCTTGGCAAATTGTTACAAAATCAAAGAAAACATTAAATTCAACGTTTGGCAACAAAATTCAGTCACATGAGTTTATTCAGATCAACATTCTATACAATTGACCTTTTGTCCATCTCCCAAGAGATCCTTGAGTGAGCGCACCTTTCCCTCTTTATCCATCGACAATCATGGAAGATGAAATGGAACCAAATTGGTAGTTGCCACTTCCAATTCATTACAAAAACACAAGTGCAGATGCAGGTCCAAAGTTTGCAAGTTTAGATGGCCGCAACATTCCCACAAATGTAGATGCGAGTGGAAATTACACAAAAGGGGAACTTCAAACCTGCAATTTTGCATTGATGTAGTTGGATGATATTTTCTTGCAATCCGTACCTGATGATGTCATCAAATGTTATGTGGACGTCAAAGGTGGATCAAAGCATCAGAATTGGTTCATTACCTTATGAAGTTCAGTTCACTAAGGTTTCCTTGCAAACGTTCAGATGGAACTAAAAATCCCACAAAGTCTCGGTGAAACCCAAGTTTTTGCAATGTTCAAATGATCGAAGAAAATCCACAATACATACAAAGTGACATCGGCATCACGTCATTCTTACATCATTTTTTGACAAGTTACTCTATCCCTGTTGATATCATGCTTACATCATGTTAATGTCATCATCCGACTGACGTCATCATTAGAACTACCCATCTGAATTAGTTCACAAACACAAAAGTGCAATTCACTTGGAATATTCCACAAGGCTCGATGTAGATCAAAAATCCATAAGATCGGATGCAATCTTGAAACCCACAAATGTTTAGATTGGTACAAAATCTTCATAAAGGTCGGATGATGTCCCCTTTTCCACAAAGTAGGAAAATCTATTTGAATCGGCCAAGTATTCAATTGGAACAAAGTTTTAGTTCACATAGATTTCTCCACAAGGTTAAGTTGCGGTTCGAAAACTTGCAACCCATTCACATGGATTTCTCAGCAAAGTTCAGTTGTAGTTTGAAACCCCACAACTCGTAGCCATCTGAAAGTCTACAAATGTCTGATGTCCAGTTAAAATCTGCAAGGCCCTAACTTGTTCATTTTTCATCCAAATTTCATGAAATTTCTTTTGCGACTACCCATTAGGCTTCTCTACCAGATGACATTATTAGTTTATCCAAATTATTTCTGAACTTTTCCCTCTGAGCAACTAACCAATTACACTAACAAAAAACGAGACAATTAAACAAAAAAGAATAAATATTTTTGGGTGATCCAAGATTGCATGTCGACACGTATGCTTCTGCATCACAATTACAACAAGTAAAACAAATACATAAGGCAGCTAGCCATCCTTATCTACACTTATTCAGCAGAGTGTGCAATTACATTAAAATGCAAATATGAAACCACTGTGTAATGTCCCCTGTGCACGGCTAGGTGCGTCCCGGTGGCCACGTGTCCGGCGGGCTTGCGTAAGACCCCAGATTCTCCGGTGGTGGCTTCGGTGGTGAAAGATTCCTCCCTAGTTGTTGCCCTTAACACCCTGGGTAGCCGCCCTTACTAACAGCCGGTCTTTTGGTGTAGTGGTTGGGCCTTAGTGGTATCAGGCTGAGGTCTCGAGTCGAGACCCGCGGAGCGTGGGGTGTAATGTCCCTTGTGCACTTGGGTGGTCCGGTGGCCCGTGTCCGGCGGGCTTGCGTAAGACCCCAGATTCCGGTGGTGGCTTAGGTGGTGAAAGATTCCTCCCTAGTTGTTGCCCTTAACACCCTGGGTAGCCGCCCTTACTAACAGGCCGGTCTTTTAGTGTAGTGGTTGGGCCTTAGCTGTAATGAACCGGACCAATTTTTTTTTGTTTTTTCCACAAATGATTACAATGCAACACGCACCCGTTAAGGTTAGCATAAACCAGAACGATGCAGAAAGTAACTCTAACCAGAATGTACACCAGGATCCCGATGCGGGCAAGGTGTGAGCATTGGTCAGAGGATCTCAAAAGTAAATGCTGAACAAGAACTCTAACCAGAGATGCGCCGGTGAACGACGAGCATTCGGTCAGAGGATCCCTATCTATTGCAATACTGAAAAAGTAGCTCAACACCAAGTATGTGCTACTCGATCCGTGATGGATAAGAGGCGACCATATGGCGGAGACTTAAGAAATTACAATGCAAGAAAGTAAAAGGCGGCAAGCCAGCCTCTTCCACTTATTCAGTGGGGATTACAATTCAGAGAAATGAGAGGTAAGATAGGAAATGCTGATAGTACTACTAGCAGCTTACAATAAGATAGAATAATCTCTTAAACTGAAATTTTATGTCTTTCCAAGCTGCAGATGATTAGTAAGCATTTACAATATCCAACTTGATTTCCAATACTCAAATCTCAACCAAGGAACAATTATCTTAAATCTGCTGTATCAGACCTGCACATAGAATGATGAAAATCTGCAACATAATAGCCATTCAATGGCTCATAACTTGCTCATAACACCCCCTAATGGCTTATAACCAAATGCAGATTACTCTAGTAATGATGGCGCCCCAAATGGAATGCATAAACCTCACCAAAAGACTTTCATTGTTTTTGCACAGAACCCAAAGCAAACTACAGAAAGGTACGGCCCTCTAGCAAGGGCGATTTTCTTTTAAAAATCCCAATGAGCAATATAAAATCTATAACTTGGCAAAGATGGACGCCTAGCTTAGGAAAGCAGATTTCTTTAATGCCCAGAACCAAAATAATTTTATTTCAAAAGCTGCGAGCAGTTCTTACATTCCCATATGATATTCAGCAATTTCCAGAAATGAACATAAATGCAAAACTAGAACTCCAAATGCATATACTAAACTGAAAATGCAATATACTTCCTAATACATGCTAACCTCTCAACTAGTTGCTATCTTTCAAGCAAGAAGAAGAGCCAATGCTAGGAGGTATGCTTTCCTCGAAGCGAGTGCCTGAAGACAATCCAGCAGCATAACGGTGTAGTAGACAAAAGATGCCAAATGAAGAGTTGAGGCCTGATTAAATAGAAGTGAGAGAAACATCTAGAAGCTTCCAGAGGGCGCCCCAAAACCCTAATTTCGAATTCCACTTTTCCCTCCAAAAGAAGGCGTCCTTTTTCCTCCACAAAATATTTCACTTTTTTTTAAAATAAACTTCATTTCTAAAAGGGGCGTCCATTTCAAGGTCTCAAAAATTTGACATTAAAAAATATAATTTATCACCTTATGACGCCTAGACCCTCAAAGTCCCCTTTTTAAAAACAACTTAAAGTTGCACTGCTAGGCAAAAGGGGTATAATATTAAAATAATAATATTATAATAAAATACTTATCTCTCCACTGAAAATTGCGCCCAAGGCCAAGAATTGAAGTGCCAGCTGAAACAACTGCAGAAGAAGCCCAACTGAACTGAACCCAAACTGTCCACTGCCAAAAATAGAATTTACTAAAAATAGTAAATTCGCGAAGTTGCCCGGAATGCCAAACTGAACACACCACTGCGAAGCTCTCTGAAAACCCAGAAAGAATCCGCAAACAGAATCCCCGAACTCCAAGCAAGACCCCTCCAAATTAGGAAACCCTAATTTCACCATCCGCACAGCCTACGGGTCTCCGGAATAGGCCAACGGTCAACAGAAATGATCACTGCTGAGAAGGGGACATTACAGTCCGCCCTCCCCAAGATTGCTTGCCCTCAAGCAATCGCAAGTCTGGATGCTGTAGAATCTCCTCATCCTCCCAAGTAGCATCCTCCAATGGTAAATTCTTCCACTTTACCAAATACTCTTTGATTGTTCTCCTCCTCAAGGAACGCTCTCTGAAATCAATAATCTGTTCTGGAACCAAAGTCAACTGCCCTTCTTCATCCAAAGGAGGTAACTGTGATGAAGCCACAACGTTGTGTCCAAGTGCCTTTTTGAGGCGAGACACATGGAAGACATTGTGGACCTTACTACTCAAAGGTAGTTCCAACTCATAGGCCACCGCTCCAACCTTTCTAACAACTTTGAATGGTCCATAGAAGCGTGGTTTCAGCTTCTCAGCTCCACTCTTCTTAAGTGTGGACTGTCTGTAGGGCCGAAGCCGAAGATATACCATGTCACCAACCTCAAATGAGCGCTCAACACGCTGCTGATCAGCGTACATCTTTTGCTGATTTTGTGCCATTTGAAGGTTGTCCTTCAAGGATTTCAAAACATCTTGGCTCTGCTGCAACCAATCCTTGGCTTGAGGAGCTTTGCTATCGCCAAACACCAAATCAGCAAAGCTTGGAGCCTCGTAACCATAGAGGGCCATGAATGGAGACATCTTTATTGACATGTGGAAAGATGAATTGTAGCAATATTCTCCCAAGTGGAGCCATTTTACCCATGCTCTTTGCTGTTCTGAGATAGCCCTCCAACCATTTGTTCACAATCTCCGTTTGACCATCCGTTTGTGGGTGATAGCTAGTGCTTGGAGTAAGCACTGTACCACTCATCCTAAAAATTTCCTGCCAAAAGGTGCTTAGGAACTTGCTGTCCCTATCACTCACAATATTTTTAGGCAACCCATGCAGTCTAAACACTTCATGGAAGAACAAATCTGCAACTTGAGCTGCTGTAAATGTGCTTGTGATGGCAAAGAAATGAGAGAATTTGGTCAATCTGTCCACTACAACATAAATACAGTCTTTGCCTTGAGCCCTAGGCAACCCGGTGATGAAATCCATAGAGATACTCTCCCATTTTTGATTTGGAATGGGAAGTGGCTGCAGTAGACCAGCTGGAAGAGAGTGCTCATTTTTATTCATTTGACAAGTACTACACTCCTTGATGTGACGCTGAACATCATCTTTCAACCCCTTCCAAGAGAATCTCTCTCGAATCTGCTTGTATGTCTTGAAGTACCCTTGATGACCAGCAAGTGGACTGTCATGGAAAGTCACCAAAATCTTCTTCTTAAGTTTAGAATCAGCCACCAAGAAGATTCTTCCCTTGTAGTGGATCAACCCATCAACTACCTTGTACCTTTCATCATGAAAAGTACCTTCAATAACGCTGGTTGCAAACTGATTTTGGCATAATCAGCAAGCAACAACTCCTTCCAATCAGCATTAAGCTCACACAATGAGCTCAAGTGAGGCCTTCTGGACAAAGCATCAGCCACAATGTTATTCTTCCCTTTGACATACTCAATGTCAAAATCGTAAGCTTGTAGCTTACTCACCCACTTCTGCTGTCTCTCATTCAAGTCCTTCTGATGCATAAAGTGCTTGAGACTGTTGTGATCAGTCTTGACCACGAATTTACTCCCCACCAGATACTGTCTAAACTTGGCTAATGCATGCATGATTGCAAGCATTTCTTTGTCATAGATAGAGTAGGTCCTTTCAACCCCTCTTAATTTTCTGCTTTCAAATACAATTGGATGCTTCTCTTGCATCAAAACAGCCCCAATACCTTCCCCTGATGCATCACACTGTAACTCGAAGGGTTTGGAGAAATCTGGTATGGCCAATACAGGACAAGAACTCATGATTTTCTTGAATTTATCAAACACACTTTGAGCTTTTTCTGACCACATGAAAGCTCCCTTTTTAGTGAGGTCAGTGAGAGGAGCAGCACTTTGAGAATACCCTTTCACAAACCTTCTGTAGAAGCCACAGAGACCCAAAAATCCCTTCAAATGAGTCAGATTTTCTGGAGGTGGCCAATCTACTATAGCCTTGATCTTTTCTGGATCAACCTTCACCCCTTCAGCGCTGATGATATGGCCAAGGTAGAGCAGCTCCTTCATCCCAAATTCACATTTGGACTCCTTTGCAAACAAACTCTCTGATTCAAGAATGCTAAGCACTTCCTCCAAGTGCTTGAGGTGTTCTTCCCACGTCTTGCTGAAGATGAGAATATCGTCAAAGAAAATTAACACAAATTTCCTCAACTGCTTCTGGAAAACTCTGTTCATGCAGGACTGGAAGGTTGCTGGAGCATTAGTCAAGCCAAAGGGCATGACTAGGAACTCAAAGTGACCATAGTGGCATCTGAATGCCGTCTTCTCAACATCTGAGCCCCTCATCCGGATTTGATAGTAACCTGATCTCAAATCAATTTTGGAGAAGAATTTAGCACCATGTAGCTCATCAATGAGCTCATCGATCCGAGGAATAGGATACCGATTTTTTATTGTGCTTTGATTCAAGGCACGATAATCTACACACATGCGGATGGTGCCGTCTTTCTTCTTCACAAGAACTACAGCTGAAGCAAAGGGACTCTTGCTAGGGCGAATGAAGCCCATCTCCAGGAGTTCTCTTATGTTCTTCTCAATTTCATCCTTCTGCTTCTTAGGATATCTATACGGTGTTGTAATGACTGGTTTGGCCCCTTCCTTAAGTTCAATAACATGCTCAGCACCTCTTTCTGGTGGTGGCCCAGGTGGTAGATCAGCAAACACCTTACTCCTTTTGGTGAGTATGGATTGAATATCAGGAGGATATTCCCTCTTGGTCTCAACTGGACTGGCAGGAAGAACCATGCATTCCGCAGCCCACTCCACTTGGTCATGTCTAATCAGCCTTTCCATCCTTTTGAAAGAAACTATACGAGGACCACCATTAGACATTCCTCTCAAAACAACTCTCTTACCATCAGATTGGAACTTGAGCTCCATGGTTTGTAGGTTGAGAGAGATTTCACCAAGTGAGCGTAACCATTGTATGCCCAAGACTGCATCTGTGTCACCAATAGTAACCACATAGAAGTCATCTTTGACTTCATAGTTTCCCAACTGCAAGGACATGTTAGGAACTCTTCGTGTGCAGGAAATGTGAAACCCATCGCCACCATGACTTTGAAGCCTTCAAATTCTTCAGTTTTGAGACCTCTCTTTGCAACCACACCTTCATCAATGAAGTTATGCGTTGCACCAGTATCAATTAATGCAACAATGCGATGGCCTCCAACTCCACCACGAACCTTGAAAGATTCGTTCTTTTGGAAACTAGAGAGTTGGGCAATAGGGCCCCCAACTCCTTGTTCATGATCGGACTCTTCTGTGGCTCTTTCATCCTCGCTGTCCCCAAAATAAGACTGCTGATCAGACATATCAGATGCTGATTCATAATCAGAATAGGTTCCCATTTGATTATAACGCCCTCTTCCAGGACATCTATGGCCTTTAGTCCAAGGCTCTAAACATGTGTAACACTTGCCCTCCTTTCTGAGCTGTTCACGTTGCTCTTCAGTCAATTTAGGTGGGAACTTCTTGTGCTGATTAGAAGAATGTCTTTTATCCTTATCCCTCTTATGGCCAAAAGGCTTAGGCAGAAATTTAGGCCTGGGGGCTGATAACTCCATACTACGAGCCTTCTTGATTGCCTCATCAAGACTTGGTGGATCGAAAGCTTTAACCCATCCTTTCAAGGGTTCAACCAAACCTTCAGAAAACAACACAACCAATCTTCTTTCGGTGATGTTGGGCACCATCACAGAAAGTCTCTGGAAATCAGCAATGTAAGAATCCAAGGAGCCATGCTGTTTGAGTTGTGCAAGCTCGCGAAATCTTACTTCAGGATCCTTAGTGTCGAACCTTTCGATCAGCTTGTTGGTGAATTCTCCATAGGTTCGAATAAGGTTATGGCCAAGAGTGACCAAACCATGGTACCACCACTCATGGGCAGCTCCCTCCAAATGAAGTGTTGCGAACTTGATGGCATCTTCTTCTGGCATGGGACGAAGTGATAGGTAGTTGTCTAACTTCTGAACCCACGATCTTGCTGAACACTTATCACTTCCATCGAAGTGAGCCAATGTTACCTTCCCTAAGGCTTGATGAAAATCTGTTCTAGGAGCCATATAAGCTCGGTTATCAACTCTTCCTCCGTGTCTTCTGTTTCTCTGATTCAAGAATTGATCAAAGGACCATTGGTCCCTAAGATCAGGTGGGAGGGTGGAGTACTCCATGTAGGCTTCCTAGCATCGTCTACCAAAGGAACGGTAGCTTCAACTTGATGTTCGTCCCTTGGAGTGAATGTAGGGAAAAGCGGTCTAGAGGCTGATCCGCTAGAGATAGTATCATGCTGTCCAATAGTTCTGCTGCCTCCATTACCATTGTTCCCATTGTTCCCATTGCTTCCATTGTTTCCATTATTCCCATTGTGTCCATTGACACCACTGCTTTCTCCAGTAGCATGGTTTTGATTCGGAGTATGGTTCTGAGAAGCTTGCTGATCCATTTTAGCAAGTAATCGAGACATCATCTCAATCATCCCATCAAACTTCTTTTCCATCCTTGCATCCTTCTCTTCCATGGCTGTCCTAAGATTGTCTGACATGTTCTCAACTGTTTTACCCGTATCCACAGCTAACCCTGTTTCTCTCAAAGCTTCTGACAAAGTATCTGCTTCTGGCACTGGCGGAAGCTATATCTGTTGTCTTCTGGCCTGACCTCTGGTGAAGTATCTGCAATCACTGTCACTCATCTGACCACTGAATCACTGTTGGGCACAGGTTGGCAGAATCATGGCTCTGACCCTTGTAATGAACCCGGACCAATTTTTTGTTTTTCCACAAATGATTACAATGCAACCGCGCTTTTAGTTAAGGTTAGCATAAACGAGCGATCTTGAAAGTAACTCTAACGGAATGTACACGAGGATCGAATCTTGGGCAAGGTGTGAGAGCATTGATGGAAGGGGATCTCAAAGTAATCTTTGAACAAGAACTCTAACCAGAGATGCGCCGGTGAACGACGAGCATTCGGTCAGAGGATCCCTATCTATTGCAATACTGAAAAAGTAGCTCAACACCAAGTATGTGCTACTCGATCCGTGATGGATAAGAGGCGACCATATGGCGGAGACTTAAGAAATTACAATGCAAGAAAGTAAAAGGCGGCAAGCCAGCCTCTTCCACTTATTCAGTGGGGATTACAATTCAGAGAAATGAGAGGTAAGATAGGAAATGCTGATAGTACTACTAGCAGCTTACAATAAAATAGAATAATCTCTTAAACTGAAATTTTATGTCTTTCCAAGCTGCAGATGATTAGTAAGCATTTACAATATCCAACTTGAATCCTTTCCTCAAATCTACATAATAGCCATTCAATGGCTCATAACTTGCTCATAACACCCCCTAATGGCTTATAACCAAATGCAGATTACTCTAGTAATGATGGCGCCCCAAATGGAATGCATAAACCTCACCAAAAGACTTTCATTGTTTTTGCACAGAACCCAAAGCAAACTACAGAAAGGTACGGCCCTCTAGCAAGGGCGATTTTCTTTTAAAAATCCCAATGAGCAATATAAAATCTATAACTTGGCAAAGATGGACGCCTAGCATAGGAAAACAGATTTCTTTAATGCCCAGAACCAAAATAATTTTATTTTCAAAGCTGCGAGCAATTCTTACATTCCCATATGATATTCAGCAATTTCCAGAAATGAACATAAATGCAAAACTAGAACTCCAAATGCATATACTAACTGAAAATGCAATATAATTCCTAATACATGCTAACCTCTCAACTAGTTGCTATCTTTCAAGCAAGAAGAAGAGCCAATGCTAGGAGGTTTGCTTTCCTCGAAGCGAGTGCCTGAAGACAATCCAGCAGCATAACGATGTAGTAGACAAAAGATGCCAAATGAAGAGCTGAAGCCTGATTATATAGACGAGAGAGAAACATCTAGAAGCTTCCAAGGGCACCCAAACCCTAATTTCAAATTCCACTTTCCTCAAAGAAACGTCCTTTTTCCTCCACAAAATATTTCACTTTTTTTAAAATAAACTTCATTTCTTAAAAGTCCATTTCCAAGGTCTCAAAATTTGACAGTAAAAATATAATTTATCATAGCAGCGCCCTAGACCCTCAAAGTCCCCTTTTTAAAAACAACTTAAAGTTGCCTTGCTAGGCAAAGGGGTATAATATTAAAATAATAATATTATAATGAAGCTTATCTCTCCTTGAAAAGTGCTTAAGGCCAGAATTGAAGTGCCGAATTTGGCACAAGCTATGAAGCCCAAGCAGGCGAACCCAAAGCGTCCCCTTTGCCAAAATAGGATTGCACTACAAAATAGTAAGAATTGGTCACCCGAATGCAGCCCGAGAACACACCGCTGCGAAGCTCTGAAAACCGGAAAGATCCGCCCAGGCGAGAATCCCGAACTCAAAAGCAAGACCCTCAAATTAGGAAAACCCTAATTTCACCATCCCTTGACCTACGGATCTCCGGTGGAAGCCCAGCGGTCAACATAAATGATCAACTGGCGAGAGGGACATTACAGTCATACCAAGATTAGCGTCACTCAAGCATCATAAATCTGAATCTTTGTAGAGATCTCCTCATCCTCCCAAGTAGCATCCTCGATGGTAAATTCTTCCACTTTACCAAATACTTTCTTTAGATTTGTTTGCTCCTCCTCAAGGCGGCTCTCAAATCAATAATCTGTTCTGGAACCAAGGTCAACTGCCCTTCTTCATCCAAAGGAGGTAACTGTGATGAAGCCACAACGTTGTGTCCAAGTGCCTTTTTGAGGCGAGACACATGGAAGACATTGTGGACCTTACTACTCGAAGGTAGTTCCAACTCATAAGCCACCGCTCCAACCTTCCTACCAACTTTGAATGGTCCATAGAAGCGTGGTTTCAGCTTCTCAGCTCCACTCTTCTTAAGTGTGGACTGTCTGTAGGGCTGAAGCTGAAGATATACCATGTCACCAACCTCAAATGAGCGCTCAACACACTGCTGATCAGCGTACATCTTTTGCTGATTTTGTGCCATTTGAAGGTTGTCCTTCAAGGATTTCAAAACATCTTGGCTCTGCTGCAACCAATCCTTGGCTTGAGGAGCTTTGCTATCGCCAAATACCAAATCAGCAAAGCTTGGAGCCTCGTAACCATAGAGGGCCATGAATGGAGACATCTTTATTGACATGTGGAAAGATGAATTGTAGCAATATTCTCCCAAGTGGAGCCATTTTACCCATGCTCTTTGCTGTTCTGAGACATAATTTCTGAGATAGCCCTCCAACCATTTGTTCACAATCTCCGTTTGACCATCCGTTTGTGGGTGATAGCTAGTGCTTGGAGTAAGCACTGTACCACTCATCCTAAAAATTTCCTGCCAAAAGGTGCTTAGGAACTTGCTGTCCCTATCACTCACAATATTTTTAGGCAACCCATGCAGTCTAAACACTTCATGGAAGAACAAATCTGCAACTTGAGCTGCTGTAAATGTGCTTGTGATGGCAAAGAAATGAGAGAATTTGGTCAATCTGTCCACTACAACATAAATACAGTCTTTGCCTTGAGCCCTAGGCAACCCGGTGATGAAATCCATAGAGATACTCTCCCATTTTTGATTTGGAATGGGAAGTGGCTGCAGTAGACCAGCTGGAAGAGAGTGCTCATTTTTATTCATTTGACAAGTACTACACTCCTTGATGTGACGCTGAACATCATCTTTCAACCCCTTCCAAGAGAATCTCTCTCGAATCTGCTTGTATGTCTTGAAGTACCCTTGATGACCAGCAAGTGGACTGTCATGGAAAGTCACCAAAATCTTCTTCTTAAGTTTAGAATCAGCCACCAAGAAGATTCTTCCCTTGTAGTGGATCAACCCATCAACTACCTTGTACCTTTCATCATGAAAAGTACCTTCAATAACGCTGGTTGCAAACTGATTTTTGGCATAATCAGCAAGCAACAACTCCTTCCAATCAGCATTAAGCTCACACAATGAGCTCAAGTGAGGCCTTCTAGACAAAGCATCAGCCACAACGTTATTCTTCCCTTTGACATACTCAATGTCAAAATCGTAAGCTTGTAGCTTACTCACCCACTTCTGCTGTCCCTCATTCAAGTCCTTCTGATGCATAAAGTGCTTGAGACTGTTGTGATCAGTCTTGACCATGAATTTACTCCCCACCAGATACTGTCTGAACTTGGCTAATGCATGCATGATTGCAAGCATTTCCTTGTCATAGATAGAGTAGGTTCTTTCAACCCCTCTTAATTTTATGCTTTCAAATACAATTGGATGCTTCTCTTGCATCAAAACAGCCCCAATACCTTCCCCTGATGCATCACACTGTAACTCGAAGGGTTTGGAGAAATCTGGTATGGCCAATACAGGACAAGAACTCATGATTTTCTTGAACTTATCAAACACACTTTGAGCTTTTTCTGACCACATGAAAGCCCCCTTTTTAGTGAGGTCAGTAAGAGGAGCAGCACTTTGAGAATACCCCTTTACGAACCTTCTATAGAAGCCACAAAGACCCAAAAATCCCTTCAAATGAGTCAGATTTTCTGGAGGTGGCCAATCTACTATAGCCTTGATCTTTTCTGGATCAACCTTCACCCCTTCAGCGCTGATGATATGGCCAAGGTAGAGCAGCTCCTTCATTCCAAATTCACATTTGGACTCCTTTGCAAACAAACTCTCTGATTCAAGAATGCTAAGCACTTCCTCCAAGTGCTTGAGGTGTTCTTCCCACGTCTTGCTGAAGATGAGAATATCGTCAAAGAAAATTAACACAAATTTCCTCAACTGCTTCTGGAAAACTCTGTTCATACAAGACTGGAAGGTGGCTGGAGCATTAGTCAAGCCAAAGGGCATGACTAGGAACTCAAAATGACCATAGTGGCATCTGAATGCCGTCTTCTCAACATCTGAGCCCCTCATCCGGATTTGATAGTAACCCGATCTCAAATCAATTTTGGAGAAGAATTTAGCACCATGCAGCTCATCAATGAGCTCATCGATCCGAGGAATAGGATACCGATTTTTTATTGTGCTTTGATTCAAGGCACGATAATCCACACACATGTGGATGGTGCCATCTTTCTTCTTCACAAGAACCACAGCTGAAGCAAAGGGACTCTTGCTAGGGCGAATGAAGCCCATCTCCAGGAGTTCTCTTATGTTCTTCTCAATTTCATCCTTCTGCTTCTTAGGATATCTATACGGTGTTGTAATGACTGGTTTGGCCCCTTCCTTAAGTTCAATAACATGCTCAGCACCCCTTTCTGGTGGTGGCCCAGGTGGTAGATCAGCAAACACCTTACTCCTTTTGGTGAGTATAGATTGAATATCAGGAGGATATTCCCTCTTGGTCTCAACTGGACTAGCAGGAAGAACCATGCATTCCGCAGCCCACTCCACTTGGTCATGTCTAATCAGCCTTTCCATCCTTTTGAAAGAAACTATACGAGGACCACCATTAGACATTCCTCTCAAAACAACTCTCTTGCCATCAGATTGGAACTTGAGCTCCATTGTTTGTAGGTTGAGAGAGATTTCACCAAGTGAGCGTAACCATTGTATGCCCAAAACTGCATCTGTGTCACCAATAGTAACCACATAGAAGTCATCTTTGACTTCATAGTTTCCCAACTGCAAGGACATGTTAGGAACTCTTCGTGTGCAGGAAATGTGAAACCCATCAGCCACCATGACTTTGAAGCCTTCAAATTCTTCAGTTTTGAGACCTCTCTTTGCAACCACACCTTCATCAATGAAGTTATGCGTTGCACCAGTATCAATTAATGCAACAATACGATGGCCTCCAACTCCACCACGAACCTTGAAAGATTCGTTCTTTTGGAAACTAGAGAGTTGGGCAATAGGGCCCCCAACTCCTTGTTCATGATCGGACTCTTCTGTGGCTCTTTCATCCTCGCTGTCCCCAAAATAAGACTGCTGATCAGACATATCAGATGCTGATTCATAATCAGAATAGGTTCCCATTTGATTATAACGCCCTCTTCCAGGACATCTATGGCCTTTAGTCCAAGGCTCTAAACATGTGTAACACTTGCCCTCCTTTCTGAGCTGTTCACGTTGCTCTTCAGTCAATTTAGGTGGGAACTTCTTGTGCTGATTAGAAGAATGTCTTTTATCCTTATCCTTCTTATGGCCAAAAGGCTTAGGCGGAAATTTAGGCCTAGGGGCTGATAACTCCATACTACGAGCCTTCTTGATTGCCTCATCAAGACTTGGTGGATCGAAAGCTTTAACCCACCCTTTCAAGGGTTCAACCAAACCTTCAGAAAACAACACAACCAACCTTCTTTCGGTGATGTTGGGCACCATCACAGAAAGTCTCTGGAAATCAGCAATGTAAGAATCCAAGGAGCCATGCTGCTTGAGTTGTGCAAGCTCGCGAAATCTTACTTCAGGATCCTTAGTGTCGAACCTTTCAATCAGCTTGTTGGTGAATTCTCCATAGGTTCGAATAAGGTTATGGCCAAGAGTGACCAAACCATGGTACCACCATTCATGGGCAGCTCCCTCCAAATGAAGTGTTGCAAATTTGATGGCATCTTCTTCTGGCATGGGACGAAGTGATAGGTAGTTGTCTAACTTCTGAACCCACGATCTTGCTGAACACTTATCACTTCCATCGAAGTGAGCCAATGTTACCTTCCCTAAGGCTTGATGAAAATCTGTTCTAGGAGCCATATAAGCTCGGTTATCAACTCTTCCTCCGTGTCTTCTGTTTCTCTGATTCAAGAATTGATCAAAGGACCATTGGTCCCTAAGATCAGGTGGGAGGGTGGAGTACTCCATGTAGGCTTGCCTAGCATCGTCTACCAAAGGAACGGTAGCTTCAACTTGATGTTCGTCCCTTGGAGTGAATGTAGGGAAAAGCGGTCTAGAGGCTGATCCGCTAGAGATAGTATCATGCTGTCCAATAGTTCTGCTGCCTCCATTACCATTGTTCCCATTGTTCCCATTGCTTCCATTGTTTCCATTATTCCCATTGTGTCCATTGACACCACTGCTTTCTCCAGTAGCATGGTTTTGATTCGGAGTATGGTTCTGAGAAGCTTGCTGATCCATTTTAGCAAGTAATCGAGACATCATCTCAATCATCCCATCAAACTTCTTTTCCATCCTTGCGTCCTTCTCTTCCATGGCTGTCCTAAGATTGTCTGACATGTTCTCAACTGTTTTACCCGTATCCACTGCTATTCCTGTTTCTCTCAAAGCCTCTGACAAAGTATCTGCTTCTGGCACTGGCGGAAGCTGTATCTGTTGTCTTCTGGCCTGACCTCTGGTGAAGTATCTGCAATCACTGTCACTCATCTGACCACTGAATCACTGTTGGGCACAGGTTGGCAGAATCATGGCTCTGATACCACTGTAATGAACCGGACCAATTTTTTTTTGATTTTTCACAATTGATTACAATGCAACATGCACCCGTTAAGGTTAGCATAAACCAAAACGATGCGGAAAGCAACTCTAACCAGAATGTACACCAGGATCCCGATGAGGGCAAGGTGTTAGCATTGGTCAGAGGATCTCAAAGGAAAATGCTGAATAAGAACTCTAACCACGAGATGCGCCGGTGAACGACGAGCATTCGGTCAGAGGATCCCTATCTAATGCAATACTGAAAATTAGCTCAACACCAAGTATGTGCTACTCAATCCGTGACGAATATGAGGCGACCATATGGCGGAGTCTTTAGGAAATTACAATGCAAACAGAAATAGGCGGCAAGCCAGCCTCTTCCACTTGTTCAGTGGGCAGTACAAACATAGAGAAATTGCGGAAATGTTAAATGATGCTGACAGTACTACTGTACAGCTTACAATATCAGAAATTCATCAATTAAGCACATTATAAGAGAGTCTTCAACATTACAACAATATAGAATGATAATTCCAAGTCTTCTCAATGGCTTTCCTTGCACACAACTCGAATAATTATTTTAAGCTTGCTGCTATGACAGAGTAAGGACTGTTTTTTCTGTTATCAGCAACACTGTAACACCAAAATATGCTCACAAACCTCACACCACTCATTCAAACTGCAAGTAAATGGATGCAAAAGACACCTAAGATGAAGGCGCCCAAGTTCAAGACACAAAGCAACCCCAAAACCTTGATATTTAATTTCTGCTCAAAACCCAATGAAGGTACAATGGTACGGCCCCTTGAGGAGGGCGATTTTCTCTTAAAAATTCCAGACTTTATTAAAATTCATGAAACTTCACAAAAGGTGGCGCCCTACCAAGACTAATGAGAAAATGCAATACCCACAATGAAATCTTTTTGTGTTTTTGGATTATGAATAAAAAGAGTCTACAGCTATATGATAACAGCAACTAGAAAACATGACAACATGATTGAAATACTCTACCAAAATGCAATAGAACTCAAAGACAATGCAAACTACCAATTACAAGCTAACCTCTCAACTAGTTGCTATCTTTCAAGCAAGAAGATGAGCCAATGCTAGGAGGTGTGCTTTCCTCGAAGCGAGTGCCTGAAGTCAATCCAGCAGCATAACGGTGTAGTAGACAGAAGATACCAAATGAAGAGCTGAGGCCTGATTATATAGACGAGAGAGAAACATCTAGAAGCATCCAGAGGGCGCCCAAACCCTAATTTCAAATCCACCTTTTCCCTCCAAGAGATGGCGTCCTTTTTCCTCCATAAAATAACTCACTTTTAAAATAAAATTCATCTCTCAAAAGGGGCGTCCATTTCAAGGTCTCAAAATTTGACATTAAAAATATAATTTATCACCTTATGACGCCTAGACCCTCAAAGTCCCCTTTTTTAAAAACAACTTAAAGTTGCACTGCTAGGCAAAGGGGTATAATATTAAAATAATAATATTATAATAAAATACTTATCTCTCCACTAAAAAATGCGCCCAAGGCCAAGAATTGAAGTGCCAGCTGAAACAACTGCAGAAGAAGCCCAACTGAACTGAACCCAAACTGTCCACTGCCAAAAATAGAATTTACTAAAAATAGTAAATTCGCGAAGTTGCCCGGAATGCCAAACTGACACACACCAGCTCTCTGAAAACCCAGAAAGAATCCGTCAGAATCCCAAACTCCAAGCAGCCTCCTCAAAACTAGGAAACCCTAATTTCACCATCCGCCCGCGACCCTACGGGCCTCGAGAATAGGCCAGCGGTCCAGAAATGATCACTGGCGAGAAGGGACATTACACAAATGTGTTCATCACAAATCAAATCTACTTAATTTTTTAACTCCCAAACTTTGTAACAAGTGTTAAATGTGACTATGGTCCACCAGTTACACAACCAAGGCCTCAAATGTATTCTATAATTGTAATCAAAGGACTTTTTCTCTTCATTCAAGTAAATAAACTTGAAGGGAAACACCACCAAGTGGTTTATTGGACACCTACATGACTAAAAATAGAAGAAAATTTACATTTAATTTCCATATGTCGAAGTGGTTAATGGGGAGGGAGTGTGTACTAGGCCTGGTTAAGTCATCATAAGTTTATACATTGGTAATAATTTTTTTTTTAAGTCATCTTAAATCTTCCTATGTCTAATTTCTAGGATACTTTGGGTATGTTCTAAGGTAGGATGAGTGGTTGAATCAATGTTCTAGTTCTCTATGACAAGGTTTCAACATCTTCAAATAGTGAAGGTTAGTACTCATAGTCATTTGAAACAACATTTTCAATATGTATGATGGTAGGATTTGATAACTTAAAAGAATTGTCTACCCAACAAACTTAAAGTTAAAAGAATTTTTTTCAGTTTAAGGGATTAGCACTTTCTTTCATCTTTGCATATTGGTTTGATGCTTCAAAAAATGAATTTCTTATCCCACTTATATCATATTGTATTACCATCCCATTGCAATTGTTGATACCAAAATTTCATATCAAATACCATGTTCTTGAAGCAATTTTCTGTGTTTTTACTATTTTTCTGAAGTTATTTTGTGTTGTATGGATTTGTACAAGCTTGAAATGCTCTGAGATCATTGGTGTAGATAAATACATGTGCTCCCTTTCATTTTCATTTGTCTTGAAGTGCTAAATCACTATTTTTTGGGAGAAAACAATCAAATATAGGGACTACCCTATTTTGCCTGTGTAAGGGTTTGAGGGCTAAATAGAAATGACATCCACCAATCCACCCACTGTCTTGGAATTGTAAATCAGTGGATTGGTGTGCAACATGGTTTGATAGAGGTTCATTTCATTTAGGGTTCTGTTAAAGCAAGAAAATTGACATTGAATTGATGCCCTAGGGCTGATAGAGGCAATTTTCTTGTGAATTTGTGGTTGTTAAGTTAGGGTTTGTCAATTTGATGGATTTATTGGTAGAGTCATGGTGACACTATTTTATGGTCCAATCTCTACTTTGAAACAAAATATCTCTAACAAATCTAAGAGCTATAATGGGATGGCCACCATCCGAGGAAAGATTATTCATTCTCACTTTTAGGTGTTAAAATTTAACAATACCTTGATTGATGAAAGAGCCCAAAGAGCCTTTCTCCATGGAATCCAAGTACACATAGCAATGGTCTTCTCTTATATGGTTGGAAATGATTTAAATAACTTAGCTAAGAATTATTCATTTAACCTAAGGTTTTCACATAATGTCATCATTGGATTTAAGTATGATCAAATTCTTCTATTATGAAGAATTGGTCTATGTGCCTCTAGTAATCACTATAAATGTTTGTAAGGATAAAATTATTAATTGCATCAGGTAGGAGAGAATCAAATTTGAGTTCTTCAAAGATTATATTCCTCTATTCATAATTTTTAAGGATTGTGTGTGGAGGAGGTTATCACTACCAAGAAGGGAGGAGACCTTTCCTTGCATATGTTTGTGGTAGAGATATTAAAGAAGAATTGTATGCCTCTATTTCCATTCATTAGATCTAGCTTAGCCTAGAATATACTTGGACTAAGTCTAAAATTTCTTTAGAATCATGTGATGAAGGCTATGTGTTATGAAATCCTAGACCTTTGGGGGTGCTAATGTACGAGAAGATCTTTGGAAACTAGGCATGAAAATTGCAAGTTAAAGAGAATGGGGGTGCCAAACTTACAGTACTCATTGTCCCTTGGTCATTGATTTTCCTTGAGTGCCCTCAACCTTGTCCTCAATGCTGGTATTGACCTTGTTTTCACTCCTCCAAACTCTTCCTCAGTGTTGGTATTGACCTTGTTTTCACTCCTCTGCTCTTCGTCGACATTGGTATTGACCTTGTTTTAACTCCAAAATCTTCCTTGGTCTTGGTATTGACCTTGTTTTCACTTCTCCAAAATCTTCCTCGATGATGGTATTGACCTTTCACTTCTCCAATTTGACAAGCTACAACCTGGTTTCATTAGGTTTTAGAGTATGTTAATTAAATTGAAAATTATAGCGCCATTTAGCTAGGTTTTAATATTCTATAATATAGTTAAGTATATATTAGTTAAATATATATTAGCTATATTAGATTTATATTTTGTAGCTCATTCTTGTAGATTAATAATAAAAATTCATGTTCTTTCTTCATGAAAGTATATATTCTATATTTTCCTTGGTGTTCTCCCAATACAAAATATAATTAATATAATATATATTTAATATAATAGTAATAGATTAAATTATATATAATATAATTAAATTGATTATTATATAATAGTATATATAGGCTTTTACTTAATATTTTAGAGGATTTTACCATTACACTACAACTGGTTTACAATTAAATGGCAATTGAAACTTGTTTTCCAATGACACAATAGTGGTTTCTAGGCATGGGATTTGTTTCAAGCTCAAATCTCACAATATATGTAGCCTATTAGCTAATAGAAAGAGATATAGAAATTGAAAAGATAGAGAATGAGAGAAAGAGATGAACTTAGATAGATAGGGACAGAGAGAGAGAGCATGAGAGAGAAATATAAGAGATACAAAGGAAAAGAGAGAGAGGGAAAAGAGAAACTAAATTTTGATTGGTTGTTTCATGTCAAAAATCCAAGGATGGCATGTGTCCTTGGAGAGTTATGCTCAAGGTAGCATGGCATTTGAATAAAGATATGATAATTCTCCTTTAAGACCTCTTCAATGTACCGATTGCACACTAAGGAGACAAAGATAAATATATGGAAGAAAATATAGAGAGAGAGGGAGATAATGAGAAACATACAAATAGAAAGGGAGACAAAGAGAAAGAGAGAGGTAGAGAGATAAAGAGATAAGGATTAATAGATAGAGATATAGGGAGGGTGATTGATATGTCTCTCCCTGTTGCTCTCTATCTCCCTAAACCCCAAACCCCAAACCCTAAACCGTAAACCCTCTTCTCTATCTCTCATCCTCTGCCTATCTATATCCCTTTCTCTCCCTCCCCCTCTCTATCTCTCACCATATCTAGTCCCTCCCTATCCCCCTATCCATCAACTCTCTATCTACATCTCTTCCTTTCTCTTCCCATATCTCCATCTCTTTCTCTTCCCATATCTCTATCTCTATCTCTCTATATCTCCCACTATCTATGTCCCTCCCTCTTCCCCCCTCTATCTATTGAGCTATCTCTCCCTCTCCCCCCTTTCTCTCTCATTCACTCCATCTCTCCCTCCATCTCTCCTGCTCTATATCTCTATCTCTATTTCTCTTTTTATCTCCCTCTCACTCCTCTCTCTATCTCTTTCTATCCATATCTTTCTCTACCTCTATCACGATCTCTCTATCTCTTTCACCATCCCCCTCTATCTCTCTCTATCACCCCCTTCTCTATCTCTCCCCTCTTCTCTATCTCTCCTCCTCTACCTATCTATATCCTTTGTCTCCTCCTCTCTATCCCTCTCTATCTCTCACCATCTTTTCACCATCCCCCTCTATCTCTCTATATCACCCTCTTCTCTATCTCTCCCCCTCTTCTCTATCTCTCCTCTACCTATCTATATCCCTTTGTCTCCCACCCCATATCTACTTACCCTTCTCTATCTCTCACCATCTCTCCCTCCCTATCCCCCTATCCATCAACTCTCTATCTCCACCTTTCTTCCTTTCTCTTCCCATATATCTCCATCTCTCTTTCTCTTCCCATATATCTCTATCTCTCTCTTTCTCTCCCCATCTATATCTATCTCCCCATATATTAAGTAAGAATCCATTACCCTTTCTATCTCTATCATCCTTGTGTTTACTCATTGTCCGATGAAATAAAAAGGTTTTTAAGGCTTACATAGTTGGAGATTTTTAGGAAATTGGACTATTTAGATGTTATGAATCTGATTTCTTTTAGAAAGTAGGCATTTATGCCTAGTACATTATGCTTCAATGATTTCACTGTATTAGCAAGAGATGGATATGATATCCAGTTCTCAACAAATTGTTGCAATACAACATGAAGAAGGGTTTGTTGGAACTATTAAAATTTTCAAAGTTTTATAATGATTTACTCATGTAAATTTCTCAATAATAACTATATTTTGAGTTAGAAAAGGATGTAATTGGTCCTATAGAATATAATTACCTACGGTCACCTTGTTCTACTACTAAAAAATCCTTTTGATCAAAGATATTGTGGCAAACAAATCACATCAGCATGAGCTGGTATGGGTCTTCCCGACCTGTTATGGGTTACAAGCACTTTTTAGCACATTGATGAGACATCAAAATTGTTGTAGCGATCAGGATTACTAAAGAAGGCATATAAGGGAGATTGGCTTATGGTATCATTGATGAAGAGAATCTATCAGCAAGAAAAGTCATCTCGGCATGAAAAATATATGCTAACCTGAATGTTTAAGTCTCATTGATGAAGTTTTATCGGCCAAGCCATCATTTATTTCACTGACAGGAGCACTAGGAATATATCGGCGAGATATGTGCCATCGATGTAAATATTGAATGTTCACCTGACCCGCTAAGTTACACCAATAGGGGGATATCGGCAGGAGTTCTGGTACATATTCAAGACCAAAAGAAAATTTATCAGTGAGACTTATAACATCAGAGGAACCACCAAATGTGTTAGCGATACTAAAATTCAGGTTGATGAAGAAACAAACGAACCAAAATGATTGTTGGGGTGACTCTTGGCTATGTATACGAGACACATATTAAGATAGGTTAGATGTGTAGAGTGTTACCCTGATCAACAAAGTACTCAGTGAACATTGGTTGGGGCCTAATATATAGATCACCCAAAGTTTGAAGGTGTCTTGCTGACCAGTTCATTTGATGTGTTATCAACGAGACTTATAACATCAGAGGAACCACTGAATGTGTTAGCGATACTAAAATTTAGGTTGATGAAGAAAAAAATGAACCACAATGATTTTCGAGGTGACTCTTGGCGATGTATACAGGACAAATGTTAACATCAATCAGATGTGTAGAGTGTTACCCTGATCAACAGAGTATTCAATGAACATTGGTTGGGGCCTAATGTATAGATCGCCCAAAGTTTGAAGGTGTCTAGTTGACCAATTAATTTGATGTGACAGTAAGGAATTAAAAAATCTATTACATTCATGCTTGGAGTTAAAAAATTAATGGCGCCATGGAGCACAGGTAATTTCATAAATTGAAAGGAAATCGTTGCAAAATGAACATTGTTACGAATTGGTAGTGAAGGAAATGAGGAGACAAACAAAGGGCCATAGAATTGTTTCAATTGAAAGACCTCAATCAAAACTAGTAAGTCCTTTGCATTTAAAATTTTTCATTTCTGTAATTTTAAGCGAGTAATATGGAAGCCACCAACTCGGGGAAGTTGAAAGGTAGAAAACAAAGTGAGAGTAGTCACCCTAAGAGTAAGAAGCAAAAAGTTGAGTCTGGAATTGAGTTGGAGGGTGCTAAACGAAAGCTAAATTAGGATTTAATTGACCAATTTCCTGGCTCTGGGCCTAGAGGTAGGCACTCCATGCAATTGAGGGTAGAAGTGGAAAAATTGGATGAAAAATGCAATCACATAGGAGATGTTTGGACCCCAATAAGAGGCTATGAATTGTTTATATTCTACTTTCATCGAAGAGATTGTTTTGAGCCAATTTGTAATCCGTCGTGTCTAAATTTGGGAAAGATGGTTTTCCCTAATGTGTTTGTCAATACAGAGCTGGTAAAATTGTTGGCCACCCATTATGACTCAAAACTTAAGGCCATATGCGGACCATCTAGGAAACCATTCATATACATATCAAAGGCTTCAATAAGTGAGGTTTTTAAGTTGGAAGGGTGCTGTAATTAGAAAATTGTGAATGAAGAGTTGGAAAAGGAGTTTTGAAGAATGGACACCACTTACAATGGTTGGTGGTTGCCCTTACATAGAATTAAACAATATGGTAAAACTGTCCCACTTGATGATGGCGATGGGCCTCCATTCCATGTGGACTTATTTGAGCCCTATATGAGATATACCTATTTCTTGGTAGGGAAAGTGTTGGGTATGGAACTTCCTGAGTATATGTCCATTGTTCCCATGGTAATTACAATTGACATTCAATGTCATAATTCTAGGTTTTTTGACTATGCTTCATTTGTCTCCAAGGAACTTGACTTAGCTTTGATGGCAATCAAGAATAAATACCCTGTTCTACACCTTAGGCATTATTATATTTTAATGCATCTAGTATTGTACTTTAGACAAGAGTTAGGGATTTGGCTAGAAAATTTGAAGGTTTCATAGTTTTATAAAGAGGGAAAATTGTTACCCATTCAATTGTGGAATGCCATTTGGGACAACAGGTTTGGTAATTCTAGTTTCTTGTATTTTGTAGAATATTTTGTAATGCCAGTATATGAATTCTATAGTCATCCTTGTGTGCACTCATTGTCTATTGAAATAAAACACTTCCTCAGACCTAAGGAATTTAATGGACCAATTGATCACAATTGGGGAGACTTTTATTGCTTGGAAGATGCTACTATTGTAAGGGTGTTTGGTTTTGAGGATTTTCCATTCATTTTTCCTAAAAACAGTCCTGGATAGGATTGCATATTTGGAAATTGTAAGAAAAATGAATTTTTCTAGTTTCATGAATTTTGGTTCATTCGGGAAACAAGCATTTATGCCTAGTACTCTGTGCTTTGGTGATTTTACCGTGCTTGAAAAGGAAGGATATGATTTGATCCTTGACAAATTAATGTAGTATAATATGAATAAGGGTCCACCAAGAAAAGGTTTTGATCTAGAGGGATATATCAATTTTTCCAAAAAAGGGATAAACTTTAGAGGATATGATCACGTTCCTTATTAGTTTGATGACATGATTAGAAATTTGGAGGCAGAGCAAGCAAAGAGAGTGGTGGAGGAATACAACCAAGGATTGTTGGATATAGGGTCCCCTTTTTCTAGAGATGAGGAATTTGGAGAAGATATGCCACAAGACCTACCCAGTAGGATTTCCAGATTAAAAACTCAAGATTACAACTGCCCTCCTAGAGAACCAAGTGTTGAAGAGAGCCAAGATATAGACACCAGAGAGATCACATATAGGTCATTTGTAGTAGACAATGAATTTGTGAATTCTTCAAAATTCAGATCTTTCTTTGAATAAGCAAAAGGGCAAGGAGATAAGGGAGAAAGTTGATAATATTACACCAAGCAATGAGGAGCAACTACTAAATAATTTGAAATTAACTATGGATAGAGAAATGGCTAATATGACCCCCGAGAAAGGAAGGAAAATGTTAGAGGATGCTAGAGTTATGATCTTTCTAGGGCTGGATTTGAATTTTGCATTGGTCTTTGATAGCTTCTTAAAGGATAATAGTGCCACACACAAGCTTAGTCCAAAGGGGGTGACATAAATATATGTTGGATCCAAATATAACCTAGATGAAGGATCACTCATGATATGGGCCTTGTATCCACCTCAGAAAGTCAATGGTGATTGATATTGAGAAATAATTTAGACATGACATTACTCTAAAGGTCAGAGAGGTAGATCCTGTGACAACTGTAGACATTGGGATTAATGTGTAAAAATTGAATAAAGCCCAAATACAAATATTGATCAAAGAAAAGGAAATGTACAAAATGAGTAATGAAAGGATCATGAGAGAAAATGATCATTTAAAGGACATGCTAGGAGTCACAATGGGACCTCCTAAATTAATAACACATGGTGAAATATCACAAGTAAAAGATCATTGGGAGGAGTCAACTGCATATTCACAAGGTAAATATTATACATTCGTGCTGCAATAATTAGAAAAAGGTAGGCCAACTTAATGATTTCATTGAATAAGCTATGGGGAGCATATTCAAAGAACCATGTTATAGGGCAAGAACACAAGAGAATTGATGGAAGGATTCAAGAATTTTTTTGAGAATTAAATGAAAGAGATTTTCTTGACAGTGTGGCCATTGGTATGGGTAGCCAAATTATAAAGAAACACAGGGACTATTATGAGGAATTGCAAGAAGATGCAAATGGGCTAGTTGATGTTACAAATATGGGACTGCCTACACTATTTGAAGATGGAGAAAAGTTGAAAGAGAAAGCCAAGTGGATCAAAGAATGTGAATTGATGCTACAAAGAGTTCTGGAAAATGCTATAGGGAAGGATTCAACATTGGATGAGAGCTGCGAGTAGAAAAAAAGGATGATAAAGGTGGAAATATTGACCAAGAGCACATTAGGAGATGCCAATACTCATGAACGATGGGATTATCTAGATCATTTATCAAATGTTCATCTATGGTTAAATAGATCCTAATCTCTTGTTTTAATTAGTTAAGTAAAATAAAAAATTTGTGAAGGGATGTGTCCCTTCCAAGTTTTGATGTATTTATATATGTTCCATAGTAATGCAATAGATATAGGCATTAGGAGATATTCAGTAGATAGCTTTCTAGGAAAATGCTTTCATATACAGAGACTTAGATGCATGTATTTTGATGGAGTAAATGAAGATATCTAAGTCATGGATTAAGATTTTGGTATCAACTATTTCTTAAATTTATGCAGTTATTTGATTGTCTCCATTTTGATGCTTCTCTATTGATTAAATTGATATAACAAGTTTATACTCTGTTTATCATTGTACATTTGCTATATATGTGTGATCTGGTTATTTGGTTCTCTCAAGTAGGGATTAAAATATTTTAATCAATCACAAAAATTGGGAAGTGTTAGTTGGATTAATAAGAAAAATCACATAACTAGAATTGCCATTCTATCTCAAGAAGAGTTTGTCAATTATTCACTTGCACATTTACACAAGTTGTAAACAATTTTTGTACTTGACAGTTTGAATTATTTCCATTATTGAAATCCACATTTGTAGATATTCATTAGACTCCATATACCCAATAAGGCACTAGTCTCCCCTTGTCCATCCATAAATCTAATTCATTTTATACATCTATTAACGGAGCATATTTCTCATTTAGTTCATGTTAGATTAGCATCACATTTGTCCACTGTAAACTTGTCATTGTTGATAGATTACTATAGTTAAATAACATCAGTTAAGTCTTCTTAGTCAGCATAGGTAGACCCGCCTAGGTCCATTAGCACCAAAAGAGAAGAAGGCTCGAGTCATTAAGCCTTGTACGTTACCCTAAAGCATACCAAGAGATTGGCAACCTCTTGTCGTTTTTTAACTAGCATTTTTGAGTGCTAACAAGGTCCACCGTGAAAAGGATTTGATCCAGATACATATGCATTTACCATTTTCATTTATATTTCTCATGTAGTTTAATAGCATGATCGATTTCATATTATATGTGTTGAAGACTTTAAAATTTCAATTACATTAATTTATGGATATGTTGTATCTATAACACTACAAAACCATATGCTCTTTGCACTTACACTTGCATTTAGAAATACACATTTATATACATAGATATAGATTTCTTTAATGATATGTTGCATTTATTGTTCTAGGAGAGCATCCAGTAATTGCATTTACATTTACATTTTCAAATACATATACATACATACATACTTACATATGTGTGTGTGTGTGTGTGTGTGTGTGTGTGTATGTATATAATTTATATTCAGTGTTTAGACACAACCCATTAGGTCTACACATGGATAAAAATTCATAAAATTAGATCTCCTATACATATTTTGTTGAAACCTAGGCTTGAACCTCTCATTTCACATGCTTTTCTTCACAAAACTCTTGAGGACAACAACTATACCTTCTTTATTTCTCATCCTACACCCTATTCATGCATCTTAAAATTACAAGAGTATCCATGGGGCCTCTTACACAAGCTATAGTAATCACAAAAAGTGTAAGAGCCCCTTTATATCATGTTTGGACTACAAAACCCTCAAAAATAGGGTAACCGGGTTGTATGCAAAGAAATAAAGCTTTCTAACTCAAATCAATGCCTTAAGTCCTAAAATCAGATTCAAATCAAAGTTAAAACATATATTCATGACATGGAATTGATTTCACATCAAAATATGGCTTTATGTGACCATACAGTGCTGCAAAATAGGAAAAATATAGAAATTTTGAAGAAAAACACAAATTTTTGAATGTCAAGAGCTTGTATTTTAAATCCTCAACCATAAACAATGATTACAATCATCACTTTATGAATTTTAAAGGCCTTTACACCTTAGCCACTAAAAAACTACCTCTACAACTATATTTTTAATCTTTTATGATCACATGAAACATAAAACACATTAATTTCAAGGTTGTTAACATCACTATTGAAATGTTTTAATTTTTTGACCTTTCAAACATTAAAAAGTACATCATTAAATTAATCATGTAATGGCATAAAAATTAGAAACATCATGAATTAATTATGTAACCACATAAGTCAAATATAATTCTATCTAGAAATTAATATCAAATAGATAATATAATCGCATAACTCATACATTTCAATGTCATTGATCTTCTTTTTCATCCAGCTCTTTGTTTGTATCATCCGATCCATATTTGACATTGTAAGGATTGGTCATATCATCATCATCATCATTGATATTAGTTTTGATAATGTCATCATCCACACAGATATCATCCTCATGAACATTAACTCCTACATCATCATGATCTAGTTCCTCCTCTTCAACATCTTCGTTAGGCACATCATCAACTAATTATTGATCTTGATCATCATTGATGTCATCTTCTAGTTCTTCAGTATCTTCTTCTTCCACCACATTATACTTTACCGGCCTTCCTCTTGGATCATGTCTAACATAAAATGACCAACCTAGTTTACCTATAACCTTTGAGTAAAATAACTGCTCACATTGGCTTGGAAGAACATAGGGCTCATTTTTAGCTCGCTCGATCGACCTTGTATTAACCATGGTAAATACATTATCATGTTTAATAATAGTTCTCTTAGGGATCATTTTCATTTAGTCATAGCTTATACCATAGCATGATGAACATAACTAGTTTGAAGGACTTAAAGTCAAACTCAAGTATATCATCCAAAATCCCATAGTATTGATTTTCTGAGACTTCTAGATATATGTCGCTTCTAGATGAAACATTAGTCACCTGAAAGACTGTAGTTATACCAGAATCACAAGCTTTCTTCATGTCATCCAAATTTTTGATTCAAAATTTATGACCATTGCACCACATAGCCTTGTGGTGTTTCACCTGCAATATGTCAAATATGTAAAAATTATTGCAATATCGTTAGTTGATAAACATATTTATTCTTGGCCGAATGTATGCAAAGAAAAAAATCTCAACATATATATTGGTGCAGGAGCACCTAGATCTTGTAAATTCCTTCAAAAGGCTAATATGTTAAATTTACATGTTCAAGTCTAAATTTGTGTGTCAAGGCCATGAAAAGGATAATTTGAATGTAATCAAATCATAAAAGAAGTCACTAGGAGGTGAAAATGCAAAAAAATGCAAATAATGCAATATTATGTAAACAAAAAGGCATAAATCAAGCATATTAGGAGATACAATGTAGTTTGAACCAATGATAATTTAGAAAAGAAAGTTATTAAGATGGAAAAAGTTATAAAAAGCATGGCAAGGCATGGAAGAGTAGAATCTTGAAATTCTTGTAATAAAATCTTGAATAAAAGCCCAATTTTTCTGAGTTATCAAGCATTCTTTCTATTTATCCTAACTTGTATTGCTAATTTGGTAACATCAAAGAGTTAGTTCTTGTGTAATATCATTTGAGAAAGAGTATTTTTTATTGTCAAAGAGTCTGAAAGTTAGTTTTAAGCAGCAAAAGAATCAAAGATAATCCTATGTCTCGGGTAGAGTTAGTTTCACTATGATTTTGAGAGTCCCTAAAGAAGTTTAAGGCCCATCCCACTAATGTAAGCCTAGTATAAATAGTTGGATGGGATAATTAGGGTTTCCTTTATGTGATTTCTTTTTGTGTGAGTGCAGGGTATCAAGAATATGGTGCTGTGTTGCTGATTTAAAGTTATTTTTTTGAGTTTTCCTCTTGAAAATGAAGGTTTCCAGTAGGGTATTGGAGAAATAATGTATGAATCTCTAAGGAGATGTTTCTAAAGAAATTTTTAGACATAATGGAGCATGTTTCAATGGTTGGATGGAGTATTGAAGGCTTGTAAGGGTGATAGTCACAAAACCCTCACTGTTTTGGGTGTTTCTAGCCTAAAATTAAGGGTTTGTTAATACACTTTCTAAATGGGTCTTTCAATATTTGAAAGTGGATAAATCTAGTGTTTTGTGACCTTTAATTTGAATGTTTGAGGTTTTCTAAGAATTTTGAGTTGGAAAAAAGGTGGATGCTTTGTAAAATAGCCCTATTCTAGTAGCCTTTCTTGGGTGTACAGTCTGGAATCTACTAGTTTCTCCAGTATAAATCATTCTAATTTTTTGATATGATGATATGGACATTACTAATGTATTGAATTGATTTCTCTCAAAACATGATGAATCTTGTGTCTTAAAGGACTGATTAATTAGTTGAAAGCAAGAAGGATTGGTCTTTGTTAGTTTTCCTTGTAAGGAAAATGAATTGGTGCTATTTGAGAAGTTTAGACTATTTTCAATGATTGAAGTTTGGTTATTGACATTTTGGAATCTAATTTAGAATAAGTGTTTTGTTTCCTTGAGGATATGATGTATACATGAATTTGAAGGATTGGTAGTTGGTTGTGTAGGAAGTGAGCATAATGTGTTGCCTTATGAAAGGCTGAGAGAATGTATAGATGTTGATATGGTGGTTGAGAATGATGTGAATTTGATTTATTGAGTCAAAGTTCTCTAATATGGTTTTTTCTTTGAATGAGTCAATTGGAATACTGATAATGACATATGGTTTATTGAAATTGGAGTGCTAACTTATTTCCTTGAAGTCTTGTAGAATTGAAGAATCAAAAGAAGCTATATGAGTTTTGAGGAAAAAGAAAATGAATTAAGAATTTGATCTTCTCTTGATTCTAATTGGGTTTGATTTACCCTCATGAAATGATGTTGTTGGTGTTGTTGTTGGATCCTCTACATCATATATATACATCAATATAATTGAAAATAATTAAATAATATGAGTGATTAATATATTTATACATACTTGTTTATCTCTTAAACCATATGCTAAATCAATTTCCCTTTGTGTAACATTGGAATCTACATTACAATGAGCTTCTTTAACCAATGAAGCCACACCTTCTCATCTTAATGTGTGACTATATTGTTGACATCGTTCAATCCATACCATCATTCAATCAAGATTATTTGCAACATACAAATGTAGTGCATCCCACTCTTGACCAACTGTATAAAAAAAAATTGAAATTCACAAATGACGTATAATTAGTTAATTACTATGGTATAGGACCTTAATTTATAACTAATGTATATTAAAGATTAATAATTAAATAAGTAAAATATACATAAAAAACCATATGTAAAATGTATTCTAATTAATCCCAATGACCATCTTATAATTACCTCTCACTTTCCTCAATCTACCTTTCCGCATCAAGTACTCCCCTTCGAATTTGTTAATGGAGTTGGGATCCTGAATGCGATCTACATGGATCTTTGCTGCAAACTTAGGAAGATATTCACTAATGTACACCATGGTTTGGTATACCATATATCCATCCACCATAGAACCCTTAGGATGTGCTCTTTGTCTAACCAAAGCCTTCCAAAATTTCAAGTGTCTCTCAACCATCCACATTGACCTTGTATGTATAGGTCCACACAATTCAATCTCCTCAACTTGGTGTATGAGGTAGTGTTCATGTGCACTGAAAAATGTCGAAGGTGGACACTTTTTCATTTCACACATTAGATGAGGAATTTTTCTCTTCCAATAATTTATATCTTCTTTATGGATTTCTTTAGATGAAAACCATCTATAAGTGATTCAGTGCACAAATATATTAACGAGATTTAACAAAAATATACAATATGTTAGATAACAAGTAAAACAAATTGCAATTATACAATCTATACAAAAAATTGAACAAATATTGCTACTTACCTCATCTATTTTCCAAGATAATATATAACTTGCTTGACATTGTTATCGAAGTTGTCTGGGAGAGATAGAGGTAGAACATATTGCAATAATTATAAAATGATCTTTTCATTATTTTTCCAAAAGTAGTAAATATAATACACTAAAAAGTACATGCAATATACAAGTGTATATAATATACCAAAATAATTACCTTAATGAAAGGATGCCAATCATTCGTTTTCATCCCTGACCATAATTCACCTTTCTTTTTTATAATATTGTTTATGTTCACAACAAATCCTATGGGAAATCAAATTTTTAGTATGACTTCTTTTATAGCATTGCTTTGCTGCTCCATTAATAACCAAGGAAGGGCACTTATATTAATTTGGTCTCCATCGCTATTGAATTGAATGACAGTTTTCATTGCATGATTGGCTTCCTGAATGTCACTACAAATTTTGACAATTTTTTCTTTGTCATGCTTTCCATCCAATATTTTCCATAACGTTTCTGTTATATTTTTTCCAATATGCATTGTATCAAACAAATGTACAATTTTTAGCTACTCATTGTAAAGACCCACACTTCCTTGAACCAGAAATTTCACTATTTTTTTTTAAGTAAATCCCTTAATGTCTTGCTCAATTAGTTGTATACTCAGGAACTTCTATCCATACGGGATAGGCATCTAACCATATGGGTTAGGATAATGTCCATTCAGGACCAATATTCATCTATCCATCTGGGATAGGCATCTAACCTTTCAGGTTAGGTTAATGTCCATTTGGAGACCAAGATCTATCTATCTAGATAAGGTAGACATCTAACCACATGGGTTAGAAAATGCTCTGGCCAGAGACTTAAACTCATCGGGACCATCCGGGTCCTGAGTCACTCTCTAAAGACCACTCCCCTACTAGGAGTGCACCGACGTCAACGTCCTTAGGAGTATGTGAGATAATAATAAAAGCTTGAGTCCCACATCAGAATTTGGCCTAAAGCCTTGAGGAATCAAGTGAATCCATCTGGGATTCCTTCTGAGTATAACAAGTAATCTCTAACTTCAATTTTAATATTTATTTATCTTCCTTTATCTTAAGGTATCTTAACAAGTCCAATAAGGTAAACACCCTTAACCAATCC
Organism: Sequoia sempervirens; assembly: GCA_007258455.2. Classification (NCBI taxonomy): domain Eukaryota; kingdom Viridiplantae; phylum Streptophyta; class Pinopsida; order Cupressales; family Cupressaceae; genus Sequoia; species Sequoia sempervirens. The sequence continues at coordinate 406,469,045 of VDFB02000017.1, forward strand.
TAAATCCCCACCCCGACCGCCTGTGTACTAGGGACAACTCCGTCCCTAGACTGCCTACATACACCGTTTCAACACGGGATCGAGGTGTATAATATGTAGTTCTATTTTCTAATCTATTGTTGAATGTAAACTATTTTGTGCGTACGTGACCCTTTCTAGGGCCATCTCCCTAGACAGTTTCTCTTCGGTTGATACCCACATGAGGGAGGAGAATAAAGATTCATGGTGATCTTTTGCTTGTTTCCTAATTCATCTATGTCCTAAATTCCTATAAGTCACGTCACCCTTTCCCGTTGAACAACAAATCATCAAAGATAAAAGAATTAAAAAGTCAATTTACATGCCCAAACCCTATTTGGGGTTTTCTATGATTTTCACTAGCGAATGTAAGTCCATTATAGTATTATCTTTTTTTAGATTATCGATCCAAGAGGGATTTCCCACCCCTTGGAATTTAACTCCAAAAATATTCCTTATTACTCCCCGGTGATTTATAGGGACGATGCCATAGACGCCGTTGTTGCAGCTTTATTAGGCTATAAGTGTAGTAACTCAAGTGTGACGGCATTACCCATAAACATGAGTTAGAGGCATCGTTAATACCAAACGCTGCTAGTTTTTATGTTTTCCTCCTCTTATTTAAGTTTTCTATCTAAGAAGAAATTAAGTGCATTATCAAATAATAAGAAAAGTAGCTTGTGCACATAAACCAAATGGAATATAAAAACTTTATACCTTCTTGCTAAGGAAGTAAAATTAAATGAACTTACTAAAAAAAACTATTTATTCAAGTATAATTGCTAGAAAGAAGTATTACTTACATCCTATGGAAGTATAAATTTTTGTAACAATGAATTGAATAGTCAAATCCATTTATGAAATAAAAACACTTAAACATAAAGTTAAATTCTTCAAGATGGGTGATCTAATTTATAGATGGTATGAATCTAATTATTTTGAAATGTTAGTATTTTCTAGAAAGGAAAAGTTTGAATCTATTCGCATAGTCTATGTCATAGAATAAGTAGTTTTGATTTAAATTGCATGACACTAATATTTTCAAGATAAATATTCATCTAAGTTAGCATAAATAATTCCAACTCAAAGAGACTTCATGGCATAATCTATTGTTTCAAGACAAAAAGTTTATTAATTTTGGTTGCATAAATAAATAATCCAACTAAAAAGAGACTTGATTTAAATTGTATAAGTTATTACACTAATTTCTTAGATAGATAAACCAATACAATGTCTTAATAAGAGCCTTGATTTTTAATTGTATAAGTTATACTACTAATGCCTCAAGATTTATGATCTATCTAAAAAGGTTTGCATTAATTTGCATAAGTTTATTCTTGATAATATTCGAATAATTACATAATTATTTATTCACTATGACCTTGTTGTAATTAAATGAGTCAACCTTGTTTTAAGAAAAAAATGAATCTACTTGTATATTGAGGGAGAAAATTAATTTAAAGAATAACCATGATATTTAAGTTTATTGTAAATATATTAAATCATAACTATGATGTGCTATAAACCTTAAATCCCAAGAAAATAAATTTATTACATGGAGAGAGAGTTTACAATAAATCTAAGAGCTAAGTTTGTGGCATAACAAAAAAGAAATTTGATTAAAGATATGTTATTAATGCCTTAAGTTAGATAGTATTTTGTAAATTTAAGCTTATAATTTAATGTTTAATGGTCATAATTATTATTATAGAGTTGTAATTATTGTCATAAAAATATAGTATTGCCATAAGATATAAATGTTGTCATTCCTCTATTTTAAAATTTCTATAACTAAGTCCATACTCATAGTTTATCATTATTTATGAAGAAAAGAGATATATTATAAGTCCATTAATTATATTCAACATTAGCTAGTAACCAATTCCATATTTGTTCAAAGGAAATTAAATACTATCTCATAGAACCATAGTTTGGACTAAATCTTCATCAACCATCGATGTTAGTTAATTTATTGTCTTGCTAAGTTAGGATAACTTTATTAAAATTAAGAAGTTTATAGATTATTATTATTATTATATATATATATATAATGAATAAACCCACCCTTTGATAGTTAATTAGACCAAATATTTTATTATTTAATCTATCCAATTGATACCCCTTTTAAAAAAAAAAATCTATTAATTTATTTATTTCCAAAGAACAATCTAACTTTAAAACTTATTTCGTTTAAGAATTAAATGAATATTAATTAGATATTATAAAGAACTTGAATACAAAAGCACATATGTATTTTAACACTAATAAAATAATAATTCATTTATTTATAAATTTTATTTTATAAAAATTGATTTATATTTGTAATAACATTAACCGGATTAAAGGAAAATAATTTCTTTGTAAATAAACATAAATGAGAATAAATATATTGATTTAAAGAAGAAAAAATAAAATAGGAATAATAATAGTAGAAAGATTAGTTCCATTCTAGATTTAGTTGGAAAAATAAAAATAAATAAAGAATAGGTTGATTCTAGCAAATTTTCTAGATTTGATTAGCTATTCTAAAAGCAAATCAAAGTAAAGAATACCTTGATATTGATGGAGTTGCAACAAATCTTTTCTTTGTGCCTTCTTCAACTTGATTCTTCCTCCTTCAATCCTATCCTTCTTCAAAATAATAGCATAAAAGTACCATTCATGTGTTGTTGATGAGAGAAGAAATGGCCTCAATTTATAGACTTGAGAGGAGGTAAATGGAGGGTCAAGATTGTAGATTGATTCAACGACTAGGATTGTTTGAGAAGGTGGGGTTTGGATTGATAGCCTCACTTTGTGACAAGTGTCACAAGAAGAAGGCTTTAAAAATAGGACCACATGGCATGGGGAGAGGAGCCAACGGTGCTCACACATGTGTGAGCACACCTTGGGAGAAATGGATATGACAAGTCTCCACACCTTTTCCAAGACTATATGAAAGAGAATTCTAATTTTAAAATACAAATTTCGATTTGTGAGCACACCTTGGGTAGATGGGATGTTGACATGTCTATGAAATATAAAAGAGAGGGTTGCTTGATAATGACATGTCTATGACATGTAATGGAGGGTGGTTTGACCATGTGTGCTCACACATGGGGAAGCCAAATGGCTAAAAGAGGAAATGTTACATGCATGGTGTAACTCCCACACAAGGGTGAGTGGGGGTGAGTTGTAAGGTGATAGTGACTTGTGCATGCAAGTTACATGTGAGTGAAATTATAATAAATTTTTAAATTTGAAAAAGATATAATGAAGATTAATTAATCAATTAATTTAAGATTAACTAATTAATGGATTATGAAAGATAGTGACATCTCCCTAATCCTAATTAATTAGATTAAATGATGTATTATATTAAATTAATGTGACTTAGTAAAATGAATAATTTTATTAATTAAGTATAATGATAGCTTGTGTCAATTAATAATGCTTAGGATAGGATGGGTACACTTGTCACTTAATGAATTAGCTTTTTATTCACAATTATTTTATTCATCATTTTATTTTATTTTATTATTTTATTATTTTTTATTTTTCTCTAACACTTATTTATTAATATTGTTAACTTTTATTTGTTCCTTTTTAGGAGTGTGTATTTAATAATTTTTTTATTTTTATTTGTTTTATTTATTTATTTATTTATGTCTTTCTTTATTTAATCTCTACCTTCTTCACACATAAATTAATTATATAAAAAAACTTACATAATATTACCACACAAAATTATAATGTCTAAAGTTTTAACAAAAAGAGGGTCATGACACTCATACTAGGGCAACCTACTAAATTGTCTAGGATAACTTTTCAGTCCTTGTGGAAGCTGACCATTAATGCCTCAACGACCTTTATGAAGCATATAAGTTAAAAAAATTAACAACGACAATCATTGTCAATTACAACATGAGTAAACACAACACAATATAAAAATATAAATTCCAAACATATCATATATGATAGATAAAAAATTTGATCCAATGTATAACTTTGATGATTAATTCTATTATATTCCAACTTCCATATGAGAGGTGCCATTCTTCGTGGTTTTGATGTAGTCTTTTCTTTCCCATTGAAAAGATGTTTTTTAGTAGTTCGATACTTACGATTTATTTGGAGGAAGTTTCTATACTCATCAAACACCTGCTTTCCTAAAATTGTTGAATGATGAGATTTCATCTTTGGACCACAAATTGGACATGAAAATTTTTCCTTTGTTTGAAGACCTGCAAAATCATATATAATTGGATTAAATATGTCAATTTTTATAATTATATATAATGAATAGATTATTTAAAAAACATGCATGATATCTACCTCATAAAATTAACTATCATTAAAGTGCAGTCGAACGTTATAACATACCACAAAAATGTGTTAGCCTTGGGGCATCATGAATTGTCCATACAAACAATTTATGGAATTGAAATTGTCTTTGTCCTATTGGTCTAGATATTTCATACATAGTGACACCATTCCATAACTTTAGTAACTCGTTGATAAGAGGATCGATATATACATTCATATATTTAACTTGGTACTTACCTAGTTGAATGAACATAAATATTACATAATTATTATAACCATTTTACTGCAATATATATAAATTAATGTACATGACTACGAAATGAAAAAAATATAAGTCACTATGCAATAAATAAGACAAATGAGATGTTACCACGTTAAAGAAAATTGATGCAAACAAATACCTAGAACAATCACTAACAAGATTATGTGCTCCCTCTTTATTGACATCCATGGAAGAATGTTATCGTTGATAAAAAAATAGGTCACATCGAGTAAATAGATCTCATATCTCCAAATGGATTGACACCGTTGGTTGCCAATGAAAGCTTGAGATTACAAGGTTCTTCTTTAAAGTGTGGCCATTTTTCCTCCATGTCCCTAAATGCAAAACCATATATAGGAATTCAAAGAATGTCATCTCCACTTCTATTCCATGCATACATGTAATAATGAGAATATAACAAAGAATCTTGCAAGACTCCTTTTTTGTTAGTTGATATGTTTGATATTTACTGATATGACATTCTGGGCATTCTGTTGAAAATTCATGTTGTTTATGATATATAATATGATCATTGGGACATGCATCTATTGCTTGATACTCCATTCCAATATCTTTCATAATGCTAGATAAATCTCGGTATGAGTGAGGTAAAATATTTGATGGTGGTAACAAAAATTCATGAATCAATCTACAACAAAAAAATTATTTGCTAATATAAAGAATATTAATGGCACATATTTCATCCTTTATTTACTAGTTATGAACCAACACCAATTAAAATAGATGAAAAAAGATGACATATATGACATACCTTAACATTCACGAGATTGCTATGTTGGATAAACCATTCACAACCTTCAAGTTCACCAAAAATAATACAACAGAGAGAAGAGTTGTTTGGGAGCCTTCATAAAGGGGCTTGTATGTCTTCTCAAGTATAGGTAAATAATGAACATCATCAAAGTCATCTCAATCATCATGATTAGCTGTGCCACTAAATTTGTCATGGATCAATGTATTTGTACCATCATCTTCAACTATGTTTTTTGGTGCATGATCATCTTCTTCCATAGGATCATTAAATTCATCTTTGATATTCATAGCTCTATGTTCCTCCACTTGCAAAACCACATTCTTTGAGCTATGATAATCCATATCATGTGCCCTAGGGTGCCCCACCTTTATAATAATGATAGACACAAATAAATTACGATCATGATCAAGTGATTTTTTATATATATAAAAAATGTTAAAACGATATAAACATTTACAAATTCAATCAATATAAACACATATAATGAACAACTTACCAATGGACGATAATCATACCCCCCTTCAATGTGACCATGCTTCCTACAGTGTTTCTCAGCTATTGTGATTAAAAGTCTTATCATCTTTATGCTCTTGCAATTATTGCAAGAATAATAACATTTTCCCATCATCATTTTCAATGCAACCCACATTCTAACAATTGTCTCTTCATTTTGTTTTGGACTAATATTATTTGACATGATTTTTCTTTGCCAAGATTGAATATTTAGATCTTCAAAAAATATCAAACTCACACTCCAATAATTTTTAATCATAGACAAGTAACAAAATCCAATAATTCTAATATTTTACACCAAAAAATTTTGGCATGCAACCACCCTTGCAAAAGAGAAGATAGCTTGAAGTTAATGACCCAAAAAAAAACTTTAAAATGCTAATTCCAAAAATTATTAAATTCTAATTTTACTATGATTTCCAACCGTTAGACTCCTAAAATCAGAATATTGAACTTGCACAACAAAATCTGGAAATGAAATTCTGAAAATGCACAAGTCTAAAAATGAAATTTGATGAGATGTTGCTTTAAAATATGATTTTCAAACTTGGAAGTACAAATTTGACTTCACAAATGAAATATGGAAAAAGACAATGACTACCCTCAACCTGGCGATATCTTCTTGAATTTTTTCTGATTTTTCCCAAGAAAATCATCTTTAGTTTTCCACAAACTGTCCTAAGTATAGCAAATTTGCAAGCAGAGAAAATTCAGAAGTATAGCAAAATGCTATTGTAATAAATAGTTGACCTCAATTTTATTTATTATGGCCATAATTTTGACTTCACATGTTCATCGAAATTTTGACAAAAACGCTTTGTCTAAATTTCGATAAAAAATTAGGTTCATCAAAATTTTGACGAACATTAGGGATAGAATTAATTTTTTTTTTAAAAATTACACATCAAATATCACAAGTACCCAACAATACATCAAATTATACATCTTTCGTAAATTTTTTTTGTCAGATTTTGTAGTCAAATGAGTTAGTGTGGTTGGTTGCCCCCTCGTGAGATCGATAAGGGAATAAAGTGTTCCAATTGGTCTCACGATAGGTGAAAATCAATTTTATGCTTGAGATGCTTGAGATTTCAAGATGATTTTGAATCAAAGAGCTACAACTTCTCTGATTGTTAAGTTGAAGATGATATAGAAGCCCCACTGTTCCCTAGTGGAAGAGGGATTGCTAGGGTTCTATCTTAGATATTAATGAAGACAAATTTTAGGATGTATAGACAGTCATTTGCTATGGGTAGCCTCATGTATATTTTGATATATCAGACAAATTTGATACTTGGATAGAAATGTTAGTAAAGATAGAAGAATAAGAAGATAAGATGGATAGAAGTAGAAGAGTGAAATGGATTGACCATTGATTTTGAGATTGATTCAAAAGTCCAATAAGTCTATGATCCATTGAGACTTTATTAGAGATGGCGGTGAGAGGTAATGATGATGATTATTTTTCTCATATCTTAGGATTGGGATTTTCTATCATTCCTTTTTTTTGATATAACACATAGATATGATACATCAAGGTATTAATAACTAGGATGGCATTGTATCTAGTGTAATGGAATTTGACTTTGCAAACAAATAAGATAGTTCTTGTTCACACCTTGACATATAGAAACCTAGTTGGAATGTAAGTTAGAAGCTTAGAATATATTGGACCAAAGCATACACAATAGTTAATAATGTACTCCAAACAACTTCTCTACACATAACTAAGAAAGTATGTGCCAAGATTATTTTATGAGAATACCTACAAGCACAACAAACAAAAGATAATGATCAATGCCCCATTCCTTTCTCTCTAAATCATTTTGATAGAAATCATAGAGAGGTCCTTGGAATGGGTCATTAAGATAAAACAAAAGAAAAGATCAAAGACAAATAGTCAATGCTATCTATATCTCTTTCTAGTTTAACTTAGCTAAGGTGATTTCTGATACTGATGTCCATTGCAGGAAGGATTCATCCTAGGACATGTTGATCAGATGTTTTGATTAGGATGAGGTGTGTGATAAGCCATTGATACAAACTCCATTGACTCATTCACCTATGATGTAAACTTTATATTTTTACACTTAAGTTCTCACTTTGCAACTTGCGATACTTGCTTTCTATTTGTTTTGCCAAAGGTTGAAGGTGATGATTATTTTATTATATGTGAAGGCTATTGTGAGTGAAAGTGAAATGGGATGGGTGGTTTTGGATTTTCTAGAATATTTCAATGTTTTTGGTATTTTGAAAATGTTTTTGAGGCTATTTATGGTATTGTTGAACGTTTATGTTAATGTTTTGTTTTTTTTTCCAATGTTTAGGGCTTTTGATTTTTACAAATGTTTAGGGGTTTTTCGATATTTGAATGTTTAGATATTTTATGAGTTTCAACCAAGAACCTAACCTAAAAGACTTATCCTAGGGGCCTCAGGGATTGATAAAAGATTATACATGTAGAGACCACGTAGTTCGACTGACTCATTGAAGAGGAGATATGAATAGTTGATGGAATATCAGTTTATTATGACATACTCCTAAAGGACTGACCTAGGGTGTCTCGAGGGCACATCATTGATGGCCTTGTCTATGTTCAAGCTTAGAGACTCATAGTTTGACAAGGTACTATGTTTGGATTTTATATGTTTTGACATTTTTAGGGAATTTCTATGTTTTCTAGATGTTTTGGATTTTGACTTTACAATTTTATGAATGTTTTTGGATTTTAGTTGTACAAGATTTTGCAAATGTTTTTGGATTTTCTGATGAACATTTTATGAATGTTTTTAGGATTTTAGTTGTATAAGAATTTGAATGTTTATGGATTTTTGATGAAGTTTTATGAATGTTTTTGGGATTTTAGTTGTACAAGAATTTGGATTTTTTTGAATTTTTGATGAAGTTTTATGAATGTTTTTGGGATTTTAGCTATACAGGAATTGGGATGTTTTTGGATTTTTTGATTTTGCAATTGTTTTTGGATTTTGATCAAGTTTAATGATTTTTTTTGGATCTTCAATGAGATTTTGAGGTAAACAATACCTAGCTCATGATGTCAATGTCACGTTGTGATATATAAGACATGAATTAATAGTTATTAAAAAATAAGAGTGCAATAACCTGCCCCCAGTGTCTAGCAATGTTTCATAGATCAATGAGCAAATCAAGATAAGTAATGTATATGAATTATTTTAACAAAATTTTATCATGCTAGATATGGGCTATGGGACTTCATGAGATGAAATGGTAAAGATCTTGTCAAAATTTTTCCATGAGTAAAGTTGAAGTATATGCCAAATCTTTGTCAAGATCAAGATAAATGGGAATATTTGGGTAAAGTTGAATTGGATGGATGGAGAGAACATTGGATTTATCATGAAAAGGATGAGATGCTTCTGTCAAAGAAGGATCATATAGATGCTCAATTCTACTCATGATGCTTGTTTGCTAGGTTTTTATCATAGTACTTTCCCAAAGTGCCACCATAGTGGTTTTCACTGGAGGATGATTTTTATTTTTACTATTTTCTTAAGTTTTTGTTTTTTACCCTCATGTTGAACCACTTGGTGGTACTAATGTAGATGCCACTATCATAACGTGCCAATGATACCCTACTTGAATAAGCTGCTTTGCTATGATATGAACACTTGAATGCAACTTTGAAGAACTCTGATCTGCCTTATCAATACTAGAATTAACCTTGTCTATGTATGCACATCACAATAAAATTCATTTAGAATCCTTATGATGAAGGGTAGCTTCCAACAAACACTCAATGTGAGAATTATATATTGTGAATGGAGTAGATGGTGACATGTATGAAGGAATATGAGATGGATTGGTTGATGGTTTGGAACCTTTGACTCTCCAAAATTTGGAAGATGAAAAATGATGGGTGGGAATGATGGTTTTCATGGAATTAGGACCAACCACTAGACATACTTTGTTCCTTGCTTGAGAAGCATGCTTTTTTATTTCAGGACTCTTTTGATGGATACATTTCCCTTTTCTGATTTTTCCCCATATTTTCTTTGACTAATAGGCTTTTAGAGGGATGATTTTCTTTATTTTTCTTTGGTATCAATTTGTATTTTCTCTATCTATTTTCCTTTATTACTTCTATACTGTAGAAAAATGGACTTTTCCCATTTTCATAGTCTTTTAGGCCTTGTTTCGTAGTGTTGGAAGTATGTTGCTTTAATTTTATGATGTATCTTGGCTTGAACATGCTTATTTTGGTGCTAAGACTCATAGATCGACATCTTGTGAAAGTGTTGTGAAGTGTTGTAAGACATTTCTACATTCTTCTAGACTCTATTTAATGCAATTCACCTAAAAATCACCTTTTCATACATCAACAAGTCCTATTTTGAAGTGTTGTAAAGTCTTGTAACTAGATTTCACACTTTTCTAGGCATATTTTCCCTATTTACACCCTTCTCATTCTTTATTTTATCTTTTTATGCCATCATATGTTTACATTAAGTGTATTTTTGGGTCTTATCCTGACAAACAACATTAAATAGGACATTTTATCCAACACTTGGTTTTGGGTCCTAGGTGGGACTCATTCACCAAAGGTGGCAAATGAGTCTCCCTTGGTCCTAAATTCAAAATATTTCAAATTTCTTTCAGGATTTTACTAAAAATTCACTTCATGTCAGCCTGTGATGAGGTATGAATGGATACTAAGGCATAAGATTTGTATAAATAGGCATTTTTCACCTCATTTTACATCTCCTAATTCAAGTGATCTCTCCAAATACAAGCATTCAAGTAATTGAGCATTTTGCATCTTCAATTCAAGCACTCTCAAACACTTTGGAGCAACCTTTTGACATTAGTTCAAATTTTCATATTCAAGGATGTGGTAAGTTTGTAATACTTCATGTTATTCATTTATCATTTCTCTTGCGTGTCATTCATTTCAATTGGGTTTAATTACTAAATTGGGGTTTGACTAAGGCAAACCCCTATTAACTAATCCTCCAACATTTTCCCCCTTTGCATGTGTCTTTGTAGCCTTTGTTTTGCAGATTTGACAGGTTTAAAGGTGTTGGAAAGTGGATTTCAAGTCAACTAGGCTCTTCAAATCAACTCATCACCCATTCAAGCAATTTGAGTGACTTTAAGCCCATTTTCTGCAGAATTGATCCCGACAAGCTATTATTCAGTCATTTCCAAATCTAGAGAAAGTGTTGACCTTTGAATTTTCAAAAATATTGGGGAGGACTGATTTGCCACCCTTAGCGAATGAGTCCCACTTAAAATTTGGAAATCTACATTTTACCAGAAATCACTTCCTGGCTATGAGAAATTAGTTCCAGACACTTTTTCAATAGTAGGAAGACTAATTCGCCACCCTTGGCGAATGAGTCCCACTATGAAAAATTAGAAAATTCCATCAGCATTCCAAAAATTCCAGAAAGCTCACACATCATCCAGGTACACTCATATTTGACCCTGTACTTTCTGTTTTGCATATTTCTTTTAATTTCTTTATATTTCATAGTTTTTGCATATCACACTGTGTTTTCAAACAAAACATAAATCTTAGTTTTCATTCATTTTAGATCATTTCAATCAGTCTGTTGCATTTAGTTTAGTTAGTTATCATCATATCACATCAAAATTTTCCTTATTTGAATGAACATATAGCATTTTAGGATCTAAATCTCTCTCATTCTAGGTGAAAAACTTAGGAAGAGAGCAAGCATTTTAGGTCCTAAAATCTATGTTTCATTTTGGTGAACCTGACTCTTCGAATAATTCTATTTTTTGATTTGGTGTATTTCATTATAGATCTAGCTTGCATTAGGATTTGTATGATTCGTTTGCATGCTAGGTGTTAAATCTTACATTCATAAGAAGTGTATTTAGGTTGCATTTGTTGCATCTAAATTCAGTTAGATTTACTAAAATTATAAATTTTTCATTTAGGTCCGTGTTTTGGCTCTTAGAATTCCTAAAAATCAATCTAAATTTTTTGAAAATTTTGAAAAAAGTCCAGACTAGGACTCATTTGCCACCTTGGGCGAATCAGTCCCTTCTAACCCCTGAAACAACATTTTACAAAGTTCAGAAATTTATTTCTAGGCTTCTTTTTAGTGCCTTAAGATGTATATATTAGTTAGATGTATTTCTGTAGCATGCATTTCATGAAATTTAGCCTTAATTAGCTCATTTCATGCACAGTTTAAATTCAAGTTTGCATTCCCATAAGCATAATCAGTCCATTGTCATCTGAAAATTGCACTTCGTTTCAAATTTTTGCATTGCATTTTAAGTTAACATCAATTTTTCTTTCACAATGTTAGTTTCAATCTTGTCCAAATTTACAAAGAAAAATTTAGTTTATAAACATGCACAAGAAATTGAACTTACATCCTTTCCTCTCTTTCCTATTTGTGTGGATGATGTGATAGAAGCACATACAAACATAGATAATAATGATGATAATAATTTTTCTTCCCTTGATATCTCTCCTTTTAGTGATGAAGGTATCTTGATGAATGAAGGTACACTTGTTGAGCATCATGAAGATCTTGTTTGTCCTTCTCCTCATTCCCCTTGGAAAGATAGAATAACAACACACAATGATAACCACCCTTATGATCCTTCCCCTCCTATTTTAGAAGATATTAGGGACCAAATTCATGAAGTCATAAATGATCATGATAATCACATATGTTCTTCTCCTAGTGTGTCTCCTAGTTGTGATGAAGATACTTCGATAGAAAACATAACTAATCATAATCATGAGAATTTTAGTTGTCCCTTTTCACCTATGGAAAACTTTATTGATCAAACAAATTTAATCATTGATCTTCCTCATATTTTTGATGAAGTTACTTTGGAAAATTCACCCTTAGATGAACATATTACAAGCTCTCCTAGTATGGTAGACACTATGGAATGAGAGAACAAAGCCTTACAAACAACCAACTATCAACTAAAACCTTCTCCACATCTCCCCATTATCAATAATCAAACCCATTCAATCATTCATACCTCCCTTAGTTGTGATAAAGTTGTTTTGGATGAATCAAACCTTAATTGTCATGAACATGTGGTTTTTTCTCCTAAAAAATCTCCTCCTAGAGAGGATATTGTGAGTCCACACAAAAATAACATACCCTTCCAAGACAATGGAGAATTTCACTTGATAAGGGATGTTAACAGTATTAAACCTAAACTTATCCTTTACCCACCTTCGTATCCACTTCATCTTTCCAATAAACCTAAACTGACCCTCTACACACCTTTGCATCCACTTCATCCTTCCAATAAACCTAAACTTATTCTTTACCCACCTTCGCATCCCCTTCATCCCTCTAATGTATCGCAAAAATCTAGTATTGATACTATTGCTCATACATATAACATACGAAATAACCCACAACCACCACAAATAATTCCACCAACATTACCTTTACCTAATCCACCTAGTACTCCTCGTTACCTTCTAGCCACAAAGGAGTATGATCTTGTTGAACAATTGAAGAATACTCTTGCCAAAATTTTCCTTTGGGATTTACTTCAAACACCACCAAGTTACAACACCACTCTTCAAAACACTTTACAAAAAATAACAATCTCTTTTGGAACCACTTTGAATGATGTGGCAGCTCTTGTTCAAAAACATAGTCTCGATATTACTTTTCACCAACATGAGCTTCCTTCTTTGGAATTACAAAAAAAAAGTAAGGCTTTCATGATCATTGCTCAACACAAAACAATAGGAATCAAAAGGACTCTTATAGATAATGGTTCCGCTCTTAATGTGTGTTGTGTGAGTCTCCTTGATCATTTAGAAGTCGATAGATCACAAATCATATCCGATTCTATCTCTATTTGAGGATTTGATAATACATTAAAGCAACCACTTAGTGTAGTCACTTTGTGGTTGGGGTGGTTACTTTGCAAAATCCTATTCATGTCATGCCTTATGAACTTTCATACAACCTTCTTCTAGGCAGACCATGGATTCATGAGATGAATGTAGTGCCTTCAACCCTCCATCGTAAAATGAAATATGTCTATAACAATCAAATTTATCAACTTAAAGCTGATCCCAAGCCTAAAAGTTGATTGCATCTTGCAAATGGAGCTACAAGTCCTCTCATGACATTAATTCCAAAATCCAACATAGATCCTCTTCAAATTGAACACAACAATATGGAATGACAATCTAAATTCTTTGGTGACAATTGGGGATCTTAGAATTCACACCATCATTTATGTGCAACTACATATTCTCACAAAAGATAGACAAACAACTAGATCAACCACCCATCATGACAATGTAAACCTTGAATCACATTTCACAAGCATCCACCTCTTCCACTTTAGAAAACCACACATACTCCACAAAAATCCCTAATGAACATAATAATGAACAACCACCCGATTTCAAAACACTCCAAAAGCTTTATGGAAAAGGGTATGATTTCATGAAACAACTTGGGTATAGTGGAAAAGGCTATGGTGCTCAAGAGCAGGGCATCCACAACCCTATAGAGCTTAACACACAACAAATGACTCATGGTCTTGGCTATTGTAGTCTACTCGAGATCAACAAGACTTCACGCAACATCACTACCATCACACAAGGTTCTTCCAAGCCTCTATATTATTCACATAAATAACCTTACTTGCTGCTCCTTGCCATGTAATAGTTGTAGGATAATTACATCTCACTATTACATGTCTTGCATCCATTGCGATGGGTAGCATACCATCATCCATTTTAGGCTCACCTTTTTCTTGCACTCAGTGGGGGGAAAGGGGTCTAATAGCCTTGTCCTCATATGTCACTTGCCATTGTCTCTTTTGGACTCATCGTTAACCTTTCATGAACATATAAGAACAAGCTTGAGATGTGAACGACATGTCTTAGAATTGACTTGCATGTGACATACTTTCTTTCTTTTCATTTCCCTTGACATGACATAGCCTAGCTTTAAAACATATGACTTGGCATAGAGCTTTCCAAGTTGGCTCTCATGTCTTGTTTTCTTTTTTGGCATTTTCTTTTGTTCTCTACTTTCAAGTAATTTCTGACAAAACAATGTGTAGCAATTCCTTTAAAGTGGGGGCAGACATTAGAATTATTTCATCTTCATTCTTAGCGAAGCCTTGTTGTTTGTGTGATGCATTTATCACTTTGTGGATGACATTGGGTATGATGTCCTTCATAAGTGTGATTTATCACTTTGTGGATGATATTGGTTGATGTGACACACTGCATCCCCTAAGGTGTGAATATACTATTCTTTGACTGGTCCTCTTTTGGGGACATTAGACAAAATGTTCCCAAAGTGACTGACCTTGCATAAATTGAACAAGACTCCTTTGAACATATTACAAATAACATTTTTACACATAACATTCTCATTCAACCACCTTGCATAACACAACTTGCATGCCTATGGAGCTATCTTGTTTGGCCACCTTGCATAACAAAATTTTCATGCCTGTGTCGCCATCCTATTTTAAACCAACATTTGCATTTCCTTTTGCTTTGTGGTTCCTTGTTAAAGTTATCAAGCAACTATAGCTTTAACATGGTTGAGCGAGAATACCAATTAGCGGCATGAATTTCCCCATAGCCACTTTTGTGTTTTTTTGTGAGTGCATACCAACTAGCATATATCTTACTTTTTGGGCCTTCTCACCCTATAGACAACTAGTTCCGTGGCCACAGAGTGAGTATGTACACTTTAAAAAAAAATAAACCTAGATCCCTTTTCACAATTAGTTGGATTGATGATCGAAGCTTCACTCAATTCATTTCAACACTTGTGTGTTTCTTTGTTCTTATTTTCAGTTTGTTATGGGATCTTCATCCTAGGGGCTTGATCATCCCTCTTGTTTGTTGTATTCCATCTTGCTAATGTAAGTGCATTTGAACCCTTCTCTCGATGTTCATGGCTACTTTAGTGTGAGGAAGCAAGTTTCTCTCACTAAAGTGGGGGCTAAATGTATCGTAGAAAAATGGACCTTTCCCATTTTCATAGTATTTTAGGCCTTGTTTCATAGTGTTGGAGCTATGTTGCTTTAATTTTATGATGTATCTTGGCTTGAACATGCTTATTTTGGTGCTAAAACTCAAAGAATGATGTCTTGTGATTTTTTTTTGAAGTGTTGTAAGAAATTTTAACATTCTTCTAGACTCTATTTAATGCAATTCACCTAAAAATCACCTTTTCATATATCAACAAGTCATATTTTGAAGTGTTGTAAAGTCTTGTAACTAGATTTCACACTTTTCTTGGCATATTTTCCCTATTTACACCCTTCTCATGCTTTATTTTGTCTTTTTATGCCATCATATGCTTATATTAAGTGTATTTTTGGGTCTTATCCTAACAAACAACATTAAATATGACATTTTCCCTGACACTTGGTTGTGGGTCCCAGGTGGGACTCATTCACCAAGGGTGGAAAATGAGTCCCCCTTCGCCCCAAATTCAAAATATTTCAAATTTCTTTCAATATTTTACTAAAAATTCACTTCATGTCGGCCTGTGATGAGGTATGAATAGATACTAAGGCATAATATTTGTATAAATAGGCATTTTTCACCTCATTTTACATCTCCTAATTCAAGTGATCTCTCCAAATATGTAAGCATTCAATTAATCAAACATTTTGCATCTTCAATTCAAGCACTCTCAAACACTTTGGAGCATCCTTTTGACATTAATTTAGATTTGAATATTCAAGGATGTGGTAAGTTTGTAATACTTCATGTTATTCATTTATCACTTCTCTTGCATGTCATTCATTTCAATTGGGTTTAATTACTAAAGTGGGGTTCGACCAAGGCAAACCCATATTCACTAATCCCCCAACATTTTCCCCCTTTGCATGTGTCTTTGCAACCTTTGTTTTGTAGATTTGACAGGTTTAAAGGTGTTGAAAAGTGGATTTCAAGTCAACTAGGCTCTTCAAATCAACTCATCACCCATTCAAGCAATTTGAGTGACTTTCAACCCATTTTCTATAGAATTGATCCCAACAATCTGTTATTTAGTCATTTTCAGATTTGGAGAAGCATTGTTGACCTTTGAATTTTTAGAAATCTTGGGGAGAACTAATTCACCACCCTCGATGAATGAGTCCCACCTGAAATCTGGAAGTCTGCATTTTACTAGAAATCACTTCCCAACTATGAGAAATCAGTTCCTGACACTTTTTCAATAGTAGGACTGATTTGCCACCCTTGGTGAATGAGTCCCACTGTGAAAAATCAAAAAAATCCATCAACATTCTAGAGATTTGAGAAAGCTTACATATCATCTAGGTGCACTTAGATTTGACCCTGTACTTTCTGTTTTGCATATTTCTTTCAATTTTTTCATATTTCATAGTTTCTACATATCACACTATGTTTTCAAACAAAGCATAAATCTTAGTTTGGCATTCATTTTAGATCATTTCAATCACTCGATTGCATTTAGTTTAGTTAATTTTCATCATATCACATCACACTTGTCCTTATTTGAATGAACATATAGCATTTTAGGATCTAAATCTCTCTCTTTCTAGGTGAAAAACTTAGGAAGAGAGCTAACATTTCGGGTTCTAAAATCTATGTTTCAACTTCATTTTCTTTGATGATCTTTTCCTTGCTTAGATATGATTTCTTCTTTTTACATTGGTCCTAGTTTGTGTATGAGATTATGGGTGAATGGCATCTCATGATATGGCTAATTGTAGCATTCATAGTATTTTCATCATAAGGATTCTTTGTGCCCCATTTGTTGATGTTTGCTATAGACAAGATTGGCCCCAACATTTTGAAGTTTTTATCAATACCTAATACTTTGCCCTAATAATGTATCCTATGATCCATATCTCCTAAATATGATTTTTTAGGAACATATGATATTGCTATGGGTTCTTGTAGTTTAGGAATATGATTTGTTTGCTCTAATTCTATGACATCATTATCAAGCGATACTACTTCAAAAGATGTTGATGCTAACTCAAAAGATATTGATGATGCACAATCACTCTAAGAATCAAGAATCTCGACCATTGCTTGCTCTTGTGTAGGAATATCAAGAGTGGGAGAATCTTGTTTTGGATGAAGAATGTCTATATATCTGTTAGAAAGAAACTTCTTAGGGGTGATATCACAGACACGTTTGGAGTTTAAAATGGTCTGGAAGATGTCTCTTAGCTCTTGATGAAACTCTAGGGATGGGGGTTCTTGATCCTAACTTGATTTAGAGTAACTTTTGTTATCCTCAAGAACCTCCTCTTGACATGATCCTTGGGTGGATGATGCATCATTGGTAAAAGACTCTAGTCGGTAGGTATGGGTGCAAAAAAAGATATTTCTAGTTCATTTGAAACTTCTTCAACATGCCCAATCATTGAGTCATATGTGGGAGAGATATCAGAATTTGATATCCACTTGATGTCATTACAGTATAAAATATTGTTAAACATTGTTGATGGGTTTGGACTTTATTTTAAAATAGTATCTTGATGTATATTTTATTCCTCATGTTGTGATAAATAAATATTTCCCACCATGGTATCACATGTATGGTTTATATTTTTTGAGGTTGATGCCTTTCCTGAATCTTTTACTTTTGTATGATCAGGTACATGCTTTGTGTAAATTTGAAAATTTTCATTCCTATATTTTTGAGCAACATCAATGTCTCCTCATTTGATGAAAACATAAGACACCTCTTTCCAACAACATGTAGATTCTCACAAATAATATTACAATATTATAATTACTCTAAATGATAAAACAAAGACTCTTTGCTCACATACTCATGAAAATACATAGATTTCAAATTGAAATGAAGCTTTATTTATTCATTTACATAAAAATCAACAACCAAATTACATCAATGGCATTCAAAGGCATTTCTTAGTTCAACCACACTCATCTACCTTGCCTTGGCAGCCTCTTTACTTTCTTTTGCATCTACAGTACTTAGGCATTCATCTCCCACACATTGATGCCTTCTCTTTCCTTTTACTAGTGT
Source organism: Sequoia sempervirens (assembly GCA_007258455.2). Taxonomy (NCBI): domain Eukaryota; kingdom Viridiplantae; phylum Streptophyta; class Pinopsida; order Cupressales; family Cupressaceae; genus Sequoia; species Sequoia sempervirens. The sequence continues at coordinate 406,487,937 of VDFB02000017.1, forward strand.
TATATGTATGTCCTACAATATTATAGGAAGAATCTATAGCTTTTAAGAATCTAGTGTAAAGGTCCAACGAGTCATTAGAGATGGGAACCTAAAAAATAGAATGAATCCTCTTAGGATAAGGGCTAGTCAAAGTCATGTAAATGACGGGTCTCTTAGGCCTTTGAGGAGCCATGAATATGGTCACTAAATTAATAGACTCTTCACCTTAAGAATACAAAGTAGATGGTTGTGATGAAGATGTTTGTTTGGGAGATCTATATATAGAAAAATATTCCTATAAGACATAATCCAAGGAATCATCTAACATATCAAAATATTCCTTAGAAAAAGAATTATCATAAGCATTAAAATATTGTAGAAATATATCCGCCATGATTTATATTCATGTCTAGTTCACCAAAAATGTGAAGGAGGGGATTTGCTACTCCTAAGTCCCAATATGAATAAGTCTAAAGGGAGAAAATTTCCCTCGGTCACCTCAATGACATGGATCCAATTGATGGAGGTTCAAGATGAAAGAGATTGTAAAACATTCTTAAAGCAGAGTTTTTGGAATGATCATAGATAAAGGACTTTGGAACCGAAAGAGAAGATTGCATAGATTTTTGAGACAAGAGGATAATCTCTTAGCCAAAGGATGTCTATGTAGGAGGAGGATGATAGTACAATGCACTAACATCTCATATAGACAAAGAAGTAGATCCTTTGCACAAAAATAAAGGAATCTACTAGCTATTTAGAATCCAAGGTCTACATAATCTACTAACTTAAGAGAAAGAAAGAATGCAAGAAAATTATGTAGAGGTAATATTTTATCTCATGAAAGGTCCTATGCTTTGAAGCCTCCTACAAACCTTCACTCAAGAAACCTACACACAAGCTGAACGAGGAAAAATGTTGGGTCTATTTTGGAGCTTTCCTTAATCAAACCCCTGCTTTGGTGTTTCTACTTCCATGGAAAACCAGATAGATAGAGAATAGAAAAAACACAAAGTAAAGTAGATGCAACAAGTGATAAAAGAAAACCCAATGATGGAGATCTCATATCACAAGATAAATAAACATAATAAAATATGCTAGAAAATGGACCAAAGAGCAAGAGAGTTATACTAATAGTCTTTGGCTCCCTCTTGGATTGATAAATGTGAGGTTGTGTGCTTGCAAGAGAGCTTTGGTTGTCATTGATAATTCAATCTATCATAGAATTTATGTAGAATCATGACGTAGAAGAGAGGAGCAAGTTGGAGTGAGAGAGAGCAAGAATGCATACAAATGAGAGTTTTGTAAAGTTTCATGGGTGGGAAGAGTTGCTACACTTGGAATTCCACCATGATGACACATGTCATGGGAAAAGGATTTTAAGATTCCTCATTTGAACTCATAAAGCTCAGGGATCCTATCATGTTGTGCAAATGTCTATGCACCATGTAGGCATCCAACTAATAAATTTACAAGAAATGAGGTGGTAGGCTTTTTTCGCTTCATCATCGACCCTTATGGAGTTGGAATCTTAAAATTTTGACCCATAAGGTCCTTTCCATAAATATGGCTAGGCACCATAAATATGAGGGGCAAATGTGAAAATTTGAAATTACCATGAGGAGCAATTTTATGGAATTACACTCCCTATCTCTCTATTTACCTCTATCTATTTCTCGTTATCTCTATCTCTCTATCTTATTCATTCTCTTTATCTATTTTTATAAATATATTTATTTTCTTTTATATCTCAATCTCTTTATCTCATACCCTATCCTTCTCTATCTCTCTATATCTTCTAATATCAATATCTCCCCCTCTCTCTTGCTATCCCTCTCTATCTCCCTATATCTTCCTCTCAATATCTCTCTCTATCTCCCTCTCCCTCCATATATTGATCTATCTGTCCCCCTCATCTCCTCTCTGTTCCTCTTTACCTATCCCTCTCCTTTTCCTTATCTCTATCTCTTTATCTACCCCCTCTTTATCTATCCCGATCTCTCCTTCCCTCCACTATCGCCCCTCTCTATCTCTTTGTATTTCCCTCTTTCTCTCTACCTATTTATATCTCCTTCTCTATGTCTATTTATCTCTCAATCACTTTGTCTCACCATCTATATCTATTTATCTATCTCCCCATCTTCCTCTATATATATTGAAAGGTTGAAAAATTGTCATTCCTAATTGCTTGGGAGATAGAACAACTAATTTCATGTACTTCTCATTCAAGGAAACCCTAGAGATCTCAATCCAAGGATATAATGAAGGAAAGAGATTTTTGATAAGGTGTCGTAGGATTTTATTAGATACTAAAAGGGGGTTCACCACCAAGATATGTATTGGAAAGACTAGTAACATGCAAGACTTAATGACAAAACCTAATGATGTGCAAAACTTAAATAGATGACCTAGAAATGAATGTAAATCAGAACAATAAATTGAGAAAAAAAAGAGGTGCACCTGGAAACCTATAGAAGCTCGAAACAAGGTCTAAAATATTGAAAATTTTGATCTTAAAGCTCACTAGGACTCATACACTAGGCTAGGTGATTTAGTCCCAAATTAGGGTTTTTGGGCATGAACAAAAATCTAGTAGTGATCAGTTTAGAACTTTTGAAATATGGAAAAATCATTGTATTGGGATTCATATGTCAGAAGTGGTGTATCAGTTAGGTTTCATGACTTTTTCATGGGGTCAAAGTCTAAATCTACTCTTCTATATTTTCTCTTCCTTCTCAACTTGATTTCCAGATCTAAATTGCTAAATTTTTCTCTGTACGTGTCTTTAAATAGTGATCATATAAACAAGGTGACAACTTTGCAAACTTGAAAACTTCTTCCAATATTTCTCTTCAATGTATCTTCAACCGAAATCTATAAATCACACACTAAAGAGAGGGAAAAATGTTGTTTTGTTAGTAGAAAGGGGTTTTCCTTGGTCAAACCCCATTTTGGTAATCAAACCTTGAAATGAAATGAAATAGAAAGGAGGAATGATAAATTAACAAATATGAAATGTTGCAACTCACCAAACCCTTGAATGAAATGCTGAAATATTGTAAGTTATGGCTAGCATGAATGTGGATCTTGACTCTTTCTTGAATGTTGTAGATCTTGAATTGAATGCTTGCTTGAATCATGAAACCCTACATCACAAATGTTAGCTCAAAAACAAACATGATGCATGATGACTTTGACATGATGCTTGATACTTGAATAATACTCTAAAAAACTTGATAATAAACTATTGAAGGTTATTTAATACTCTTGTAAACACTTGTATGATCTTGTGAACTCAAATTTTCTATAAGGAATTCTCTCATGAAAGTGTTAGGTGAAAAATGAGTGAAACAACTTTGTATTTATACTTGTTTATGCCAAATTTCCTAAAATTACAACACTACAAACTGACATTAGATCTAGGAGAATAAAATACCACCAAGAATTTAAATTTAATTTAGGTCTAAGCTAAGTAGGACTCATATTCCAGTTGTGGCATATGAGTTCCATTAGGCTAAGCTTGGGACACATTTTTCAAGAAAGGCTTATTTATCGTGAAATCCAAATTGGGGCCCCAAAACCAAGGTGGGACCCATATGTCCAAGGTGGTGTATGAGTCCCAAATCACCAAATATAGGCCATACAATCCAAAATCACTAAATTATGATTGGTCAATAGTTGTATATCAGGATTATCCTCATAATAATGCATTAATTAAGGTTTGTGGATGCAAAATAAGGCCAAATTAAAGCATAAAGAAGCCTAATTTTAGCAAGGAGAGCCCTAAAAAGAGTGTAGCCACCACTTTAGTGAGATGAGGAACTTGTTTCAAACTCACACTAAAGTAGACAAATCACATCAAGAGGGGCCCAAGCAATTCTAGTGAGATAGGATGACAATGAGTGAGAGGGATGATCAAGCTTGTAGGATCACGATCCTTTGGTAAACCAAGATAGGTACAAAATAACACACATGCAAATGATATAAGGAGAAACAACAAGGAAAACGCATACACTGCCAAAGACATGAAGAAAATCTAAAAATAAAGAAAAAGGGGTGGATCAAGCTTTGACTGTTTGTCTTTTATGTTGTGGATTAGATCTAAGTTGTTTGTCCAAAATGCATGCTCACTTTGAGGCAATGGAAATTTAGGCTATCTTCTGGGTGAGTATCCAAAAGGGGTGAGACACATACACACATGGATGGCATGCCCTCACAAGCAAGTGGCTATAGGAAAATCACACCTAAGTTTGGCTCCCATACACACAAGCATACCAAAGCTATAAATCTTGATAAATTTGATAAGGCATCACAAAAAAAAGAACTCCTAGCTTCATGAGGCATGTAAAGCTTTGTATGCTTTAAAATATTCAACAAACAAGATGGCACCACAAACAAGCAAAGTATGTTATGCAAGGTGGCCATATAATTGAAAATGTAAAAAGAGTGTAAGGTATGTTCAAATAAGTTTTGATTAGTTCATGTAAGATCTTAACTTATGGAACCTTGTGCATAATGTCTCCAAGAGAGGACCAATTGAAGAATAGAAGATTCACAACTTAGGGGATGTAGTGTGTCACACCAAGTTGCTAAGAAGAATATAATATGCTAAGAGAGATCATGCTCTTGAAGGAAATCACACCCAATGTCACCAAAAAGTGAAAGACACATCACATGAAGTAAGAATACTACACAATGAAACATGAGATGAAAATAAAAAATAATAATGCTAATGTATGCCCCCACTTTAAAGAAATTGCTAAACACCATTCTGCGAGAAATTACTTTAAAGTAGTGAGTAATAAATGCTAAAAATAAAGAAGACATGAGATCTTATTTGGAAAGCCCTATGCCAAGTCATATGTTTCCAAGTGAAGCCATGTCATGAAAAAGGGGTTTCCCCCAAAATGAAATCCCAAAATCAAATAAGGGATCCATGGATTTAGGGTCAGTATGTATTTTCTACAATGTTTTTAGAGAGATAAGAACTGCCATCATTCCCTAAGTACTCATGGAATAGAAAGAATGACACAAAGAGAGAGAAAATAAAGAAAAAACCTTTTGAGTCAACATGGAAGAGACATGAATGTGTTGACACCTTGCATCATCCCCAAAAGGAAAACACAAGACAAAAGAAAAGATAAAGTAAAATATTTTGGGTCAACATGGAAGAGACCTAAATGTCTTGATGCTTTGCATCATCCCCAAAAGGAAAACACAAGAAAAAAGAAAAGATAAAGGAAAATATTTTGGGTCAACATGGAAGAGACCTAAATGTCTCAACACCTTATGTCATCCCCAAAAGGAAAACAAAAGACAAATAAAGAGAAATTTTTCTGACATAGTGAAGAATGTAAGTAAAAATAGAGGAATGTCACAAAGAGAGAGAGATACATGAAACAAAATGGTATGAGGATCACATTACACACATGCAATCACATAAAAGGAACATGAAAAAATAATGCAAAAGACTAGTAATTCACATGCGATTCAACGTATAGTAGGTCATCCACATCCCAATAGTGTGCATTGTATATGGAAGGCAGACAACTAGCCAAAGGGACAATAGAAAGTGCAGAAGTAGGGCAAGGCTATCTAATTCTTGCCCCCACTGAGTGCAAGACAAGAATGAGTGGAGATCAGTGATGAGAAAGAGCTCCTTGCATGTTGGAATTATTTGCAATGAATGTAAATCATGTAATAGTGAGAATGTGATGATCCTACAACTATTACATGACAAGGAGTGGAAGGACATGATTTAAGGGACTATTTCTAACATATCAAGTTTCTTGAGGATTCTTCTTAAAGTATGACATTCATTAGTGAGATGCCTAAGAGTCCTATGATATGCACAATAATTATTATTTTTAGGTTTGCTAGTTCTATTAGGAGGTGACATTTCAATCGAGCCTCTATTAACTAGTTATTCTAGTTTCCGTTCAATTTGTGTTAGATTTTGTAGGAATGGTAAGTGTTTAAATTTATAAAGCTTTTATTTCTTGATAAATTCATAAATTTCTTGAGTTGACTATTGAGGAGGGGGACTTAAGATGATCTTATCATCCCTATCATCATTGCGAGGTATTGTTTGTTATTTAGGAAGGACACTTATATCAGGAGGAGGATCTTGATACCCTAACCCTTTGGTGTCTTAAATTGGTATTTTCTCTAGGAGTTGATGAATTTCATGTTCACTTATTGTATCACATCATTGTTTTCTTAAGACAGTGAATCCTTTTCCATATATCTCTTCTAGGTTGATAAAAGTGTTTACTACTTTGTTAATATAGAATGGTTGAATGCTTTCTTGATTAGAAGAACTAGGTTCACCTATTGTAGGGAACTTAGGCTCAACTTGTATCTCAGTTTTAGGATATAAAAGACCAAACATCTCAAGTGATGAGATGATAGGGGGTGTTGGTTATTTCATAGAATGATAAAAGGATGCATTAGTCTCAAGGTTGTTAAGGAAATTGTTTAGGAAGTTGTTCATGCTATCATCATCTTCTCCAATGATGTCAACATCACAAGGAGGACATGCATTAGGAGTTGAGTGAGAATGAGTGAGTTCAATTTCATTAGGGTCATTTCCAAAAGCATAGCTTAACACATTCACTAATGATTTCAAGGACATACAAAGCTTACCAAAGCACATATCCATGATGGAATGCAACACAATGAAATGTGTCATTGTAAGTTTCAGATTCTAAACAAGGTAATTTACTAATTACATTATGCAACAATCTGAAATGGAATGTTCAAGATGCAATTTTGAATTTAAGCAATGCACAAAATGAACTAATTTAAGAAAGATGCAATGGATTGAATGAAATAGAAACTTTGTAAACTGAAATAGATAAACAAAAAAAACAAATAGAAACAAAGAAATAAATATTTTAATGTTGGAAAATGTAGTTTAAAATCTAAAATGGGTCCAAATCATCTAGAGGAGCATATAAATCACAATCAAGGTTTTTCAAGGATTTGAATGTTGAATAATAGTCACCATAGAATACCCAGAAATCAAGAAAAACCACTTGTACTAGGACTAAATTTCCCAGTGGGGTGTGTTAGGTCTAAAAAATGTAGGTTTTGAGCCTTAAGAGGGTGCCAGTCTCTTAATACATTTTTGGCTAACGAACAGGGTGAATATGATTGATCACCCCTTGCTCTATAGGCTCTACTAGGCCTAGGCAGGTGTACCTAAATGATAAGATAGATTTGAAAGTCTAAAATGGTTTCTAACTTGGGAGATCTACTCACAATGGCACATGGGTGTGAAGTAGATGTAAGGATAATGATTAGTTCCTACTGAAAATGTCTTTGAGAATAAGATGTATAAGTAGAGTTTGTATGAAAGTGTTCTAAACTTTCTCGGTGCAAAATTTTATTGGGTGAATGGAGTCAAAGGGTGGATGATGATGATGGAGACGGATATGTAAGATGGGTATATCTGCTCCTCAACTTAACTCAAACTATTGGGCACTTTTAGATGTCTGTACCTTGTACAAATGTTTAGGTTAGTCAGTTACTACACTCTTTTTTATTAATCCCAGTGTTATCCTCCAAAATTACTATGATAACATGAAAGGATTTTTAATTCTCAACTTGAGGGAAGCCAATAAAAATAACCACTTCAAAAGGATTTAATCCCTAACAAGAACCAATTAAAATGAATTACTTGAAAGGATTTTAAATCACTCTAACTAGAACCCAATAAAAATGATCACACATCAACAAAAAATGTGTCTTGAAAAATTATATGAATTTGAATAACTTAAGAGAACCAATTTGGAGACAACACAACAACACATAAGAATGAATATCAACACAACAGTTGAAAACTGGAAGTAAATCAACAATTATAAACAATCTTCTTCGTTATATTGCTTCAAAAGATGTACATTAATAATAGAAGTCTCTGAGATATGGAAATGGATGGATGGAATATGCAACCTATCTACTATGACTAGTGATTTTCCTAACCTGCTGTCTAATTTCCAATGAATTGATGATTTCATTTTACATATATACATTGCATTTTTAGGGTTATGACCCTTTGCATGCCCATCCACTACAACTCTTCATTTAATTAATCATCTTCATCAAAATAAAATAATTCAACTTTAATCCTCATCTTTGTAATCTCTGTGAAAATTAATTTTAATGATAATCTTCCTTTGCTGGAAACTTTACCTTTCACCCATTAAATAAAAATAATCACCCGCTTTATGACTTCTTTGGTGAGAAATGTTTCCCATCCCTTTGAGTAAAATAATATAATTAATGCAATTAGAATGAGGCGAATTCGAAACTGGAATCTTAAATATGTGCTTAAAAAGTATGGTGTTTAATTGATAAATTAGAAAGGTCAATAATTACACATACATATCGTGAAGGTAATAAAGTTGTTGATTATTTAGCAAAGATGTGGAGTGAACAAAAAACTTTCAATGATTCAAATGTTCCCATTGATATAAAGGCATTCCCGACTTTGTTTGATCTAATTAATCAAGATAAACAAGGCATCTAAAACTTCAACAATCTTTGGATTATTGATTGTTTCTTTGAAGTAGCTTTTGTTTAGCTTTAAGTATTTCGGTCGAAATGTTATTGCATCATCATTTTGAAGGTCACAGTACCAAGTTTGTAGTTATTATGTGTTGGTATGTGTAGTATTAAATGTCGTGGTACTCTAAGGAAATTGTGGCTTTTATAAACACATTTGACAAGAAAGTTTGCATTTGGGCAGGACTTTTATGTTGAATCTATATGCAATATTTTGTCAGTTTGGTACTACTAATGTTTTTTGTGATAAGATTGCAGGATTTTGTGTTGATTCATTTAAATAAGCCATACAATGGCATGTGTGGCCTCAACTATTGTGGCTTTCTAAACCACTTGCTATACTTATTCTGTCAGATGGGTACTTCTGTTGATTGTTGTGATAAGCTTAAAGGATTTTGTGTTGATCTAGTTATTCATGCCATATGATGGCATGTGTGGCTTCAGCTATTGTGGCTATCTAATACATTATGCAATATAAGCCAGAGTGTACAAAACTGGTGGAGCATTGGGCATCCAGTAAGGATATCAGGGTTTGAAGTGTTGCTAAAACTCTCTGTCAGTAATATTAGGATGCTTACAATGGTACTTTTTTATTGAAGGATATAAAGTCATTTTATTGGTGATATTTATAGTATAATGCTAGCATTATAGTATGGAAAGCTCAAAATTGTAATGTATCCTCGATTATCCTTCACCCATGCTATCCTTACTGGGTGTTTTCCAATGCTTACATCCTGCAAACATGAAGCTTGGCTATATACTATTTACTCTGTTCATTTGTTACAAACAATTTTGCTCTTGGTTCTTAATGTTTTGGAGAATTTGAGAGTATGGAATTGGCAGAGTTTAAAGTTCATAACTACAGAGTTCCTGTTAAAGTAAAATCTTGGGAGGAACCCTTCTCAGCTTCAATCGACAAGGATGAATTGTATAAGGTATTTAAAGTTAAGTGTAGATCTATTTTAAATTGCATTAAAGTTATCGTTGGGGAGGATATTTTACAAACGAAGTTGCAAAGGATAATTTTTCCTGCGAATTTTGTTTCTATTTTCTTATTGAATATTTTGGACCTAGTTCAAAATTTCGATGTTCTAAAGATTATTGCTAACAAGTTTGTTGTTAGTGCATATTTGGAAAATGATGCCCTACTAAATAGTGTTCAATAGTATGACTTCACATTGGGAGATGGTTTGATAGGTTGTTTGTTTCCACATTACCTCTTGTTCCATAAGAAGAGGTATGTAGAGATTTTTCAAGGCATGTTATTGTCCACAATGCATGATACTTCTGTGCATCTATATCAGGTTCTCAATAAATATAGATTGGCTATTTCTATGGAGGAGATTGATGATTTCAAAAGAAAATTTCATGCAATTTATTTTTTGAGAAGTCATGTCTGTATTCATGATTTGCAAGTCCTAGCCACTTCACAAGCTGCTAAAAGAAAGTTATGCTACCGTTATGTTCTCGACATTAACAAAATAGTTCCATCTTATGACTGTAAACATAAAGGAAAGCATGTGGATACTAAAGAAAGTTCGGTTAATGGCTTTCAAAGAGTTGGAAGCAAATCTGCATCTTTTTAGCACAATGTATGTTTTAAATGTGTAATGGGTTGAATTTTGGCTTAAGGGATACTGATATACATATAATTTGTATATTTGGTTTGGGTTTTTTGGTCATCAATGGGGATCTAGTTAAGTTGTATCAGGAAGGATAAAGAATTGTAAATATAAATGACCATTCTAGTCTTTATGGTGATTTGTAAATATTGTTACTCGGACTACGACTGGGGGTTTTCTTGCTGGCTCTTTCTTGCCAGTATGTCTGCTTGAACCAACAATATGTATTAAAATATTATAATTAAAATTACAAGTGGGATACCACTTTTGGCTTAAAAAATAAAATTTACCTACTTTTCCATTCCACTTTTACATCTTTGTAATTCCTTGGGTGAAAATATTTCACTTCTTTAGTGAAAATATTTTACATCATGTTGTAATTATTATTTTATTCTTCCCATGAATAATTTTCCCCAAGGCTACATTATTCCATCGCTTGCATTGGTAATTTCATATTAAATCCCTTTGGTTAATTTTTTACCTTTTGATAAAAACATCTCACATATGAAAGTATTACATTTTCCCCAAATTAAATGGTGTCTATTGAAGGGACCAAATATTATCAGAGAGACCTCACAATAACTCCTCTCGATGTGCACTTCTTTGTTTGATATTCTTGTTTCTTCATTTTTAGAGTAAAAATATTTCATTTCGTAGTAATGCATTTTCCACCTCTAATGAAAATTATATGCTCCAATATTATTGCACTCATGTTGTAATAAATTTAATAGTTTCTCTTTTGCATTATTTATGCCTCCACATCCTTCATTATATTGAAGATACATAGCATTTTATTCCAATACTATTCATATCTCTTTCTGATAACTTTCTAAAATATGCTTCCTCCCTATCGAAGAGAATTTGGATAATCTCACCCTGATAGGTCCATGTCTCTTCGATGGCATTTTTTGCTACATCATTGTGTCAAAGAGACTTTGGATAGTCTCACATCGATAGGCTAAGGTCTCTTTGATATTGATTTTCCTTTCATTGATGGGTGTAGAAGATACTTTGAATGGCATTACTTCGATAAGCAAATGTCCTCCCAATTAAGTTTTATTTCTGACACTGTATCAATTTTAGGGTTTCTTTCAAAGTATTTTTTCTCACAAATTATTCTTCAAAAATAATGCCTTTGAATGAATAACTTTATCTACAAATACCAAATGAAAATTTGGAGCAATCCATAGTTCCATCTTTTTCACAAGAATTCCAACTCTCATTAATTATCATCACCATAGGCAATAGTGATAAGAAAATTTAGAGCATCAGTTCCCTTCTACATAATTATTGGTTGCTAGGGAGAGATATGGACTTTACAAGATAAGTGTCAAGAACATCAAGCTGATTTATATATTCGTGGCAGTTGTAGCCTGAATTGGTTAGTTAAAGCCTTGAAAACATTCCAATATTGGTACTTCACCCTTAGTTGTTGTAAGAGAGGGGGAACAACCATGTTCAAGGCCCTAGGTCACAAAGGGCCAAGAGTGGAAGGATGCCCTAACTTACCTCAACTTAATGGGGATTTAGGAAATATAGGATGAGAATGATGAGGACTATGAGGTCCTTCAATCACCCTATAGACCCAAAATACATGACAGGGCTAGGCAAGCCAATTTTTAGGTTCAACAATATGCCTCAAGAAGCTCTCTACTCGAGGATGGAAGTGTGGTCCTAGGACAATAGCACAATGCGGTGGCCTCTCTCAAGTGCGTTGGCATCCATACGACCATAAAACTAAATAGACAAGGTCAAACCTAGGAAAACAAGCTAACAACCCAACTAACCACTACTAAAGGACAAAAATAACACTATTAAAAAAACAAAATATTCTCTAATATGATAAAGTAAAAATGCAAGAGTTAGTGTGGCAAGAATGATCTCACAAAGAAATTTGTTTTCCAGCTAGCTCCCAAAAGCATGTTCAACTACTCACAAAGTGGAGGAAAAATGTTGGGTGGCTGTATAGGGGCCTACCTCAGTCAGACCCTCGTTTAGCTATTTCTACCTCCACAAACAACCAAGAAAGTGAGTATGATAAATAAATTAATGTAATGAAGAACACTAAAACACTAAAAAATAGTAAATGTGCTTACTCAACCAAAGAATAGAGGAGAGGAATGGGAAGCTTACCAACTCCACCAAAAGCACTCAAGGATAATGGAGGAGAGAATGAGAGTACTCGAGCCTTTGCTACAATGGTGTTGTCCCAAAATTTCTCTATTGAAGTGATGGAGTGAAGCTGTTGCTGCTATGGAGTGCAAAAGTGCTCTAGAAGTGCTTGGAATGCAAGAATAATGTAAAGAAGTTGATCTAAAAGCTTGGAATAATTTTTAAGGGATGACAAAGGAAGTTGTGAAGCATGTAGAAGGAGAGAATTTAAAGGAGAGATGAAGAAAGCGACTATATTTCGGTCGGTCGACTAAAGGGGGTATTACAAGTCAATTGCAAATGAAAAGTGTAATGACTTTGTAGGTTCAACTATAGGAATATGCTAGTGATGTAAGCATGTTGTGCAAATGTCTATGTGCCGCGTGGGTGTCCTTGACGAAAATTCCCCTACCGATGCTCAAAATAGGTGCCAAGTGGAATGCAAGCAGTGAGATTAGGTTTAATTAAGCCTCTGAACTTGGTTTCTAAAGTGGAGCAAGGAAAAAAGGGGAATTTGCATAAGGGATTAAAATTCACTCCTATACATTTTTCCCCCACTTTAGTAAGCATGACTACTGATGAGTTCTTGGGTAAAGTGGATCGAAGAAGAGTAGGGTTAGAAATGTATACTTGAACCATCAATGAAGCAGACCACGATCTGATGAACTTGAAGGTGCAGGGAAAGTAAAGGACTTCATAGCTTCTTAGAACTATGAAGCTAAAGAAAGAAAGCATCTGACAGGTCCATTGGCTTGCAAGGAGGAAACCCCCAAGATATCTCACATGAAGGAAGCCCCATGAAGTAAGCAACTTATAGGCCCACAGACCTACAAGGAAGGTTTCCCCCAAGAACTCTCACATGGAGGATACCTGGGAAGCGTCCCTCAAGATATCTCACATGGAGGAAGCCATGAAAGTTCCCTACAGACCTGTAGAACTGTAGGAAATGTATTCTCCAAGATCTCTCACATGAAGAATACCCAAGGAAGCACCCTATAGACCCACAAACCTATAGGGAAGGTAATCTCCAAGATCTCTCGCATGAAGGAAACCCAAGAAAACACCCTATAGGCTCAAAGACCTACAGGGGAGCCACCCCCAAGATCTCTCACATGGAGGAAGATCAAAGGAAGTGCCCTACAGGTTCTCAGACCTATAGGGGTGTATCCCCCAAGATCTCTCAGATGGAGGAAAGCTAGGAAAGTGGACTCTGCAAAGTCAGGAAGTGACCACATAGGCAGGTAAGTAGACAGTTGCTCAGACCATCGACAATTTGCAAGAATTTCAAAGGGGTCCCTTGGGAACCCATCTTGAAGAGTGGGTCCACTCAAAGGATGCATAGTTCAAAAGAAAATATTTTCTTTCATAGAGTGATCCATCATCAAGGGATCGTTTTAAAGATGTTCACTTCATTAAGAAATTTAAAAGGAAGAATATGCTCCCACATGAGGGGAAGGTCAAACCTGTCCCACTTTAGAGGAAGGTTTCCAAGTCCTTTATTTACAAACCCATGATGAAGTAAACACGTTCTATTAGGGTTCCAAGTTGAGAATGTGATTCTAAAGAAATATTTGCAAATATTTTTGAGAAAAGTTTCATTGGTAATGAATGCATTTTCTAAAAATCAAACTATTGATGGAAGGAATTATCACACATGAGAGGGAAAACTCAAGAAAAGAAGAGAGAAAGATAAAGAGAAAGTAAAAGAGAAAATACAAACAAAGGGCATAGGGCGATCTGGTTTAGCGGGGTCATATTTTTCCATGTTCATATAAATAATAGGTAACTACAGTGAAAGGAGAAAGATCATCAATCCCCAACTAGATCAGGAAGAATACACAAAAAACAAAGTAAAAATAAAAATTTGGGTCAACATGGAAGGGAATCCTAAATGCCCCCAATGCTTTGTATCATCCCCAATTTATCAAAAATCAAACACAAACATGGAAGAGTGATGATACAAATAGAGGAAGGTTTATGACACAAAAACCACAGTTATATCCAATCACCAATAGAGGTGATGAGGGTCATCCAGGCACACATAGCACAATCACATGGGAACACATCACAAAAAACACACACAGAAGATCAAGAAGGGGCCTCCTAATAATAGTGATCTACTAAGAGGTCATCCACTTTCCACTCTAGATCATTGTAGGGTGGAAGAGGATGAGCCTATAGTGGTGGGATGTTAAGAGGAGGAGCATCTGGCTCTCTCGCAACAAGGTCCAAGGAAGAAGGCCCCACAAGGTCTTCTTCACCGAGCTCTTGTGGAGCTAGGGTCAAAGATTTCACGAAGATCGCTGACAAGGATGAAAATTCATCCACAAAGTTAAACATGCACCCCATAGGAGCACCATGTTTAACTTTAGTGGATGGGGTAGGCTACACCTAAGATTCACCGCTAGGCTCACCGAATGACTTAGGAGTGGTGACAAACTTAGGAGAAGCTAGGACTAGTTTTGTCACTAGGACATAACAAGTTAGCATGGGACCACCTTGTGAAGAAGGTGGGCTCCTCTTACATCCTTCACTACTAGAAGGACCACACTCCACCTTTTTCTTTGTTGGAGGAGATAAACTCCCCAAAGACAAGGCTAGAGGTATGGAGGAAGAGGAAGAAAGAACCATAGTGGATACAAACAAGGTATTAATCATATCCATAGGCTTTGGGAAAGGCTAGATATCCAGAATGAGTATTAGCAAAGGTGGCTCCACAAAAGGAGTGATGAACACCTATACGCCCTTGGGGTTAGGTTCATTCATACTCGTAATGGAAGTCGAAAGTGATGCAGAACTAGAATAAAGAGAAGGGGAAGGAAGGGGAGAGTAAGACACTATAGGAGGCCCTGAAGCAGGGGTGGTTGCCTCTTCCTCCTTCCTTTGTGAGGTGGCCTACTCAACCAAGAGAGCCTTTCATTGTGTTGGACTCAAGAAACACTGAGAGGGGGGTGAATTAGTGTTCAACAAAATTTAAACTTTAATTTAGATCATAAACCATTCAAAACATTTAAATTGAAATAAACATGTAAGTACATGAGAGAGACAATCAAAACACCATAACACCAAGATTTTTATGTGGAAACCCTGGTAGGGGAAAAACCACAGTGGAGATTAATCCACAATTTATACTCTGTTAAAAGTATGAACAAAAGGGAATGCACATGCATTCAGGCACATTGCTTAGAGCTCACTACTTAGAAGAAGGAAAGCTCATCGCCTTACAAAAATTTTATGATTACAACAAAAGGTTTGAATTGAGAAGATAGCATCTACAATGCTTGGTTTTAGTTTCAGTGAAGCTCATGAATCAAATTCTGAATCTTCTATCAGAATTTGCACTTCACTTTGCTCTGCCACCAAATCCTCTTATGTACCAACAAAATGTGCTCAATTGATTTTCTGATAATCTCACACATCTACACATCTACTTTGCTCTATATACACTTATGCATATCACACACACACACCAAAATGAATTACTTGAACTCACATATATATTCTCCAACTAGAATTTAAACACTATATGTCAACTTCATATAAAATATAATATTCTCCACATGTCAGCTCAAATAATGAACAATTTATAACGTGTACCCATATAAGTCAGCCACTACATAGCTGGGACCCAAAATAAAATTCTTGAACATAGAAACAATCATCCCTTATACATCTGCGATACACTACATTGACTAGGTTGGTCATAATGAACAAATCAACAGAAAAAAATCCTACCAGATCATTTTACTTGTACACTAATTAATGCAACATCAAAAAAACTTAACAACAAGATAATATAGATGCTTAACAACCTCTCTCAGAGATCCACAACTCAAAATGATGATCCAGTGAGGCATAAAGATCGATTTTCTGACCAGATACCCTATTCTTCATACTCTCTATCAGTAATACATTGTACTTATCTTTAACTATCAATATGAATAGGTTCAGATCTGCAGACCAAAATAGTGACTTTAGTTTCCATCAATGACAACACTAGAAGCCATACCAATAATCTCCCTGAGCCATATGCCAACAATCTCCCCCTTTGGCATTGATGGAAACACTTAGTGAAAAATGACTAAGTGTCAAAACCAGAGATACCCTGCCAAACTCCAAAATTTCAAAACACAACAAAACACTGCTCCCCCTTAGGATTTCAAGGAATTTTTCACTACATTCTCTCCCCCAAGTTGACATCAATGACAAAAATTTACTACTTTCTCTCCCCTTTTTCTATTATTCTTATTGCACTTCTTCCTTTTTTTGCTAAAACAAAATTTTACTACTCTCTCTCCCCCCCTCTTCTAAATAGAAATTTGATCAAAATTTGGAAAACTACAACTGCTACACAAATGAGAAAATTATTTTATACTTATATTTCATCTTCGAAAGGAATTTCTTCCAAGAATCTACAACAATCCCAAAAATTTATCATTAGATTGTTATTTTTTGATGTTCAGTTGATGATCCGAATGAGGGATTCTAGAATTGTAATTGCTTCTTCCAAATTCTCTCCTTTCCTCAAAACTTCAATTATTTTCTCCAATCTGCATTTAGTTTGATCCTTCACTTTCTAGAAAGTGTCCACAAGAGTGTTTATGGAAAAGTGAATCTTTGTGTGCTCAACCTGCAACTCATGAATTCTTTTCTTTACTAATCCATCTTGGTCCTAAAACATATTGTAGTCCCGACCAAATTTATTCAATTCACTTTCAATTTTCTCTAGTTTTTCTTTATATTTTCTAACAACATGAGGGAAACACGGACAATAATTGTAGATGTTATTAGCTCAATTGATGCACTGCCTCAACACATTCATTTTCATTTTCAATTTTGTAAGGGATAGCCTAAACTACTCCTTCAAATGTAAGATATTTCCTCCTCTTTCTTATCCTAAGAGTCAGAGGCCACAACTTCCTTAATACACTCAATCAACTCTTCAGGGAATACATTATTCAAACTTTCCAATTCAATTTGATTCTGCACAAAGTATCTACCTAGAGTACTCTCAATCAGATTTTGTTCATATGAGGGTCCAACTAACCATATGTTAACAATATTTTACATTCCATCTTTCTCCTAAACTATTTGTAGTATCTTTGTTTTGAATAAAGTACCTTCTTCATTTCCTTTAGCCATTGTTTCATCTGATTCATTTGATTCTGGTTCATCTCTTGAGGTGTATTCATCAGAGTCTTCATCATGTATGTCCACAATTATCTATTCTTTTCCTTTTCCTTCAAATTTTGGAGACTTGAGTACTAGAGGAGTACCATCAACAAAATCTATTGCTCTTTTCTGCTTCCTCTCCATCTTATCAGAAGATGATCTGACTTCAACAGTTTTTACTAGAAGAGAGATACCAGCCACTCCAAACTTTCCTAACAACTCTTTAAAGAAATTTGCATAAGCTTGCTCACAATTTTATAGAGCATTGAAATGCTTAAATTTTTTCTTACAGACTGGTTCACTCTCCTTCCATACAACATTATCATTCCACGACAAGTAATTTAGAAAATACATAATGATACATATGATCAAAGTGTCAAACCTGAAAGGATAATCTACATCCATTTTCAATTGCACATTCTCCATCAGTTGATCTTTCAGCAAACTACACAGGTCAAAGTATTGGTCCTCCAATATCATCTTATGCGAAATGTAAACTGTGCTTGCAGAGGTTGATCCTTTCTTGTTTCTGAAGAAATTTTTGCATGAAATTCCATATGTAATGTACCTTTTCAATGGATCTTTGATCATCAAAATTACAAAAGCCCTCTGATCTCCTTTTACACTGGTTAGGGTTTCAACTTCCTTATTTTGAATAGAATTCTTCTTTGAAATATATCCAACATTGCATAACCCAGTTAAATTTCTAATCACCTCGAAAATAAGATAGGGTTTGTCCAAATTTAGAGTGTCTTCATTCAATCTACTCAAGATGAACCTAACCACTTCCGCACTGTCAAAATAAGGAAATTCATTTGAAATGTCCAAACTCCTATGTTTCACTCCTTTGAGCCACTTCAATTCACCAGTAGGAAATATATCTCTTACATCCCTGATCTTACTGTTACTATATTCATCCAAATTCATAATTCCCTTGATTTGCTTCATTTTTCATATTGAACAAGGTTTTTCTACAGAGCAAAAATTTAGTAATTCTACAAGTGAATGGAATACCTGATGAATTCACCACCGAATCGACTTGACTCCTTCAAAATTCTACTCCAAAGGCTCTTTCACTTTTATTTTTCAATGCAAAGTGACAAATGAGGGTTCCAAATATCTTTTTATAGCTTCATACACCTAACCTTTTTACCACAATAAATGCTCTACCCTAGGAGTTCTAGTTACACTGCTTTCTCAGATAGCAAGAGAAGAATCCATTCACAGACCTTCAAGATCTCAACTAAGTGATCACATATACATTTTTTGACTGATGGCACAACTATTGACAAATTCCTACATTTCGGTGCCAACTATTGACAGGGGGCCAAAGGATTTTTCTTGAAAGACTCCCCCTAGGCCGATGGCTTGAAATCAATTTATGGAGGAATTACCTCAGGGATTACCAAAGGAAACTTTTGGTATGGGCTTATCAGATTCACTCTTCTTTACCCACGTTTTCTTCATTTGATCTTTTCTCTCTTTCGCAATCACTTTTCCTTTCCCTTTTTCATTTTTCTATGAAATTCTTCCTTGATATATTGGACCTCTTCTATCCATATTTTTGTTCCTGCAAAATCTTGTAATGTGACCAAATTTGTTGCAATTGTAACACACCAGATTTCTTTGTCTAGGCCATTCATTCCATTGATTTCCCCTTGATCTTCACTGGTTAGCAACATGTCCAAATTTTCCATAGATGTAGCATTTAACATTCCTTATACTAACAACCATACTTCTACATTCAATTGACTTATTCAACCAAAATTATTACAACTAAAACATTGACCAAGAAATGATGGAATGCTTGAATTTACAAGTTTCTTCTACACTGAGAAGCCATATGACTAAATTTACTACAAGTAAAGCAATGACCATTAAAATTTTGAGCTTTAGGTTGTCTTACCAGATACCTTATGCCTTTGTTCATTTGATTTCTTTGTCTGGGATCCTTGTGTTTAGATCCAGAGCTTTCTTCCTTCTCATATCCAAGACCTCACTTATCATTTGAATCCTTCTATCCTTTAGTCATCTCATCAAGCTTAGAATAACTGATTCTAAACTTCTCCTTGTATTCATTTGCAGTAGAGAGTTCATCTCTAAGAATAACTATCTGTGTTTTAAGCTCTTGGTCATTACTTCTAGATTGTTATAGTTTAATATCTAGCTGAATGAATCCACTATTAACTTTGCTACATTATTTAGATTTCTCTTTCAAGGACTGAGCTAGATTCTCCTCATTCTTCTTTCTTTCTTCAATCTCCTTAGTTAGCTTCATCGCCACAAATTCCATCTCAAGCTTTAGAGTAGCATTGTCCCTAGCAAGGTTTTCACATTCTTCAGTTATTTATTTTAGGGTCTAATTTAGGTGAACATCTTCCAAGCTTTTATTTTCTTTCTATTTCAGTTGATCACACAGTTCCTTCCTCTTTTCTCTTGACTCATTGATTTTTTTTTATAAAAGAGGGTAAAATTTTTATTGCATCAGAACAACATTACAAAGTCCAAAGAAAGAAGCCACAAAGGGGCCCAACAAAACAAGCATTAATTCACACCCAAGAAACATCTCATATCCTCTACAACCCACTCCTCAAGAACATGTGCCATGTCCTCAGGAAGGTTTCCCCAGTCATCCACATACCAAGAATCAGTCCTCTCCGACGCCCATCTAGCCAGCCCATCAGCCGCCCTATTCCACTCCTGTGGAATATGATGGAAAACAATTGATTCCAAAGAAGAACACATAGAAATAATCTGCTTGACAACCACATCAAGCTGCCAATTCACATCCTCCCAATTTGCTTATTCAACATATCAATCACCACCTGAAAATTAGACTCAAAAATAATCTGCCGCCATCCGAGGCCAATCGCATGCTCCAATGCCAAGAGAATAGCACTCACCTCCATAAGGTTATTAGTTTGCAAGCCATGATACATAGAGAAGAAAAAAACCACCACTCCAAGGCTATCCCTACCAATACCACCAAACCCAGCATGCCCGGGATTACCTTTGGACGACCCATCCGTATTGATTTTTAGCTCCCCCAGAGTTGGCGCACACCAAAAGCCCTCATGAGCAACCCTCTCACGCCCATGCCTACAATGCACTTTGCTCCAAATACTCCTGTCCCCTATGAAAAAACCCAGGGCATTAACAACACCCAAGTCCCTAGGATCAATCGACACAGACAAGTCACACTTTGTAGTCAAAGTTTCTTGTAGAGCCCCAAGAACTCGCCTCCAAAGTTTCCCTATGAGCAATTTTTTTATCTAGGAAAATTCTTTTGTTATGCTCCAACCAGATTTTCCAAACGATCAAACTAGGACCAGTGCTCCAAGCAATTTTAAGAAAAGAGGTTATGGCAGGAGAAGATCCCTGTCTTGCCCAAAAATCCTCCAAAGAAGAAACATGACAACACGGTAATCTCTAGAGATTCCACCAGTGATGCCAAATAGTCTTAACAAAAGAACACTGAAAAAAGAGATGCGATAAGCATTCTTCATGCTATCCACATAAAATACACATGGAGGGGCCCTGAAACCCCCATTTCCAAAGATTGTCCCAAGTAAGACATTTACCTTGGACCACAAGCCAAGAGAAAAAATTACACTTAGGCCAAGTAAATTTATTCCAAACATGCTTCCACCAAGTAACCTGGGAGCTCCCAAAAACCTGTTTATCCAGAACCTGATAACCAGAGGCCACCAAAAAATTTCCTTTCAAATCCGGACCCCAAGCAAGCACATCACTCCCCTGGAGAGAGTTGTAGGCACGACCTGATAAAATCTTAGCCAGCTCTTGACGATCCTCCACCGCACCACGATGAGGCCATTCCAAGGGGTCCTTCCATCTGGACACAGAAATCTAACCCAAATAATGCTGCGACTTGAAGTTTACCACATAACACCAACCCACCTCCTCAAAAACCTAGCACAAATCGTGGAGGTGAGGATGAGAGGACACAATGGGTGGATGTCCATCCCAGGAATATTTTACTCTTCAATGATTGAATGAATTTTTCAACATCCACAAGATTTTCTTTTAACTCTAGGACTTCTAATTTAGACTAATCAAGATCATCAAGCACCACCATAAGCTATTGTTGAAGACCACCCGAGTCCATTGTACTTCAAGATCCATCTCAAGTTGTTAAGCTTCCGAAGAGGAACTTGCTTTGATACCAATTGTTGGACTCAAGGAACACTGAGAGGGGGGCAGGGTGAATTAGTGTTCAACAAAAATTAAACTTTAATTTAGATCATAAACCATTCACAACATTTAAACTAAAATAAACATGTAAGTACATGAGAAAGACAATCAAAACACCATAACACCAAGATTTTTACATGGAAACCCTGTTAGGGGAAAAACCATAGTGGAGATCACTAGTACACAAACAACAATATATGACTAAATAAACTACTAAAAATTGCATATAAATGACTAACTTTAGTCACGT
The DNA here is from genome assembly GCA_007258455.2 of Sequoia sempervirens. Taxonomy (NCBI): domain Eukaryota; kingdom Viridiplantae; phylum Streptophyta; class Pinopsida; order Cupressales; family Cupressaceae; genus Sequoia; species Sequoia sempervirens. The sequence goes on from VDFB02000017.1 coordinate 406,509,891, forward strand.
GACAATTAGTGGTTTATTTGTAGTCATTTATAACACCACTAAATTTATGACTAAACAATTTTAGTCATTTATTTAGTCATTGATTTTAGTCATTAATTTGGTCATTTATTTGGTCATTGATTTGGTTATTTATTTAGCAATTTATTTAGTCATTTATTTAATCATTAATTTTAGTCACATGACTATTTTAGTGGTTTATTTGTAGTCATTTATAACACCACCAAATTTATGACTAAACTATTTTAGTCATTGATTTGGTAATTGATTTAGTCATTTATTTAGTCATGGTAGTGATTTGTTTAGTCATATATTTAGTCACTAATTTAGTCATTGATTTTTGTTAACTGGTCATTTATTTAGTCATGGTAGTCATTTATTTAGCCATTACTTTAGTTATTACAAATCAAATCTAACTTAATTAATCCTAAAAAAATTATGGATATAAACTTCAAGTATCATAGATATTCAAATGTTAAAAAACACCATGAAATGAAGACTAAAATGCTTGAAAAAATATGATTTATCAGGCACAAGCTTAAATAGATTACAAATCAAGAGGAGCCACAACATATTATTTATGAGTGGAGGAAAAACCACTCTAAAAATTTACTTCATTAAGCTTCATTGGAAAATAAAAATCTCATTGGTTACATTCAATGTCTCAATGACACTGTACAACTTACAGACACTATATAAATAGAATACTCCTATTTTCATATACTTATACTATTTTCCCCTTAACTGTAGTCTTTTTGGAAGGGGAGCGACCTCCTATAGGGGCTTGACCCATTTAATACCCTTGAAAATCCACAACTTTCCTGCCACTATTAGTTTTCGCTCCTCCAAAATCTTCCTTGCTGGTATTCATGACCTTTCACTTCTCCAATTTGGAGCTAAAGCCTGAAAATAAGGTTTCAAAATTTACACATCGAAAACTCAGAAAAGTCAAATAATACAGAGGATAAAATTCAAACATTCTCTTTTCCTTCTCCAACTATGGCACCCTAAACTTAGGCACTAGATATAGTGAATGTATTAGAATTAGATATAACATCCACCAAAAACATATTTGGAAGTAGATTTTTATCAGATATTCTAGTTGCAAGTTCCACTAATTATAATAAGATAAATAGTTTTACCTTTCTGTATCAACTAATGCAATTCTGATAACTTTTAGAGGATAAAAAATGCTAGCCTTTATCATATCAACATACTCACTTGCAAGTTGCAACACAACATTAAACTTATTAATTAGACTCAACATCTAAGAAAGAAAAAGAAACTTCAAACATTATCAATTTAGTTAAAAAATCATCAATTTCAAAGATCAAAGAAGCCAATGCTTCACTCTCTACATCCTCTGCTACAATCAAAAGAGGCCTTTGTTTTTGTGATAAATGCAACAAGAAATTATGTTATTTGTCAAAACTTATCACCATGTACTTATGAACTCAAGATCATTTAAATTGTCAAACTAATCGACATGACTACCTAATTTCTTTCTATCACATACACTTTGGGTATACAAAATTATTGAGAATCCCAATTATTGAACTAAGAAATTCAACAACGCAATGAAATTATATCTTAAGTAAAATGTAAATCAAGTCAGCGTTACATCTCTAATCTTATCAATTGACCTCAAATTGTATATACACCTTTTTCATATAGCTTAAGGATATCTACAATAGATATGCACAAAATGAATTTGGTGGAAATACTTTAAAAACTTTCAAGTGAATACAATTTTCCATTAATGCATAGACAATACATCCCTATAAGAAATATTATACTCCCTAAATTAAATATTATTACATATTATTCTATTGATAGTAATTTACTTTATCGGGGGGACTTTTGTTTAGAAAACCTATATCACCAACATATTAGCTCATGTGAGGGGCCAATAACCAACTATTAAGCCTACACATGGCACATGCATGGACAAAATAACAAAGAAAAATAAAGATCATGCATCACACAATAAGTATAAGACAAAAAATGTCAAAAGAGCTGTGTTAGGATTAAAAAAAATAATCCCACATATTTGCATTAACATTTATTCATTTATCTCCTAGTCCTTACAAAATCTCACCAGACTCAATTTCATGATCTAGATAAATTACTGAGGTTCGTGTAAAAAATCCATTTTTGTAACCAGCATACCCAAATAATCACATTCATGAAGTGCATTGAAGTCCATTGATACCATCGGGCTAACAATACTCTATCGGTGGAACTCCTATCACCACCCCACCGATAGACCGATAGGGGAAATTCATATCCTTACATCGCTGTAATATCCTTCCATAGTTGTAGCTCTGGTGTATTATTGGAATGAATGATGAAGCTCCCTGATAGCCTGATATAATCATGAGGTATCAAAGTCTAATACTTATCGGTGAAGTTGGGATGCATCACGATAACATTGTTTTATGTCTTACCAATAGACTGAAAGAAAACACTTATCGGCGAAAAAGGTGGCCATCGGTGGAAAATGAACCAAGGTCCCAATGATATAGCGATGAATGATTACTACTAGCTGATGTGGCATCAAAAGTATCATCAAGATATTTAACATAAAGGCTCTCCCCAATGACAAGACTAAAGCAAGTGGTATATTAATGAGCTAGAATAGAGGTGAATTGCACCACAAATTAATCATACAATTTGCAGAAACTAGAAAGGCTACGCTAAGGGAAAAATTAGAAAGGACAAAACTCGAAGCTCTCATGCAATGAAGCTAGGAGAAGGAAAAATTCACATAATTACTCCACGCTTAGCTAGAAAGCTGCATTGTTTTAGAGTTTACAATGGAAGAAAATGTGGAAAAACCTAAGGCAAAGAAACAAAAAATTGTAAAGAGGAATTTAAACTAAGACTTGATAGATCAGTGTCCGTGGTCAAGGCCAAGACCCAAAATAAGTGTTCAAACAAGTAATTTTTTAGATAAACATAGGGGTCTTGGGGATGTTTTGACACCACACCGGGGCTATGAGCTTTTTATGTATCATTATAGAAAATAATTCAGATTTCAACCAGTCTATAACCCATGGAGACTAAACTTAGGAAGACATGTGGTGCCAAAAATTTTCATCAATGTAAAATTGGTGAAAGCTTTGGATAGTCGGTATAATACCAAGAAAATAACTATCGAATCACCAAATGGGAGCGATATGCTTGTTATCTCCTAGGACTTGATCTCTAGTGTATTTCAGTTAGAAGTTCCCATGAACTTTCCATTCACCATTAGAGACTTTTTGACAGAATACCATTGCATGGATACTAGTTACAAGAGATGGAAGCTAGCTTTGCACAGACCTAAGAATGAGCAAGGTCAACTCAGAAATTTTTTGAGCAATGGAAACCCTCCATTTCATATAGATTTGTTTGAGGAATACTTCCAATATACCTACTACTCATCTGGTCATGTCTTGGGAATGGAGGTTCCACCACTTCTGTCTATTGCACTAATCATTCTAGCAGCTAATATAAAAAACAAAGATGCTAGGTCATTTGACTATGAAAAATATTTGGTGAATACCCTAAATGAAGAGCTTGAAAGAATAAAAAACAATAGTGATTGCATATATTTCAAACACTATTCCTTGTTAATGCATTTACTTTTATATGAGGGACATGTTAGAAATGTGTGGGGTAAAGAATTAAGAATCAAAGAGACAGATAAAGATGGAAACTTTAAACTTGTACAAGTGTGGACTGCACTATGGGATAGTTGATGTGAGAGGTCTCACTATTTATATTTTGAATAATATTTTGTTAAACCGCTAATGAAGTTGCTAGGCTATTCATATGATCACAATTTATCCCTTGAGGTGCAGAGATTTTTGAGACAAAAGGAAAAAAGTCCGAGAGGCAAGGTGAACCATAATTGGGCAGATTGGTATTCCTTCTTCAATTGCACAGTAATAAGGGTTTATGGATTTGAAGGGGTTCCACAATTGCTACCCCGAGTGGTTCCTAACAGAGTCACTTCTTTGGAAATAGTACGTCAATTAGCAAGGTCTGATACTAAACATCTCAAGAGTCATAATAAACAATCACTCTTGCCTAGTACTCTTTGTTTTGGAGATTTCACAGTATGTGCCATTGAAGGATATGAAGAAATTGATGCTAAATTAGCTCATTACAACCTTCCTCTTGGGTATGAAAGAAATAAATTTGATGCAGAGGGATTTATTCATCAAGCAAGATTAACTCAGAATTTGTCAGGGTATGAGCATTGATTTCTACTTGATGATGTGATTAGGAACCCAAATGAAGCTTCCACTAGTGAGAGAATGGCTTCATATAATAAAGGTGTGCTTGTAGAGTAATGGAAGAGAAAGAATAACCCATCATATAGATAAGCATTTTATGATATACAAGATCCCTTGGCTAGGATTGAGCAACTTATTGCTCATATGAATGAAATAGTAAAAGATGTGCCCTCATACATTTTTGATACATCTCATACAAGTTACATAGGAATGCAGGCTGAGGATGTGGAGCCTTTGGATCACATACCCCCACAACCCACCCCTGATGTATGTTTCTCCATTGAGAACAATGAAGAGGAAGGAAGTGATGGAGAGGAGCAACCAGTGGAACAAATAAAGGCCCTTGTAATTACACAATATGAGCCCCCTCGGGAACAAATAAAGGCCCTTGTGATTACACAATATGAGCCCCATCAGGAACTTGTAAAATTTGAAGCATCAGATGAGTTATCTGATACATTAGGGTCAAGGCTGGTCATGAATTCATTTCTGATAAATATTTTGTTAAAAATCCTGAGTTCAAATCATTTGTCTATGAGTATAAGGGGAAGAAAATAAGACAAAAGGAGTAAGACATTACTCTTGAAAAGGAAGTTGATAGGGAAGTGCAATCCATCACTCTTGAAAGAGGTAGAGAATTACTTCAAGAGGTTGGGGTACTACTTCTACTATAATGGGACATGAGCTCAACAATTGTGTTTGATAGTTTTAGAAAAAAGAGGGGATACAACAATGAACTTATCAGAGGAAGCTAGTGATAAGATATATTTAGGGTCTACATACAATCCAGATGAGGATTCCTTGCTTATTTGGTCACTATACCCTCGTGAGAAGAGGTCGAAAGTGATTAACAATCCTAATGAAGAATTTGGACACCTTTTGGTCAAAAGAGTTGCAGACACTAATCCCTTAGAAACAATAGAGCTGAATGTCAATGTGGAAAAATTCACTAGAGAACAAATTGAAAAATTGGTCAAAGAGAATGACAAATTGAAAAATAAGTTATCACATCAAATGTAGAAGTCATATTCCTATTCTACTCTAGAATTGTATGCTCCATGGCTTGAAAAGGATAAGGGAGTGTTAGATGCATTAGTTGATGCAGCCTATTGGAAAAACTCTAATTTGAAAGCCCAAGAAAAGTGTAAAACACTAGAAAAGGAGGTGAAAATCATTAAGTACAATGTTGTGTCTAAGATAATCAAAGAGAGGTTCAATAAGCTGATAAAGAAATTTGACAATTATTGGGGTGTATTTAAGAAAATAAAATCAGTACTAGAGGAGAATGCCCAGTTACAAGGAAGAATGATTGATAAAAAGAAGGAACTTCTGGGTAAATAGATCCTGAAAGACCAAACACTGCAAAGATATAATGACTTGGTGAGATCCTACAACCAATATCAAGAAAGACTCAAAGAAGACCTTAGTTGCTTCAATTTAGTTCCTCCACTCCATGATGATATAGGGAATCTTCAAGAAAAGGATGATTGGAAAGTAGAATTTATAGAGTTTCTAACAATTGCATTGCACAAGATCAACGATGAGGACATGGTCTTGCAGAATACTCATAAACAAATTAAGAAATTCATGTACATAGAGTATGATATGAAGGTGGTCATATCCAATGCTGACACTCATGTAGAATAGGGGTACATTGATCACCTCTCAACTTTCAATCTATTCATAAATAGGGTAGTGGATAATCTAGGCACAACTAAGCAATAGTCAAAATTGGTTGGTGGTAATGATGTGGACCATATCATATAGTAAAAGCTTTGAACAAGTCATAGATGACCACATGCTTTTACTCAAAGATTAAAAAATTAGTACACATGTTTATGATTGTGTTAGTTTCTTAAATTAAGTTCAAAATCATGTTTTGTTATCAAGAGTCATGTCTTTTGGTCTGAAGCTTGTTGCCTCTCATGTATATAAGAGAGACCATGACAAAAAGAAGGATAAAGGAGAAGATAGTAGGAAAATAGGGATAGATAGATAGTAGAAAGCTTTCATAATGTTTCCATTTCAAAATAATATGTTGCAGATATAATTTTGAGGAAATCAATGAAGGATCTTTGATTATGTGGCTTTATATTGGTATCAATTATTTGTTGAAAATATTCAATTATCTGGTTATCTCCAGTTTAATGTTTCCTTATTATTTAAATTGGTATATCAAGTATATATTCAATTTATCAATGCACATTTTTTGTTTGATGGAGGAGCATCTATTTTTCTCAAACATGCAAAGTTTGTCATGTTGCACTATATTTAGCAATTTTACAAAACTTGACAAAAATGACTTGCAACAAATTTTGATAGTTTGCAATTTTACAACTTTTTTACAAATTTGTCTCTTTTACTCAATTGACTCTAAAATCATCCTAATTCATAGTGATGGTCTCACAAGACCTAATTAACATAAAATGACCTCCTCAAATGCTAAAATGACCTACTAAGATGCAATGACCTTCAAATTTGAAAATGGAAGCTTAGGTGCTCCTGCACCAACATGTATGCTATATGTGGGATCATAGACAAGGTACTTGAAGTGTTCAAAAAAATTCCTCAAAGAAATGTGGCCTGATGGACTACAATAATTGCAAGATATACACAAATTAGATCTGTTGAAAAGGATTTAGAAACTTTAAAGCAAATGCAATTTGCAGGTTGTTCCAAAACAACCTATGGTGAATTTGGGATATGTTTTAGAAGTCATTAAAGGTTATCTGAAAATGGTTTTATACCTTGTCTACAATGCTTTACGATTGAAGGAATTGAGATATCAAAGCCTATTTTTTGTGAAATTTGTCTAACTAAGGTTGAATGGTGCTTCTGATTGCTATCAGGATCCATGTTGGAGATGCCCATGCAAACAATAGAGACCTTTTTGACAGATCAATATATGGATATTGAACCCACCATGCTGGTCTACCAAGATTATGGGACCATTATCCAATCATCAAAAAAAAAAGATCAAATCACTTAAATGAAATATAACCTCGACCTATAACAAGTCAATCAAAGAATATAATAGAAAGGTGAATGTAGAGGAAAAGTTCTTGACTTTCACATAAATTTGATGAACCAATTTTCCATTAACACAACTCAAGAACTCAACCAAGGTAGTAAAGAATTAAAAATCCAATGGGGGTGAGGAACCAATGCTTTGGAAAAAAATTATCCAACTACATAACAGGTGGGAGCACATTGTACTAGATCAAGCTTCTGCAAAATAAGGTGGGGGAAGTAAGTTCCATTTTACATAATGTGGTAAGATTCATAAAGCTAATGCTATGTCAAGCTGGGGAACTCTTCTTGGAGGTTCTAAATTATTTGCCTCTTTTTTATAAGACTGTGTTGGCAGTGCCACGTGGATCACAATTGTTTGGTGGGATTCCAAACCTAGACAATGAGGTGCAATTATGGAAATATCATAGACAAAAGCTACAAGCTACAGTGATGATTTTAATGAGTGAATTTATATCAAAGTATTGCTTAGCATGGCTTGAGACATGTGTAGATGATATTCTCTTTACAAATAGGCTTTGGGGAAAGTATTTGCTTGATCTTGTGAAAGGTGGCAAGGAACTTGTAGAGAATGAGACATTGATAAGAGAAACATTGGACAGTCTAGATGCATTTGAAGGGATCTTGGAGTAGCTAAAAATAGTTTTTGGTTCAAATGTTGAGTTTCCATGCTAATGTGTGTTGAGATTGTTTTGAAGCACTCAAAGAGTCTATGGGATGAACTTTTTGAAAGCCCGTTTGTTAGTAGGATGAAACAAATGATAGCTGATGATTTGTAGATCTATGTGAGAGAGTTAAGGTTGTTAAATTCCTTGAAGTTACATCTCTGACAAGTTACAAAGATGTTGAAACCCATTTGCAAAAATTAATTACTAGTGAGGGCTGGCTTGTCAATTTACCTAGGTTGAGTTTTATATTTATGATTAAAAATGATGAAGACTAGTTTGGTCACCTTAACGGTTATTTTGGAACTGAGGTTAGTCAAATAAAAGATACCATAGATGAGGGGTCCAAAAATATTCTGGAAGAACTTCTATGTTTTCTTCATGCACATAAATCTCCTTCAAGGATAAATGATTTAGCACCTTATTTGCAAGAGCAATGCTTCCATTTTATATCAACATTGATTGTTGAGATTGAAGAACAGCTTGCACATCTTTTAGAAGCTCTCTATCAAGAAATGAAAAATGAGGAGATTCTAGAAAAAATGAACAAAGAGACACTAGAACTGATAGTTATAGTGAAAAGGGCACTTTTCTTAGGAAGGCTTTTAGTTGCTCTCCATTTTCATTCAACTTCCCTTCCATTAGTTCTTGGCTCATCTCAGCTCTAGTTTGGCGAGAAAAAAGCTTCAGTTTGAGAGGAAGGATCTTTGACTCTCAGATATTCCAGTACTGATTTGAGTACCCTCTTCTAGATAGTTCTAAAAGACAAATACTAATGAGAGGGGTTGGTTTGAAGCCTGAATCACAGGATAAAAATAATAGCACCAAATTGAATAAACTAAGAACTATGCATAATCTTTGTATCAGAGCTAATAGCATGTGGATAACTGAGTAGCTTTTAGGCATTCTCACAAGAGATCTAAGGGAGGATGATTCTTTATCCATGAAAACTCCTTTGAAGGCTTGTATTATCATTTTCATTGCATATTTTGTTTGTTGTGACTTATGGAATTGGTTTCATTTCCATGATTCATCTAATCACTGATCTCTTCTTGTAGTTTTAATGAGATTTCTTCTAGTTCTGAATTAAGTCATCATGGTTTATATCTAGATATATTAATAACTGAATGAGAATAAAGCATCTAGAGTAAAGAGCTACATTTGATTCTTTCAGTCACTTCAAACTCTTTATTTCCCAATAAATGGAAAATACTAACATGTGCTCTTTCAACTCTTCCAGTTGATATTAATCATTAGATGTAATATGTAAGTATGTAGAAAATTATCAAAGGGGAGCCAAAATGTTAGATATTTTCATAGGCCCTATGAATCAGTTCTTGTTGTTTTTATATGAAAATATTGTTGTTTTTTTTCTATTTATAATATCTATTGGCGTCATTTGGGAACTCCTATTTTTGGGAATTCAGTAAGAGTTCTCAAAAAATATAGGATGGCATCTACTATACAACTGGACATTTAAATGGAATTTGAAGCATGATTTTATTTAATTTTTAATTTGATTCCTTAAGGAAGCCTAATAAAATTCCCTTTTTTAATTGTATATCAAACTGCCTATTGCTTCTTTTCTTTTACTGTTGCAAGTCACAATTTTAATGTTGTATGCTTACTTCATCTCTTTTAGTTTTTTGTTCCATGATTTGAAGGCTTACCATTTATTAGTCTATCATTTGTAGGGTTGGGAAGAAATTGAATTGAAACAAGAACATGAGGGTGGAGGTCAACTACAATGAAGGTTCGTAAATTCCTTGAAGCCATAGTTACATCTTTGGAAAGATACAAAGATGTTGAAAACCAAATCATGATGATCATAAAAGAAATCCCAATCTTCTAAGTACACTTGTCTTCATGTTGGGCTGTTTTAAACAAGATTTGATTGAGTTTGAAACACCCATTCAGCTCTATTTGGTTCCAAGCAAAATTTTTCATATCATTTGAAACAAAACCCTTGAACTCCATCTGCTTCATTATGATAGAAATGGGTAGAAGACTTCACACACCAAGGGTTCTATTGGCTAGATGTGTCTTCTAGTTCTAGTGATGTATCGATGATTCTATTTTTTTATCGGCGTGAGGATCTTCTATTTGTGGGACAAGGTGTCCTATTCCCGTGATGGTCTGACCCCATCATACCATCGTAGGAATAGGAAACCTCATCCAGCAGATAGAAGATCCTTACGCCGATGAAAACACAAAACCGTCAATGCATTGCTGGAACTAGAAGACAAGTCCAACTGATAGACTAATAAGGTGGAGGAAATCAGCTCCATTTTTTGTAATGTGGTAAGAGTCATACATGTAACGCTATGTCAGGTTGGGGAACTCTTCTTGGAGGTTCTAAGTTATTTTCCTCTTTTTTATAAGACTGTGTTGGTAGTGCCACCTGAATCACAGTTGTTTAGTGGGATTCCAAACCTAGACAATGAGGTGTAGTTGTGGAAATATCATAGCGAGAAGCTACAAGCTACCATGATGATTTTGTTGAGGGAATTTATATCAGAGTCTTGCTTAGTATGGATTAAGACATGTATAGATGATATTCTCTTTATAGATAGGCTTGGGGGAAAGTATTTGCTTGATCTTGTGAAAAGTGGCAAGGAACTTGCAGAGAATGAGACATTGATCAAAGAAACATTGGACAGTCTAGATGCATTTGAAGGGAGCTTGGAGTGGCTAAAAATGGTTTTTGGTTCAAATGTTGAGTTTCCATGCCAATGCGTGTTGAGATTTTTTTGAAGCATTCAAAGAGTCTGTGGGATGACATTTTTGAAAGCCTGTTTGTTAGTAGGATGCAACAAGTAATAGCTAATGGATTTGCAGATCTGCATGAGAGATTTAAGGTTGGTAAATGCCTTGAAGCCATAGTTACATCTTTGGAAAGTTACAAAGACATTGAAACCCATGTGCACAAATCAACTACTAGTGAGGGCTGACTTGTCAAGAGAGGGGACCTAAAAAGTGTCAATTTACCTAGGTTGAGTTTTAGATTTATGATGACAAATGATGAGGACTTGTTTGGTCACCTTAATGCTTATTTTTGAACTGAGGTTAGTCAAATAAAAGATACCATAGATGAGGGGTCCAAGAATATTATAGAAGACCTCCTAAGTTCTCTTCATGCACATAAATCTCCTTCAAGGATAAATGATTTAACACCTTATTTTCAAGAGAAATGCTTCAATTTTATCTCAACATTGATTGTTGAGATTGAAGAACATCTTGCACATCTTTCAAAAGCTCTTTATCAAGAAATGAAAAATGAGGAGATGCCAGAAAAAATGAAAAAGGAGACACTAGAACCGATAGTTATAGTGGAAAGGGAACTTTTCTTAGGAAGGATTTTAGTTGCTTTCAATTTTCATTCAACTTACCTTCCATTAGCTCTTGGCTTGTCTCAACTCTGGTTTGTCAAGAACAAAGCTTTAGTTTGAGGGAAAGGATCTTCAATTTTTTAGATATTCCAGTACCAATTTTGATTACCCTCTTCTAGACAGTTCTGGAAGACAATTACTAATGAGAGGGGTTGGTTTGAATCCTAAATCACAGGATAAAAATAATAGCACCAAACTGAATAAATTGAGAAGAACTATGCACAATATTTGTATCAGAGCTCATATCATGTGGATATTGTGGATAATTGAATAGATTTTAGGAATTCTCATAAGAGATCTAAGGGAGGATGATTCTTTATCCATGACAACTCCTTTGAAGGCCTGTATTCTCATTTGCATTGCATATATTTTTTGATGTGGTTTATAGAGTTAGTTGCATTTCCATGACTCATCTAGTCACTGATCTCTTCTTGTAGTTTTCATGAGATTTCTTCTAGTTTTGTTTTAAGTCATCATGGTTTATATCTGGATATATTAATAACCAAATGAGAATAAAGCATCTAGAGTAAAGAGCTACATTTGATTCTTTTAGTCACTTCAAACTCTTTATTTCCCAATAAATGGAAAAGACTAACATGTTCCCTTTCAACCCTTCCAGTCCATATTAATCATGGAGATATAATTTGTAAGTATGTAGAAAAGTATCAAAGGGGAGACAAAAAGTTAGAGATTTTCATATGGCCTATGAATTAGTTCTTTTTGTTTGCATCATTTGGGAACTCCTATTTTTGGGAATTTAGTAAGAGTTCTCAAACAAAGTAGGATGACATCTACTGTACAACTAAACTATTGTTCCACTACACTGTAAATGGTAAATCCCTACCATCCCTGCACTCCTTTCATTGTACTTGACATGGTTGATATAAGAAGAGCCACTTTTCACTTTATTATTGTTCATCCTTTTTCTTTATGTGCTACTCTATTTTTTACACTCAACTTCAAAAGTGATTTGCATGGCCCCTTAGAAATTGGAAGCTAATTTTAAGAGTTCAAATTCTAAAATTTGTATAGACAACTCAATCTACATGTCCCTTGATATCATTTTTATAGATAAAACTAAGTTCTCCTGTGAACTATGCAATTTGATACTGGAAACTTCAAAAAGAAAAGATAAATTTTAACATCTCATAATGGAAAAGAAAAGAATAAACATACCTCGATTCCAATTTCTCTATATAAATCCTTAACTTTTGCAACACAAGATGGATATGATTTTCCATAATTACCTTAAAATAGAACATAATCACTATTAGTCAACAAGCAACTAGTAAAATGGATCATATGGATCATATTGCCTGACCTCATATAGATTTGAAAAGTAAAATTAACTAAAACCATGGAAAGTGACTTACCATAAGATTTTGCACAAATTTTGTCTGATGTGGAAAAAATAACCTTGATGTGCTAAGCACTCTCTAAAATTATATTATAAATTGATTCAATTAGTGGTCTGGTTGCCCTAACTTATTTTCTATAAACCCTGACATATTTTTCTTCTTTTCTTATTGGAATTCATACTTTGGCTTCTCAATACTCAAAGTGCAAAAAAATGCAAAGTAAAAAGCCTAAGAGATGCTTATCTATACCATCAATGCAAGCAATTGCTAATTGAGATTTGACAAGCTCTTTCACATTGAGACCAATTGGCAATTTAAGAGCCTTGTAATTTGCAATGTGAGGAAACTTCCCAATACCCTGAATGATAAATAAAGAGCTATAATTAAGTAGCTACAAACATCATGGAATCCTTGATCCCAATATATAGCATTAAAGACAAAACTCAATGTAGGCTATGAGAAGAAAATATTACCTATTGTACCATGTAAGCATACATAACAGGATTGACCTGTCTTGGAAGACTAGTAGTTTCCATTTCAAGTTGAATCACCCAATCCTCTGCTGTAAAAATAGGGGAATCAGATGTCTTTAGGTAGATAAGAGCATATTTAAATAAGGTTTGATCTGGCTCATGCATTCAGGTCACTACAACCTAAGAGATCAAGCACTCACACATCAAGTCACTTCAACCTGAGAGATCAAAAACATCCAATCTAGTTTTCATAGATTATCTGTTATCCATTTTGGTGGGCTACTTTGACTTTCACTTCTCCATTTTAGCAGGACAAAGGTTTTAGAGTATGTTTATTAAATTGAAAAATTTAGTGGGCTACCTTGAAAATACTCCAATATTTTAGCAGACTATGCTTGTAGGTTTTAGAATATGCTTATTAAAATGAAAATTATGACAAGATTTTAATAATGAGAAAATTTTGATTTTTAATTTTTTCCTTCTCCTTAACATTTATGTTATAGTGTAATTTTTTATAATTGAATTATAACATAAATGCTAGTGCAATTTTTCAATTCTTTAATTTTTTTTTTGTATAGTCTTTTTAAATTTAAAGTTTCAAATTTTATAATTTTTATCCTTTGTTTAATATTTTGCAATTGGCTTAAATTTATTCAACTTGATTTTTATTCTCTTTTTTGTCTCTCTTTTCTTATCTATTGTTTTTTCTTCCCCCTTTTATTTCCCCCTTTTTTCTTATGTTGTGTTGTGTAGACACATCAAATTGACATCATGCATATTTAACTAATCATATTCACTCGTTAATTAAATAAACCAAGTTTAATTGATTAATCTCTAAGGATTATCCATCTAAAATTAAATAAATTAACTTTATTTAATTTGATCATATCACTATCCCCCTTACCTAAATAAATCAAATATTTATTTAACTAAATCTTTATCACCTTTCATCTCCCTTTGATATGATTTAAATCCCTAAATCTAAGTCAAATGGGTCAAAAAAATCTAATATCATCTTAATTAATCTAATTCATGATTAAATGCTAATCCTAATCACTTGTATTCTCTAGATTTTTCCACTTGCACATGAAATTGCATTTAATTGATTTATCAAAATTTTTATTTACTTTCAACTTGGCATAAAGGGAGAATATTCTCCAAGTTTGAATCTCCCCCCAATTTTGCATGTACATCCAACAAAGCAATTAATAAGCTCTTACATATCTCTTGCACAAGTCAAGCTTAGCATTTAACTCATCTTGTCTCTCAAATTCAAATTTGAATCTCCCCCTCTTCGACACATTGACCAAAATGTGCTCATGCATCAACCACTCACAAGTTGACAAGTGGCCTCTTTTCATTAGCTTGTTTTTAGTCCCACATTGCTCTCTCATAAGCATTCTTTCAATTTGAGAATTGTTAAATAGAGACCATCTCCATTGATCAAACCCTCCACAAATCCACAAAGCTTATGCAAAGTCACTCTCTTCAGGAGAACTGATTTTTCCCACCATCACTCCATCTTCAAGGCATTTCATCATTTAGCTTATCTATCAAGGATTGGGAAAGGGATTCTTTCCACAGAAGCACCAATCCACTATGGAATAGATTATTCACTATGCTCCTTAGGATTTCAATTAGTTTGTTTTATTTTTATATTCGTAGAGAATAAGGGATTATTTCATAAAGAATGCCATTTTGTTTGCTTTCTTTTAACTAACTTCCTACATGGCAGTTGTTGTAAAAGTAAGTCTAGGTTGAGCTACATCGACTTCATCTAGTTTCCAATGCCTTTTTATCACATATGATGAGTTGGAGATGAATTCAATGTCATGGTGCATGATTGGGAGCATAATTGCAATTCCTCACCCAAGTTGTTCCAATATTCTCATAATTTAGGATGTTGGTCATTATTGCTGGAAGGCATTTGCATTGGCTAGCACACTTGTTCCTCACAATGTCTTGTTGTTTCCCATTTCCACCCCCTGGCTATGAAAAGAACACCAAAAATGATGAGTTGGAGTTGTCGATCAAGGTTGATGTTGAAATAAAAAATTGCAATCAAGTGAAAACAAAGGGAAGATTGGAGTTAAAGATTTAAACATCAAACTCGAAACCCAAAAGTGTTTTTAAATGCTTTGAGCTTCCGTCCCATGCCTTAATTTTCTATTTTATGCTAACTCATCTTTGGTTTTGGGCTTTAAAACAAACGTTTCAAAATGCTTGGAGAATTTTTTGTATGCTTTAATTTTCTATTTTAGGCTAACTCATATTTCATTTGGTGCTTTAAAATGAATTCATCATTACTTTGAGGCTTAAAATGAACATGTGTTTTTCGTGTTTCATAATCTCTTATTCAAAGTAATCTAATCTAAAAAGGCATATGCACTTCACTGTGATCTTGAGAACCAAAATCCTTTTTGGTGACATTAAATTTTGTAATTAATTACCCACACACTTCATTTTGGGTTTAAAATTGAACAAAACACTTTGCGAGTGTGAGTAAACCTAGATTGCATATGTTCTCCCTTTGTTTCTAAACAAGGGTTGATCGAACTATGAATAATTTTATTCGCTTTGTTCTATCTTAGAGGGCTTGCCTTGGGGAAAAAGTACTCACCCAAGGGAATGACTCAACTGGTAACACTCTAAAGCCAAGAGTATTTCTAATTGGGATATAAATGTGGGTATTGGAGTAAACACCAATATCACGCGGTTGATTTTGACAAGATGGATCCGAAAGGAGACTCTTGCCGTATGGGTCAATCTTCATGGATACAAAGTCCAAAATAAAACCCTTGTTTGTAGTGGCCTATTAGTCCATTGAGCGAGTTTATCAAAGTGGTGCATTGGAACTTAAATTCCAAGAAGTTACTTGCCATGTCCAATCTTGGTTGAAAAATAGAGGTTAAGACTTCATTCTTAACATACCTTTATATTTTTTCCTTGGTTGCATGTAAAATCATCTTTTCTACAAAGGGCATGAGGCAAGCCCACCAAAAAAACATACCAATTGAGCTAGGGTGTTATTGTGAGTCAGTTTGAAAACACAGTGCTTTGATCGAAAAACATTGGAAAACCAACATTCAACATGAGCATCAAATCTCAAACCCTTTAGGAGAAGCGAATATCCTTGAAAAAATTCACATGTTATTGCTTTCCCTTGGGATTCATATCCTTAAAGGTGTCTAAGCATTTGGATTTCATCTCAATTTGCTCCTACTAAGGTCAAATTAACTCTTGCCTCAAGTTTCCTTGGTTTCCGCATAATACACTTTGCGGGATAAGGGGAAAGTTGAGACATTAGACATCTAGATTCAAAATCTAATCAAGAGTGTGTTTGTGGTAAAAAGAATCCATTAAGAAAAGATTAAAACAATTGGACCCCACATTTATGCTTGGCATCTTTTGGTCATATGGTTTTCATGCAAACATTGGTCTTTTGATTTTGAATCACTCTTAGAGAAAGGCATGTTCTTCACTATCTTGGTCTTAGAAACAAGTCCTTCTTGGGTTCATTTAGGATCAAGTCAAACACTTCATTCATCCAAACATTGATCATCCTATCCCACTAAACAACTTCAAAGCTTTTGGAAAGATCATTCTAGACTTGGGTAAATTATCAAAATCAAAATCACTTTGTTTAGTGAGGTGTATGGGAATACATACTTTCTCATACATTTAATTGAATTATCAATCCTTTGAACAAGTTCATCCTAAGACAACATTTTCCATCTTAGGGTTTACAAGTTCATTAATCCAATCAAACCAATCAAAATCAAACGCTAAGTCTAGCATTGATCCAAAAAATCCCTAAATGTTCCACACTAATATCATTCCCCCCTTTCATCCTTCATCTCGTCATTAGTCCTAAGAACCTTAGAGGTAAATTTTGCAACAAGGTCAAAACAAAAGGAGAAAATGGAATACAAACTTGATCCATACATCATTAGTAATCCAAATCAATTGAACTTTCAAAGCCTTACAATGCTGATTGATTATTGAAACTCGCACTTATACAATCCATACATGGGATCATTACCTTCTAAAAATGTCAATGGCACAACAAGTATGAGTATGCCCAAATCAAAAATTGGAACACATTTCCTGATGGTAGATTTAAATCCAAGTCCAAACCTACAAATCCATCAACCGAACAATCAATGCATGAGCCTTCAAATGAACAATGTCATCCCACCAAATCCCTACATGCCAAATGAGATTCTAACAAGTACAAGTTTTCCAAACATGAATCCGGAAAAATTTGGGATAAATATGTTTGCGAATCATACAAATATTGTTCAAAATCCAAACAAGATGTTAACGATTCCAAAACAAGGCATTGTGATTCCCAACATCAACAATGTTCAATTTTCAACCTATCATGCCAAATCTGAGTGTCATCCCAAATTAGAACATTTTCCAAAATCAATTTTTCCATGATCCCATTCAAAAACCACAAGTATGCATCCCAAATCTACAAAAACCAAATCAACTATATCAAGGGAGTCAAGATTGAAATTAGGATCAAATTTGGTGAGATCAAATTGCTACACTTACCAAGATACTTGAGTCATTGTGCCAAGAGACATCTCCACCACCATTACCCATATCAACATCATTCCTTGGTTTAGGGATTCCCCCTTTACTTAGCACCAATCACTCCATCCAAATCAATCCACCTAACACCAATCAATCCATCACATCAAATCCTTTGAATATACCATCGACATCGCACCACCAGATGGTATCTAATCAAATGAAAACATCAATCCTAACAAATCAAAATATGGTCTCCCAAAGACTTATCACCTCAGTCATTCTGACCATTCCATCACCTCGATCACTCCAACCACCACTATCACACCCATCACATCTCAACCCCTGACTACCATGATCGGTTCAAGCGTATCTCAACCACTCATCACTACATTCAACAAAATTCCAAATCCACCACCACTTCCACCAAAACCAAACGCAGCAAAAAAATATGACATTGCGCTAAAAGCTCACCATGCCTACCAAAAGGCCATCCAACAATATCTAGCCATGCAACAAGCAACAAAAGCTCAACAAGTGCAACAAGCCTCTCAAGCTGCCCAAGCCTCTCAAGCTACCCAAAAAACACAAGCACAAACAAAAAAAATGATAATTATTGGGGATAACAATGAACTTTCAACCACTTGTGATAGCATTGACAATGTCCCCACCACAATTACTGAAAGCAATGATCAAGATCTATCCATCAAAGAGTACATTGAAAATGTTTCTATCTCATCCGAGGATCAAATCAACATATGTCAAGAGTCACTTTTCAATCATGATCAAAATCCACCAACCAAAAATGATCCAATCCAAGAAATCTCAACATCACTTGACCCTATGGTTGAAGAGATTCACAATCTCTCCACCACAATTGTTGAAAAAAATGTTCAATATCTCTCCATTGATGAGCACCTTGAAGATGTTTCCACCCCATCTGATGATCAACTCACCATACATCAAGAGTCACTTTTTAGTGATCTATTTCAAGAAGTGTTAGGATTATTTGATCCTATTGACATAATGCACAATCCGTTGAACTATGATCATGTTGAAAATGTCTCTACATTACTTGGTGGGTTAGAGGGCATATCTCAAGAATTTATTCTAAAGCATGATCAACATGTTTCACCAAGGTCTAGCAATGGCCCTTTCCAAGACATGTTGACATCCTTTGACCTCATGTTTACAGATACTGAAGGAACCTTGAACTCGACACTTGAGGATATTGAACCACTTACCATGTCTAAAGATGACATTCAAGAACCCTTTGTAAGCAATCCATCCTTTGAAATTGACCCATGTCAAGAACTTGATCCAAAGCATGTCAAAAGTAACTCTAAAATCATTCAAGATCAAGAATTTGTATCTTCAAGATACTACAATAATCTAATGGACACTCTCTTATCTATGCAAGATGATCATATCCATGTAGCACATACTCCATCTACCCATGAGATTCTTTCTATGGATGGACACATAGATGATCTTCAAGATTCCTTTGTTCCTGAAATTATTGCACAAAAGGAGCAGGTTATTGATTCCTGCAATCAAACAAAATTGTCAAAAATAGTATCAAATATGTCACAAATTCAGACTAAGGACATCATAAATAAAGATATTGAACATTATCCACTCAAGGAAGCAAGTAAGAAAAAACAATATAATCTAGAGTTAGCAGAGCGGCAAATTGAAACAATCTCATCTACACTAGGCATTTGTCAGAGCATGTTTACTTAACAAGATATCTCGGAACAAGCCGAATCAAGGAATGAAGGTACTACTTCCACAATACTGGGGACAACTTCATCTCAAGCAAACTTCAACATAGGAAGAACGAAGAATCCTTATGAAGAAACCAATGTCAATACTACAACTAGCCACGTCATGAATCTTCATCCACCCATCACTCCATCCAAAAATGGGGACCAAATTCGAAGGAAAGATTTGAATCAAAGCAAAAAGAATGTTATCAAAGCAAGGGGAGCTGGAAAGCATAATGGACAAATCAAATACAAATGGATACCAAAGAATACAAAGAAAGATCATCCCTATCAAACTCCATCAGTCAAAGAAACTATGGGGAAAAATAAAAAAGGGAAAAGTATCCATCAAGGATGTCCACAGAAGCAAAAGAAGGCTTTTCAAGTGACGTACAAATTATATCAAGCAGTTGGTCCTAATTCCACACACACTTTTGTATCCACCCATCATTGCTCATCTTCCCAAGTTTGGAGAGTCAAAGGTTCCAAACTATCAACCAATCCATCTCTTATCCCTAAACACAATCCATCCATGCCTCCACATGTGATATCTAACTCTCAAATTGACCATGTATTAGAAATGGCCCTTCATCATAAGGATTCAGAAGGAACTCTATCATGAAGTGCAAACAAAGAAAAAGTTAACTGCAATATTGACGAAGCAAATTAGGAATCCCAAAAGTTGTATTCAAGTGCATGTATCTTGGCAAAACAACTTCTTCATGCAGGATATCGACGACACATTATGAAAAAAGAATTTACATCGACACCACTAGGTGGGTCAACATGAATCTTTAAAAAAAAACCAAAAGAATAGAAAAAGCAAAAAAATCCAAAAAGAATTAGAAAAAGGATTGAAAACAGTAAAGAGAAAAATCATCCTCTAATTAAAACCACATGTGCAGCACTTTGGGCAAGACCATGATGAAAACCTGGCAAACATGCATCATGAGTAAGAATCAAGTATCTATGTGCACCAGTTCAATTGAAAGCATCTCATCCCATCCATAATAAATCCAACATTCCATCCATCTTATCCATAATAAATCCATTCATCCATTAACCATTGATCCAATCCATTTTCATCCGTCTGCATCCATCATCCAAATTATCTTGATCTTGATGAAAGTTTGGGGAATACTTTATGCTTGCCTATGGTAAACATCTTGACATAGGTCATTTTCATGGATCCTATCTTATCTAATGTTATCTAAGCCATGAAACATTATCCAAATGAGCATTCTTTATCTGAACACCTTATCTTATCCTTGGCATCCTTTGCGTACTTACCATATCCATCCATCCATACACCGTCCTGAGCATCCATCCATAACATTCCATACATTGCTAGACACTATGGGCAGATATATACATCTTGCTTCGAGAATAAATCTTGATCTATATCCTCCAATTTATGTGGTGATCTAAACATTAGAAAACATGAAATCAAATTGGTCCACCACTTGTGAGAAAAAATCCAAGTCACTAGCCCATGGCACATTTTGATGAAAAGATGTTCATTATCAAGTTTTATCTTCAATTGAACATTGATCCAAACAATCGATATCAGTCACATCTAATTTGTACGTCCACGTCACATCAAATCATTCAAACAAATTTTGTTGCAAACCAAGCTTCAGTAATCCTGACCAATCGAATTCAATCAATCCATAATCTTGGGATATCCTTCCCAATCATTGTGTTGCTTAACACTATCCTTGCATTGTCGTGTATCCTCGGCAATGTTATCATCATCAATCCTAATCAATCAATCTTTGCATTGTTGTGTATCCTCAACAATGTTATCATCATCATCAATCCATCAATTTGATCAATCAACCTTAGCTTGGTTTTCAAAAAAATTCCAAATAGAGCACTAATATCGTCACACATATCCATATCCAAATCATCAAAATGATGCGAAAAATCCAAAAACATCCAAAACATCAAAAAAATCCAAAAACATCAAAACATCAAAAAATTTAAACATCCAAAACATAAAAAAATCCAAAAACATTCATAAAAATCAAAAACATCAAAAACATGGAATCAACTACATCGTCTTTGAGCTTAAACATAGGCAAGGCTAATATTTGATCAGCCCCAGACAAAATCCAAAACATTCAAAAACATCAAAATCCAAAAACATTCAAAAACACAAAATCCAAAAACATTCAAAAAATTAAAAATCAAAACATTTGTAAAATCTTGAAAATACCAAAAACAGCCTCAAAACATTCCAAAAACATCAAAAAAATCCAAATATTTGAAAAAAATCCATCCATATCCTCTTTCTTGCACCCACAATAATCAATCATCCATAATAAACTGATTGTCACCTTCATCCTTTGGGAAAACAAACAGAAACAATCACAACAATCGACAAAAGCAAACTTCAAATGTAAAATGTAAATTGAAGCAACAAACCATTAAAACAAAATCAAACTCTTGATCATTCACAAACATGTCAATCAACCTTATATCAACAACCTATCAATCAACTTATCAACCCATCATTATCCTATACAATGCATGTCCTAGGATATATCGTTCCAACAATGGGCATCATTGTGGATATCACTTTGGATTCTTGTCCTATCAAAACACATCCCTTTGGCTCAAGGTATGAAGAACATTGACTTGTTTGTGTACTTGGTCTTTTCTTTTGATTTATCTTATTGTGCTCACTCCAAGGACCTCTCGATGATATTCGAATGAAGGATTTAGATAGATAGGAATGGGGCAACTATCATTATCCTTTTGTCTGTTGTGCTTGTTGGATGTTCCTGTAAAATAACTTGGTGAATACTTGCTTTGTTAGGTACATCCTAGCAAGGTTTCTGTATGTCAAGTGTGAACAAGAATACTCCTATCTATTTGTTGAGTCGAAGTCCATTGCACTAGGTACAATGGCATCCTGGTTCTTTATACCTTGATGCATCGTATCTATGTGTATTATCAAACATAAGGTAAGTATCCTTTTTAAAATCCCAATCCTTGATAAGAAAATCATCATCATCTATCATCATCATTATCTCTAATAAATTCTCATCAAATCATGGACTTGTTGGATCCTCGTGTCATCACCTAATTTCTTCTTTTCCACACTAACATCACATCATGAATAGTTAATCATCACTAGTGCATCCATCTTGTATCCACGAACCATCAGTATTCTACATATCATCTCACATGCATTGCATTTGCATCATCATCATAATATAAATCTGTTAGTCTAAGCATCTCATAAATCATACATTTGCATAATCACAACATATCACATTATCCATTTCATCCATCTCATACATCATATCATCATTTAAGTTGTTGAGGATAACATAGATTGGTTATTGTAAGCATCATAAAACCATCTCATTTGCATCATCATCCATAACCATCCATTTTGAACCTCTTTATCGCGAGATCGACCCTTAAATCAAATCTTTTCGCTTGATCTCTCGAGGGGGAAATGCACTAGTGTACCTCTTTCTGCTGGGGCATCCAAATAAATTAGATTTTTTTTGAATTTTGATCATGACAAGTTTATTCTTTGAACCAACACAGCAAGTACATTGCTTCAAAGAGGGGAAAAATGTAGACACGTCAATTTGACATCATGCATATTTAACTAATCATATTCACTTGTCAATTAAATAAACCAAATTTAATTGATTAATCTCTAAGGATTGTCCATCTAAAATTAAATAAATTAACTTTATTTAATTGATCCTATCACTATCCCCCTTAGCTAAATAAATCAAATATTTATTTAACTAAATATTTATCACCTTTCATCTCCCTTTGATTTGATTTAAATCCCTAAATCTAAGTCAAATGGGTGAAAAACATCTAATATCATCTTAATTAATCTAATCCATGATTAAATGCTAATCCTAATCACTCATATTCTCTAAATTTTGTCACTTGTACATGAAATTTCATTTAATTGATTTATCAAAATTTTTATTTACTTTCAACTTGGCATAAAGGGAGAATATTCTCCAAGTTTGAATCTCCCCCCAAATTTTGCATGTACATCCAACAAAGCAATTAATAAGCTCTTACATGTCTCTTACACAAGTCAAGCTTAGCATTTAACTCATCTTGTCTCTCAAATTCAAATTTGAATCTCCCCCTCTTTGGCACATTGACCAAAATGTGCTCATGCATCAACTACTCACAAGTTGACAAGTGGCCTCTTTTCATTACTTGTTTTTAGTCCCACATTGCTCTCTCATAAGCATTCTTTCAATTTGAGAATTGTTAAATAGAGACCATCTCCATTGATCAAACCCTCCACAAATCCACAAAGCTTATGCAAAGTCACTCTCTTCAAGAGAACTGATTTTTCCCACCATCACTCCATCTTCAAGGCATTTCATCATTTAGCTTATCTATCAAGGATTGGGAAAGGGCTTCTTTCCATAGAAGCACCAATCCACTATGGAATAGATTATTCACTATGCTCCTTAGGATTTCAATTAGTTTGTTTTATTGTTATATTCGTAGAGCATAAGGGATTATTTCATAAAGAATGCAATTTTGTTTGCTTTCTTTTAAGTAACTTCCTACTGATATACATGGAAGAGAAATAAAAAGTTTGCAAATTTCTGGTGTTACACGTTGTATTTTCTATATCCTTGTTTTTCTTCCTTTTAATTGTTTTCATTAATTTGTTAATTCTTTGTCTCCTTGTTCTTTATTTATCTTAATTTTTAAATATTATTTGTCTTGTCTTCTTTGATCTTAATTTTTACAGCCTTCCCTTCCCCCTCCTTTCTCCTTCCCCTCTGGTTTTCCTATTTAGGTTGTTCTTGGTCTGCAACGAAATACTTTTCTCCTTGAGCTCTTTCATCTTGATGATGGATCATGGAGTGTGATCTGAAACATTGCTGCAAAAACTCTAACGCAATCTAATCTAGAAATGTATGCAAGATTAATTGATATGGATCGTGGAAACTTGATCTCATTAACATTTTGACATGTTATATATATAATTATTACTAGAAATTGCACCTTGGTGTGCAATAGGTATGCCGAAGAGGTATGAAAGGTTAATTAGAGAAAATTTTGGTGTATTTTTTTAGACATATGTGCAATACATGAGGTCAATTGGTAGGCCATTTAGCAAATGATGTTGTTTATGTAACAAAGGTCTCAATTGGTGGGCTACGGTTGAAAATAAGGTCTTGACGAAGGTTTTAGAGTATGTTTATTAAAATGAAAATTATGATCAAGATTTTAATAATGAGCACATTTATTTAGTTATTTATTTAGTCATTTTTATATGTCTGATATTAGTCATTTATTTAGTCATTTTTATTTGTCTGATATTAGTCATTTAGTTGTGATTTTACCCGATGACCAAATTAGTCACTTAAATAAATGACCAAATTAGTCACTTAAATAAATGACCAAATTAGTCATTTATTTTCCAAATACTACTAGTGTTAGTTGCACGACTAAAATTTTTAGGTACATAGTCATTTATTTTCCAAATTCTACTTGTGTATTAATCCACAATTTATACTCTGTTAAAACTATGAACAAAAAGGGAATGCACATGCATTCAGGAACAATGCCTAGAGCTCACTACTTAGAATAAGGAAGGCTCACTTCCTTACAAAAAGTTTGTGGTTACAAAAAAATGTTTGAATTGAGAAGATATAATCTACAATGCCTGGTTTTAGTTCTGGTGAAGCTCATGAATCAAATTCTGAATCTTCTATCAGACTCTACACTTTGCTCTACTCTGCCACCAAATCCTCTTTTGTACCAGCAAAATGTGCTCAACCGATCTTTTGATATTCTCACACACATCTACACATTTTCTCTACTCTATACACACTTACGCATATCACACATGCACACAAAAATGAATAACTCGAACTCGCATATATATCTGCCAACAAGAATTCAAACACTATATGTTGGTTTCACACAAAATATAATATTCTCCACATGTCAGATCAAATCATGAACAATTTATAACATGTATACAAGTCAATCACTACATAGTTGGGACCCAAAATAAAATTCTCGAACATAGAAAAATTTAAACAATCATCCCTTATACATTTGCGACATGCTACATTGAGTAGGTCAGCCATAATGAACAAATAGACAAAAGAACATCCCGCTGGATCACTTTACTCATACACTGATTAATGCAACATCACAAAAACTTAACAAAAAGATATTATATATGCTTAACAACCTCTCTCAAAGATCCAAAAATCAAAATGATGATCCAAGTGGCATATAGATTGATATGCTAACTAAATACCTTGTTCTTCATACTCTTTATCGGTAATACACTATACTAACTTTAACTACCAGTATGACCAGGTTCAGATCTGCAGACCACAATAGTGACTTCAGTTGCCATCAATGACAACACTATAAGCCATATTAATAATCTCCCCAAGCCATATTCCAACAATATCCCCCTTTGGCATTGATGACAATACTTAGTGAAAAATGACTGTGTCAAAACTAGAGATACACTGCTAAACTCTAAAATTTCAAAACACAACAAAAAATTCTCTCCCCCTTTGACATCAATGACAAAAATTTACTGCTTTCTCTTTGATTTTTCTAGTATTCTTACTGCACTTCATCCTTTTTTTGCTAAAACAAAATTTTGCTGCACATTGGCACTTTTGCTCGCACGTGAGGTGATTTCAATGAATCTTTGAGTTGGAGGCCAGAGGCTATGAAGGAACATAAAGCTTCTACTCACCCATGGGAATTTCCACTATGGCCATATCTAGTGGAGGAACAAATTCCTGAATGGGAGGAGGAGGAACAAGTTGAGGAGCAACGAGGGGAGTCGGATCAAGAGCCTCAGTAGTGGGCCTCTTCCTATTCACTACTATGGAAGGAGGGGAAATAGGAGGTCATGGAGGTTGAGACAAAGAGGAATCTCCAAGAGAAACCTTCTTCCTGTTATACTGAATGAGTCTAGATTCTATTGGTAGAATGAGAAGTTATAACACAAGATGCTTAGGCTTTCGCCAATCGAGCACCATAGGATTCTCCAACAAGCATGGAGTGGAATCTGATAGTACCACAATAGAGTGAGAAGAAGTGTCAGATTGACCAATAGAAGAGGAAGAAGGAGGATCTAAGGGCCACTTCTCTTCTTCCCTCTTACGTAACTTAGTGGCATCACTGTCAGCTTTTAAGCAATCTTTATCTAAAACAAAATAAGGTGATGAAGGGTATCTCACTTTCAACCTTAGGTGCCCTTTCTTATAGTTCTTATATGTTCGGTACAAAAGGTTTGTTCTAGGTGGAAGAGGATAAACGAGCGCAAGCCAAGAGTATTCCAAGGAGTAACTTCCATGAGCAACCATTGGTTTATAATTGGTGTCATGAATTACATGTATGAAACCCCTGTGGATAAATTTTAAACATTTATGCATGATTGAGGGCACTGTGTTCGTAGCCACTAACCAAGGGATACCCAATTTCACCATAAAGAGTTCAAACCCAGGGATAATGTCAAATAGGAGTTTTGCATATTTAGGTCCAACTGAGACTAATAGGACAATACTACCCAAAGGGGGCATAGAAATCTCATCATGCATGCAGATGGTACTCATAGGTGCATCATACCCATCTTTATGTAAGAAGTTAATCAACATGATCTCCTCACTGGTAATTATGTTTACTTGTGATGCTAGATCAATAAAAACATCCACTACGATTTTTCCATTGATCCACATAGGGATATAGAGAGGAGATGGTTCACTGTTAAAACCCATCAGCAGGTCTTGTGATGTGAAGGTTATACTAGTACCATTTTCCATAGGTTGCACAGAGGGGATAGGTTGATGTAGGAAGGGGGCCATTACGCACACTAGATGATACTTCCATAGAGTCTCTAAAGGTTAAAGGATAAGACAGTGACCCAATTAAGGTTTCATTATGCAACACCTTTGGAACCTTCCAACTATGCCAATTAGGGGTCATAGGTTGGGTTGTAAGGCAACAAACTTACAACACTTACACCTACAACACTCCTAGAGTATGAGGAAATGAACTATCAATATTGCAAAATGAAATGAAAATGGTTCATGTCGGGTTCACTAAAAATGTAAGAGAGGGAGACCAAACATGTTCAAGGCCCTAGGTCACAGAGGGCCAAGATTAGAAGGCTTCCCTATCTTACCTTAGCTTAATGGGGAGTTAGAAAATGCAAACGTCTATGCGCCGTGTGGGTGTCCCTGACAAAAATTCCCCCAAGTTGATGCTCAAAAAAGGTGCTAAGTGGAATGAAAGTAGCAGGCTTAGGTGTAATTAAGCCTCTGAACTTGGTTTCTAAAGTGGAGCAAGGAAAAAAGGGGAATTTGCATAAGGGGTGCAAATTCACTCCTAATTAGCTGTTTATAAAAATAATGGCCCCATAAACTTCGATAAGAAATCACTTGCACTCCATTTATTTTGATTTTTGAATCGTTTCCAAATAATCCATTTTGTGTAAATCATGTGATTATGGTAGGTCATAAAACAAAATCTTGTTTGACCACTTAGTCAAAACAATTTGCATGCCTTCAGTTGAAGAAACTTGTCTATTTGTCTTAATAGTGTAAACAAATTCTAGTTTGCTTAAACTTTGTGGCTCTCCACTCAAATTTATATTTGGTGGTGTCATTGCAATTTAAAAATGCAATTTGATATGCTTCTATACCCTAGTGCTAATAGGCATAGATTCTCTAATCCTTCAAGCTTTTTAATATCTATTATGTCCTTTGTCCACTTATGGGTTTATTGATGCATCAATTGAGAATACTCTTTCAATAGAATGGATATGAAAAGTTTCAAGGTATAGACAATGATATAATCAATTAATACCTCTTATCTCTATTCTATGTGTGGGGTTGTCATATTATTCACAATCAAGAGTAAGATAATGCAATGATCATTGTCAATATCCACAACCATTTAAGTAAAACAAAATCTTCCCCTATTATTTTTGACACTTGAAGTCCATTCTTCCCCCACATTCTTATTGATTACCCTATCATCTGTGTTGTTTTCCCTTCTTAATATATTTTGAATTCTTAAAACATCCTCATTAAAATGTTTTGAATGGCACTCACATATATCTATAGAGCATAGAAAATAGAATAGCCACAGGTCTATCATAATGATCTTCAATTGCATTCTTATTTCTTGTAATTAGAATTAAACTTTTAATTTTACCCAAAGAAATCCTTCATGTTCTTTTGCATTCAAAATTTTAGCTTCTGAGGATTCGATATTCAGACTTAGGAAGTTGGTTTCTAATATTTATCAAGAATTCCTAAGGCCATTTGATATGCCAACAAAGCACCATACCTGTCCCCTTTTAAGAGGTTCCTCTAAGATACTTGAAAACACTCATCTATACTCTTTTCTACTAATAAATGTTTGAGAAATATTGATGTATTATAATAAAATTCTAGCAAAATTATCACCCTTTAGGATTTTATCTTTA
This sequence comes from Sequoia sempervirens, assembly GCA_007258455.2. Lineage (NCBI taxonomy): Eukaryota > Viridiplantae > Streptophyta > Pinopsida > Cupressales > Cupressaceae > Sequoia > Sequoia sempervirens. The sequence goes on from VDFB02000017.1 coordinate 406,538,875, forward strand.
GTTTTTTGTTTGTAGACTCTATCGAATTAATATCCTCTTCCTCAACTTCATATTTAAGATGCTAAGTCATTCACAAGTCCATATTGTTGCAGTGAATTTGTTCTACAATGTGTGGATTATTTATCCCACAAGGATACACTTATTGAAGTGATATGGGCATCAAGTGCAACATATGTAGACAATATAGTGAACCAAATATTTTATGGTGTAGGATTGTAATGTGTCTTTTGCTCAATTAGGGTCTTTCACCTAAAGGAAAGAGATAAATCCCACACCCAAAGATCTAGGTAGTTCACTCAAACCAAGGAATGTATGATAAAATTATGATTGAATGCAATGATATAGATGTATAAAATTGATAGAATTAATTGATTATTAAGTGAAAACTATTGAAATGCATGTTGTTTGAAAACACATTGTGATATGTAGAAATGAACTAGAAATGAATACAAATTGCAACATAAATGGATGAAACTGAAAGTATGAACTTGAGATATTGATGAAGACTAGAAATGAATTCTAGAATATTGTTGATCTCTATTTTTAGGCCTTGTGAGACTCATTCACCATTCTGGGAAAATTAGTCCCAAATTTGTGAAACTATTTTAGAGCTCATTTCGGACAAATGGGTATCCAAAAATGTAGAAAGCCAAAATTAGGCCTAGAAGTGGGAATCATTCACCACCCATGGAAAATGAGTCCACTTTTGAATTTTTGAAGATTCAAATGTGGAAACAAGAGCCTTTGGTCTGCACTTTCTGCTTCTCCAGGTGTCTGGTTATGAAACTATCAAATTATGGCCTAAAGGTGACTTTTTGTTGATGTTTTTCCTTATCCAATGAAGAGATGACTTGAAAAAATTTGTAGCTTGATCTTCAAAGATTTCCAAGGCTCTACTATGCCTAAATCTACAAATAGAAAAGAAGAGAAGGAAAGATATTGGAAATTAGGGCATGGGGGTTTGCCTTGGTTAAACCCTTTTGTAGGTAATTAAACCAAAATGATGAAAGAATGTAATGAAGCATGAAACACTACAAAAAATCCTTGTGATTTGCTCCACTTCTTGCTTCTTTTTTGCTTCCACCCACTCTTTTAATGTATTTTTTGGAAATTTTTTGAAAATGTTAGCACTATTTATCAGGATGGCACAATTTTTGGCATTTATTACATTGATCAGTACAATTTAGTGCTAATTACTATTTAGAGTAACATCATCTTTAGTGACGATATTAGCTTTGAGTGTAGTGCTACTTTTAGCTCTAACTTTAGCTTCATGTTTAGCTTCGGGTTTAATGCTGGTTTAGACACCCCTATGTTGAAGAGACTTATTTATATGTCTCATCGATGATGTAAAATAGTGAAATGTCAACAAGATATGGGAATATCAAGGAGAGAACCACTTATATCACATCGACAAGGTATATTTATAAGTGCTCGACGAAACACAACTCTTGGATATAACAAAGTAATGTCGATGAGACATTGAGATATTGGTAAGACAAATAATATTGTTTCATTGACACTCTTCAAGTAATGATCAAAAGTATACACCGCTATACCATCAGGAAGGTGAGAAACATATGCGGTAGAGCATTATACATTGCAACCCCATAACAAGAAGCATTGAGCAAGGAGGTAGTGAGGTAAATAGTAGAAGGGAAGGGAAAAACATCGCTATACCGTAGTGATAATCAAAAGTTTCCCTGACATGGTAGAGTTACACTAATATAGAAAGAAATACCACAGTTCTAAGGAAAGTATTGATGAGGCAGTGGCATATCTACAAGAGATATTAACTTGTCTCATTAACATCAACAACAAACATCAGAGGAACATAAGATCTAATGTCGATGACACATTGAGATATTGGTAAGAAAATAAGATTGTCTCATCGACACTCTTCAAGTAATGGTCAAAATCATAGATCGCTATACCACTAAGAAGGTGAGTAACATATGCAGTAGAGTGGTATACACTGCAATCCCACAACAAGAAGCCTTGACCAAGGAAGTAAACGTGGCATCATTACAATTTACAACAAATCACATTAGTTGCCAAATTTAAATACTATTAAATTATTAAGGGTTACCAAAACTAATATGACTAAATACCACACCATCCAAAGATAAGTGAGTTTTCCCAATATCACACTCAAGTACAATGCACTAGCGTGGCCTGAGCTAAGGATACAAGAAGAAGTCCTGCAAGCGTGAAATACTTGGGTAAGTGCACAAAAAATCTATGAAAGAGCTCTGTTAATATAAAAAATATTTCAAGGTTTTGTCATTTGAAGCCATAGTAGAGAAAATTGAAACATGCCTTATAAAAAAAACAATCAGAAGTAAAAGATAGTCAACCTAAAATTAAAGATGAAGAACCTAAATTAAAGAAGAGACCACTCCATTAGTCCATATTAGATATACTTCTAGGGTCTACTAAAGAGGGTAATAAGAAGTTTCTTGTGGACACAACACAAAGTTGTAGGGATTCCCTCATTTCCAAATTTGGATGGGACCTATTTTGGTATTTTTACAGTAAGAGAAACAAGAAGATTCCAGTGTCAAATGCTTGGATGTTGGATATAGCAAGGTTGATTGTCCCAAATGTGTTTGTTGATGTAGAATTTATCAAACTGCTAGCCAAACATTATCACTCAACTACCAAAATAGTAAGGTTTCCAAATGACATAGTATTGGTAGAAGTAACTGGAAAAGCCATCATTGAGTGTTTTGGCTTAAGAAAGCAAGCTATGACCAAGATAGACCTACAAAAAAGTGAGGAGGATTATGCTAGGTTAAAAAAGGCTTATAGAAGTGATGAGGTACCCCTATACATGAAAAGAGGCATTGGTAACAAAACATTCCCCATCTCTACTACTACTGCTGAACCATTTAATGTGAAATTTTTTCAATATTACTTTGTGAATACATATTTAGCTCTTTGCCAAGTGTTGGGGATAGATGCTCAAGATAAAATTCCAATAGGCCTAATGATGATGGCCATGAGAATTCAAAACCCTAAAACTAATATTGAATATGACCTTGCTTCATACCTTGAGAAGGCATTAGATGATGAATTCTCCCAAGTTATAGAGGATAGAGCACCAATTACATTCAAGCACCATTCCCTACATGCCATCTGATATTGTACTATAATAGGGACCAATGGACTAAAAGAATGGACTTGGCTATAGTAGATGAGCAAGGGAATCCCACACCTGTCCAGAAATGGTCCTATATTTGGGATAGTCGGTGCAAGAATTCAAGATTTGTTGTATTCTATGAAGACTTTGTACATAGAATCCTTCAAGTTCTTGGGTATGCAATACCAAGATTTCCAACCAAAATGTTGCAACTAGTGAGACCTTTGGCTTTAAGACCAGAGCAGGGTCATACACACAATTTTGGAGATTGGTTCTTCCTCACACAAGTTACAATAATAAGAGTTTATGGATGCCCTGTTGCTCCACACATACTGCCAAAATTTGTGCCCCTCAGATTAGCATTTCTTGAATTTATGTGGAAAATGATGTGGATGGAGAAAGATGTAATGCACAAGTAGAAGAAAGGCACTTTCCTACCAAACCAAACCAAGTGTGAAGATTGGACTGTAGGCTCAAACACACTAGAGGAGTTATAGTATTATTTGAAGACAAGATATGCATTGAAATCTGGAAAAGAAAGAGCCTTTGACCCTGAAAATCATATGAACAACATAAGGCACAATATTCTTACCAAAATGACAGTGCCACACCAAGTGGATTTTGAAGAAGATGTCATAAGGAACTGCATTACTTATAATGATGTACTTAGTAGAAGGAAAAAATGGGAATATATGAAGAAGGTTGAAGAAAGGATGAAGTGGAGGTCCAAGGATTTCCTAGGATACTTTGTTGAGGAAAAGGACCCCATCAAGAGGATGGAATTGATAATTGGTAGATTTGAAGAATTGTACAAAAAGAAGGAAGTATATCTCGAAGAACATCGTAGTGGTACAACTGCAGAGCATACCCCAGGTGAAACCATTGAGCCTCCAATGGAGTAGTTATCTCCCAAAAGATAGAAGATGGGAAGCATTGAACAATTAGTACCTTATGAGGATACGAAAGAGTTGGGAAATACTAAGGAAGTGGCTACAATACTATAGTCATTGAAAGGTGATATTGAAGTTGATCAACCCATCCTTGAGAACGGTGCCCATAAACATGAGGAAATGATGTGTGACGTAGAAAAAAAAAGTACAGAGGTACATGAAGATGAAATGGAAATTGCAGCCAAGAGATTCATAGAAGATGATGAATTCATTAAGACTCCTAAGTTTAAGGATTTCTGGATGAAGATGAAGATAAAAGAATTTCAAGAGAGGATGGAATCAGCTCAAGCAAGAATTGAAGAATCAGAGAAAAATGAAATGGTAGCACAAAATTTATAGGAATTAAGAGCTGACAACATTGACATTAGCCCCCAAAAGGCTAGAGAAATGGTCTTGAAGAGCACTATGCTCATTTTCCTTGGCTTGGAATTAAAGAAAATGTTTCTGCTTGATCAAGTGCAGGCTCAAGAAGATCTAATGCTAGTTGCAAAATTTGAATCCGATGAAGGTGTGAGTGGAATTGGGTATAACCCAAAGATTGAAACCCTGGCCATATGGATCAAATATAAAAATACACAGAAGCAAAAATTATTGGATGTAATTCAAGGGATGAAAGGGGTAGTGATGATAAGGACAATACAAGATACCACCCCTTTGGAGGCAGCGACAATGACCATGCATTCGACCATGTTCACTCGAGCAACTGTTAAGGGATTAGAAGATAGATTGAAGGAGTATGGAAGGGAACAAAAGTTCCTAAATGATGAAGTTATTAAAATTTTCATGGAGAATGTCAAATTGAAAGAAAAAATTAAGAGTAGGACCCTCACAAAGCAAGGAGATGGTGTTGTACAAGCCTCCTATTGCTCCAATGGATATTGTGAAGAAGATTTATTTAGAATAGGTAAAAACTCTAGAGATGGAAGTGGATGATGTAAAGAAGGAAAACAATCAAACCCAAGATGAAGTGAAAAGATGAATTTGTGAAGTTATGGAAAAGATTCTTGAGCACAAGATAAAATTAGTTATGGATAAAATGGAGAATGTGCATGATAGTTATAAAAAAATTCAGCAGGAAATGGATCAAATAAAGACACATATGCTTTTTTTAGATCCTTTGTTCAAAAGGTGGCAGCCTATTCACCACACTTTGGCTAAGTTATGCAAAGCTCTACAAAGAAGTCCCGATGTACCCACAACATTAAAGCCAACTGAACAAACTGTGAAGATGATTATTGATTAGTTTTAGTATGTACAAGGGTTTGATAAAAATATTGTAACATGAATGGATTTATTCCATACCTACAAATAGTGGTATATAACTAAAATTGTGAGAGATGGTGATCGGTTGGAGGACTTGGATAAGTGGAAGAAAGAATTCAGTTAGGTTGTTCATAACTGCATAACTCATATACAGGAGGATGATGATACCAGTCTTCCTAGGCTAAATCAAATCATGGATGGGTTGATGTTCTTGATGTAGGATACCTAAAGTTTTCCAATGATACAGAAGCATTAATAGATAGTCGATGGAAAACTCATCTTGCAAACATGCAAAAGATCTGGAAAAATAAGTGGTCATTAGATTTTACGGTGTATTAGTGGGAGGAAAAGTATTTGGTTTTAGAAGAATAGGACACTAAGGTGAGAGCATTTGGACATTCATCATGGAGAGGAAGACTTGGCCAGATCAATGATCATGGGTCTTCTATGTTGAATAATGGAACCATATGTCAAAATGTCTTAAGTCTTGTTATTTCCTTAATTATGCTATTTAAATAGTTGTTAGTAAAAGAAGTAGTTATGAAAGGTTGTTTCTTTTTATAGAAGGCCTGTAGCTTGTTGCTTCCTATATAAATAGGAAACCAAGGCCTAGTTTTAAATTATCATCATCATATATCATTTCCATTTTGAAGACTTATGTAATTAATATATAACAATTAAAGCAATATAATGGAGAAAATATTATTATTAGAGATTCTCCATGACTGTGTTATCATTTTATATTTTTCTTATGTTTTCCATACTTATTTCTTCTTATATTTGAATGAATATCAGTTATTGATCCTCACTACTATGCTTATGTGAATGAATATGCTGATACAATTAAGTATTTATTGTGGATGTTGGTAGAATTGCTATTTTTTTTGAAAATTTGAGCTTATTTTGCCTTGTTACATGTTCAACATAAAAATGGAAACTATTTTAAAATAATAAAGTTAACAAAGTTGCTTATTTAAATAATTAAGTTATGTGCATTAATATTTTATTAACTTTTGTGTCTTGATGAACATATGTTTATACAAAATGAATGGAAGAAACATCCAAGTAATCCTAATTTTTTCTACTAACAATTCATACCAATGATTGAACAATTTAAGGATATTGCAATAGGTATTAATTAAGGATATGATGATGATGATATATTCTTTTACTTTTATATTGTATAAAACATTCCTTATTTTCTATGAAACAATGTATATATTCTTGTACTTGTAAATATTCTTTTATTGTTATGTCTATTAAATAAAATATAGTTTGAATAAAAAATGCTTCACCCTTTTTTGTAAGTGAGTATGTGAATTATTGTTTAAGGAAAAATATTACAGTGTTTACATTTTCATTTTACTAGTTTCAAATCTTCATTTTCTATGTATATAAAATTGTATGTGCTCTTTATCTCAAATGACATAAAATGGTAATATCATCAGAATTAGGGTTCTCAATTTTAGCACCATAATTGTCCACACTTTTCATATCCTATTCATAGACTACCTTTTTTATACAATAATTTCTATAAAACACATTTTTGACAACATAGTTTAGAAAACATTAGTCCACACTCATTTATTATTCTTTGGTTTTCCGCCCTTAAGAACATCCTTAGGGAGATCTTGTTCTCCCCTCTTCTTTCACGTAGGATTGCATTTTAAGAAGGGGTAGTCAATCAATAACTCATCCCTAATGGTAAGGTCCATAATATCCTCAACCATTATCAATCTATCAACCTCTCTTTCCATATCTCCATCTTTATCATTTATAACCTCAACAAATTAACAATTTAGTCTTACATTAGGGTCCCTTCCCTTACTACTATTTATAAATCCTACAATATTTTTGTGTGTGTATGCACATCCATCTATATACATAAGATGACCTCTATTCATTTATTTTCCACTTTCCAATTAGAGATGATGTGTATACATATTCAAATTTAGACCATATGCTAATATGCTAGGCTTATATTCTACTAGCCTTCTCCATTCACCACTTTAATATGATGGACCATAATATGGCATTAATATCCTAGTGGTTTTTTTTGAACTGTTTCTATGTTTTGATCCCACATGTACATTTTGGACAATAAAGAGGCCTAGATTCACTCCATGAATATTGGAGGGTCATATCATGTAGCTGTATCCCCAAAATTGAAGCACCTTGTACACTCTAGGTAGTTGTGGATCACTAGGCCAAGTGCAATATAGTCGACGATCAAATTTCTCTTTATAACTTGATCTCAAACTCAGGGGCAAGCCATCATCCCCATCACATTCATTATCATAGGGTATGTAGTCCACCTTCCTCTTGTCTTTAAGAAATTATGCATCTTCACACTGGTTCTTATTCTATTTCTTGTTTTCGCCAATTCCTCATCTTCCAAGCTAGTATATTGACACATATTTTTGTTAGATTTATCATCTGATAAATGATCATTTCCCTATAGGCTGGAAGTTGGTGATCCAAGAAAATTTAAACCAAGAAATTTATCCTACAAGTATCCATTAAGAAAAAAGTAGTTATTTAAATAATATAAAACAATGTTTAAATGATGTATACATGCTATTTATATCAAATTGGAAAATTCCTCACCATAATTCCTATTGGATTTGAATCGATTGTAGGAGGAATACTATTGACTAGAAGCTCATCATATATGTAATGTCTTTGTACAATCACTTGTTTGAATTGTTTCTTTCCAAGACATATAGAACATCCACAAACAACAATTTTATCAAAGTATTCATCCCATGTACCATAGTCCTGACCTACCTCTTCTTTAGTGCAATCATTTGTTGTGTCTACAGTATCAATTGTCATATCCTCTTCCACCCACTGTCATCTACATGATTTAATAGTTTTAGGTCCATGTCCATGTACATATCTTGTTCTTTTGCTAGTTTAATGCTTAGGCTCTATATTTGCTCTAATCTCCATCTAAAATTATCAACAACATGCATTAATTTATGTAAAGACTGGATAATACATTATAAATTTCAATAATACTATGAAAAAAGATGGATGTATCACAAAATGCCATCAGATCATTTTTTACTAAGTCATAAACAACTTCCTCCTTTGGTTGAGGTTGCTTTTTTTTCTTACCTCTATTGTATCTACAGATTTTGTTGTCTCATCTATTTCCATGTCCTCCTCTATAAATAAAAATTCTGCCATAGAAGCTTTCACCGCACTACTACTAAGAAGGAAAAAGCAACTTGCAGGACCATGGTAAAAACCAATCTACCACACTAAGCTGATGAAGGAGTCGCATGATAGTAGTGGTTACCGGACTACCGCATGCCAATGGTAGAATACTTGTAGGATTGCGGGAGTCATCGCAACATCACTAAGAACAAAAGGAAGACTTGCGTACTGCCATAGAAGCTTTCACTACACTACTGCCGAGAAGGATGAAGTACCTTGCAGGACCGCGATAAAAAATGCTCTACCACACTGAGCTAATGAAGGAGCCATGAGATAACAGTGGTCACAAAAACAAGGCAAGAGTTGGAATTATTTCCAACACTCTGGGTCCTGTGACACACAACAATGAAAATAGTCACTATACAATAATAATGGGTGCTAAATTAGGTGCACTTGACACCGCCTTATACGTCCCAAACATATTACATTAATGACAAAAACTTGGCGCTAAAGTTGGCATTAACTAATGCTGACTAAAGCGTGACTAATGAATCAAAATAAAAAATTTAAAACTTTCCTGCATGAGGGAAGAAATCAGATGAAAAAAAAGGGAAAATCGCCACACGAAGAGAGAGAGTAGGGAGCTACTAGAAACTGATGAATGCATGAGATATTTTAATTATGTCCACAAGACCAAGCGACCTAAGGGACCTAGAACCAAAAAGCTAAGGAATTTCCAAACTCTTTTCCATGTTGGACCTTCTTTTATGAATTTTGACCAAAAAACTAGTTGTCTTGTTGATCTTCAACTCAAATAACTCATGTAGATTGTTAGCCTTTAAGTTGAATTTTTATGTGAAATTTGATTTAGTTTGTGACACCATAGGTAAGGTTTTTTTTTTTTCTTGATTGAATTTGTGATTGTTTACTGGTTCATGGCCTAACTAGTGCAGGAAACCTCTAAATTGTCCCATCATTATAAATTGTAAAACATTTGAGAAACCAACAAAAAATTTTAGCCTACCCATTTGAGCTTTGGAACAAAATAGTATAGCACAAAGTGAGGATGCCTTTGTATTCTTTCCCTAACCTGGGTATCAAGGAAATAGTGAACTGCTTGGGAAATATGGAAATTGGGTTGGTCACTGCTGAGCAACTACTGAAAATAAACACATAAACAACTTGGTTTTTCCCAGCCCTACCATAGTCATCAATGCCATGAAAAATTCATGCAAGATTGCATTATGAAAGATTTTTCATGATAAGGTTATCAACACTAAGAAAACCGAACGAACATATTTTCCCTAGGTTATCAACACTAAGAAAACCCAACCAGAATATTTTCCCACAAAAAAAAAAACTTTCATACCACAAAATGGATGAAAAATTTCATACCTGACAGTGTGTACTTCATTTGCCTCCATAGACTGAACAAAAATAATTTTCCATAGGTCACCTCAAAATGTTAAGCAATGGAGGGAAGCAAGCATTGACATCAAACTCTGGCCACAATGAGGTAATTTATTGTCAATTTATAGATTTGTAAATGTTTCCATTATTTCTTTGAATTTTACTTTTTTAGTTTTTTATTTCTAAATTTTAAAGAAATATAATTTTATATATATATATATATATATATATTGGGACATGAGAATGACCAAGATAAAGAGGAACTGGCTTCCATATTGTGGGTAGAGGCAATGAAAAAACTAATTAATGTGGACTGCACAACACTTTCTAGATACATAGAAAAACAATCTATTAACACCTCTCAAATATTGCAAACAAATCAATTGTGTCAAAGGGAATTAATTGATTCCCTAACTAGTCTTGGATCAAGCAAAAGATATAGGAGGAAATCACTGACAATAAACTCTAAGAATGTGGAATAGGGAGCAGAGACTTCCACTCCTGAGACACAAAATTCCACCACACCATGTTATCAATCTTGCATTGGTAGCTACAATATGAAGATAGAATACGAGGTGGTTTCAAGGGAAGTCTAAATGATGGATGCTGGGAAAACGTTTGTGAATAGGTTGAAGGAATCATGCCTTCAATGGTTCAAAGACCATCTACATTTTCCATTCTCAAAGATACCCATGCACCTGAAAAAAGCAGTTATCCATGACATGGAGACTAATTTTGGAACAGGTTGGTTTGTGAAGAAGTTAAAGCTATGAATGTCTCAAAAATGCAAGAGATTTCAATGTAGCCAAACAAAGAAGATAAAAAGAATCCCTCCTGAGCTAAGGTAGAAAAAAAGGCCAATTGATGTAATTGTGAAAGTATGGAGAGAGCTTGTAAAAGCATACGAGAAGTCAAATGCACGAAGGATTTCTAGTGAGGAGAGTACACAGGTATTTGAATTTACTCATAAGATTATATCAAATTTATTAAACAATATTTAAATTTTATTTGTGCATAGTTAAATTGAATTAGTATATGTTTTAGGACAAAGCCTCCAAGGTTAGGCTTGAGAAACTTCATGCCATGCATCGTAGTGGCCAAAAAGATTTATAGGCCTTGATCTATACATTTGTAAGTATATTTAATATGTTAAATGATATTTTTTTTTATTTCGTTGGAAAAATTAAATGATTGTATATGAATTAGTTTAACTAGTTCATGTGCCATGTTTTGACAGGAGGAGAAATATGGCCGCCATCCAAAGTAATTTGAAAATAATATGTTACAAAAAAAAAAGTGGAATGATTTTGTAATCTGGATGGAGAATGAGGTATCAATAGTTGAGTTTCAATAACTTTGTTGGATATTGTTGTGTTAATATGTAAATTTGTATCTCTTGTGTTGAGTTGTTTATTGATGCATAGGATGAGTAAACAGATCTCAAATCTTATGATTACAAGATGACCATTTATGTGCACGAATAAATAGAAGGATGTAGATGAACTCAATTCATTTGAATTTATGCCTCTTGGTAGGCATTCCTCTTGAATCTCTAATATCAGGTGCTCGAGACTTCCCTATAGCTTTTACCTTTCGCTACCACCTTTCCTCTTCATTGTGAGACTCATTCCTTTTTCCTTATATGCATTTCTAGCTTCAAATTCTAATTTATCCCATGTTTTACCTTCCTTCTCTTCAAAATTTTCTTCTTCTTCTTCTTCTTCATCCTCCTCTGACTCCACAAGATATTCATCTTCTGAACCTTCCTCATCCGATTCTGATTCCTTTTCTACATCAACGGGTTCATATCCTTGATTTGACTCTTTTGAATTATCAGAATCAGAATCACTAACTTCCATATTAAAAAATTCTCAACCAACATCTTCAATAAATTTATCTGGATCATCAGTAATACTCTTTAAATTTTTTTCCAGTTCAAGTTCATTCTACTTTCATAATACTTTATCCATGGACTTCAACCATTCCTTGATACCATCAAGCAAAGATTGAGGAATGGCGTACATGCAGAGTACATCCCGCTTGCAGTATTTGAAAATAATAGCCATATAAAATTCCTTTTTCCCAACTCCTACTCTCTCAAGGTTAACAATCTCAATCTCACTAATAGCGATTACTAAGAAAGGTAATTCCACCAAATCTACCAAACAGTTTACTGTAGGAACAATAAAAGAAGAGGCTTTGAAAGGAACTCCATGAAAACCAAGCTCTCTAAATGGTATATCAAACTCTAGTTCAAAATTCTTTAGATGATGCTACTCCCATATAAGCTCTCTTACTCACTTAAAAAATCCTTGAAACTCTCTATTGATTTTATTTTTCCTATCCCTCTCTTGCTATCCTTCCTCAATTTCATCATGATCATACATTGACCTTCTTGCCCCTCCTAAAGTTTGGACAACATCCATTACCTCTACATAAAACTTGACATCCTTGGTCTTCTTGTTCCCACGCCATGATATGGTTATTCAAATGAAAATGAAGCAAATTAATCATCTCCTTCTCTGCTAGCTGGAAGAATGCATGCTTAATGTTTTGATACATGATATTAGCTCTCTCTTCTTCTCTCATGTTGAATACTGAAATCTAGTATGGTGGGCCTCCAGAGTTCCAATCATTTTTATTCCTCTTCCACCAAATGCTGGCCTAATCCACATGTCGGCCAACCTAGTTGGCTTTGTTTTTGAAATCTAAAGTTTCTTCTGAGTCACCAATGTAGCTCTCTCTACCTTTTCAGACTCTTTCATTGCTATAGATCATCTATGGGATTTAATCATCTATACCACATGGTTGATGTGCTTTGAATCGTTGCATCTAAAGGAAATTTCCTTAACATAAATACTGCTAGGGGATTTCAATGTTGCCATTGCAGTTGGCATTAAAGTCGGTATCTACAACATTGAAAATTATCCTTCTATAAGAATTCCCTCCATCTTGTTGGCTTGTAACACTGTTGATGGTGGCTACATGAAATATAATTATGATTCCTCTTCTACATCAGAGGGTTCATATCCTTGATCTGACTCTTTTGAATTATCAGAATCAGAATCATGAGCTTCCATATTCAAAAATTCCCAACCAACATCTTCAATAAATTTATCTGGATCATCAGTAATACTCTTCAAAATTGGCTGCTAGTTCAAGTTCATTATGCTTTCATAATACTTTATATCCATGGAGTTCAACCATTCCTTGATGCCATCATGTGAAGATTGAGGAATGGTGTCAATGTGGAGTACATCCCGCTTGAAGTCTTTGAAAACAATAGCCATATCAAATTCCTTTTGCCTAAGTCCTACTCTCTCAAGGTTAACAATCTCAATCTCACTAATAGCGATTACTAAGAAAGGTAATTCCACCAACTCTACCAAATAGTTTACTATAGGAACAATAAAAGAAAAGGCTTTGAAAGGAACTCCATGAAAACCAACCTCTCTAAATGGTATATCAAACTCCATTTCAAAATATTTTAGATGAGGCTGCTCCCATATAAGCTCTCTTACTTGCTTGACAAATCCTTGAAACTCTGTATTGATTTTATTTTTCCTATCCCTCTCTCATTGTTCTTCCTCAATTTCATTAGGACCATACATTGACCTTCTTGCCCCTCCTAAAGTTTGGACCACATCCATTACCTCCACATAAAACTTGACATCCTTGGTCTTCTTGGTTCCCATGCCCTGATATGGTTATGCAAATAAAAATGAAGCAAAGTAATCATCTCCTTCTTCGCTGGTTGGAGAAATGCATGCTTAATGTTTTGATACATGATTTCAGCTCTCTCTTCAGCTCTCATGGTTGAATACCAAAATCCAGTATGGTGGGTCTCTAGAGTTCTAGTCATCTTTCTTCTTCTTCCACCAAATGTTGGCCTGATCCACATTTCTGCTAGCCTAATTAGATTTTTTTTTGAAAGTTGAAGTTTCTCCTAAGTCAACAATGTAGCTCTCTTTTCCTTTTTAGAATCTTCCATCAGTACAGATTGTCTCTGGGATTTAATCATCTGTACCACATGGTTGATTTTCTTTGAATCCTTGCATCTAAAGGAAATTTCCTTAACATAAATACTGCTAGGGAATTTCAATGTTGCCATTGTAGTTGACATTAAAGCCAATACCTACAACATTAATGAAAATTATCCTTATATAAGAATTCCCTCCATATTGTTTGCTTGTAACACTCTTGATGGTGGCTACATGAAATTTGATTATGATTCCTCTTCTACATCAAAGGGTTCATATCCTTGATCTGACTCTTCTAAATTATCAGAATCAAAATCACTAGCTTCCATATTAAAAATTTCCCAACCACCATCTTCAAAATAGTTATCTGGATCATCGGTAATACTCTTCAAAATTGGTCACTAGTTCAAGTTCATTCTGTTTTCATAATATTTTGTATCTATGGAGTTCAACCATTCCTTGATGCCATCAAGTGAAGATTGAGGAATGGCATCAATGCAGAGTACATCCTACTTGAAGTCTTTGAAAATAATAGCCATATCAAATGCCTTTTTCCCAAGTCATATTCTCTCAAGGTTAACAATCTCAATCTCACTAATAGCGATTACTACTTGAAAGGTAATTCCACCAACTCTACCAAATAGTTTACCATAGGAACAATAAAAGAAGAGGCTTTGAAAGGAACTCCATGAAAACCAAGCTCTCTAAATTTTATATCAAACTCTAGTTCAAAATATTTTAGATGAGACTGCTACCATATAAGCTCTCATACTCACTTAACAAATCCTTGAAATTCTGTATTGATTTTATTTTTCCTATCCCTCTCTTGCTGTCCTTCCTCAATTTCATCAAGACCATACATTGACCTTCTTGCCCCTCCTAAAGTTTGGACCATATTGATTACCTCCACATAAAACTGGACATCCTTGGTCTTTTTGGTTCCCATGCCCTGATATGGTTATGCAAATGAAAATGAAGCAAAGTAATGATCTCCTTCTCCATCGGATAGAAGAATGCATGCTTAATGTTTTGCTACATGATATCAGCTCTCTCTTCTACTCTCATGGTTGAATACTTAAATCTAGTATGGTGGGCCTCCAGAGTTCCAGTCATCTTTCTTCCTCTTCCACCAAATGTTGGCCTGATTGACACATCTGCCAGCCTAATTGGATTTGTTTTTGAAAGATGAATTTTCTCTTGAGTCATCAAATGTAGCTCTCTCTTCCTTTTCAGACTCTTTCATTGGTACAAATCATCTCTAGGATTTAATCATCTATACCACATGGTTGATGTGCTTTGAATCCTTACATCTAATGGAAATTTTAATAACATAAATTCTGCTAGGGAATTTCAATGTTGCCATTGTAGTTGGCATTAAAGTCGGTACCTGCAACATTGAAAATTATCCTTATATAAGAATTCCCTCCATCTTGTTGGCTTGTAACAATCTTGATGGTGGCTACATGAAATATGATTTTGATTCCTTTTCTACATCAGAGGGTTCATATCCTTGATTTGACTCTTCTGAATTATCAAGATTAGAATCACTAGCTTCCATATTCAAAAATTCCCAACCACCATCTTCAAAAAATTATCTGGATCATCAGTAATACTCTTCAAAATTGGTCACCAGTTCAAGTTCATTATGCTTTCATAATACTTTATATCCATGGAGTTCAGCCATTCCTGGATGCCATCAAGTGAAGATTGAGGAATGGTGTCAATGAGAAGTACATCCCGGTTGAAGTCTTTGAAAATAATAGCCATATCAAATTCCTTTTTTCCCAAGTCATACTCTCTCAAGGTTAACAATCTCAATCTCAAGTATTAGCTAGGGAATTTGAAATTTTACTATGGTATGTGCACTTTGATACGATGTAATATGATTATGGTTTAATCTCATATGTTGTAATATTAGATATATATCAGAACAATTAATTATTACATTAAATAAATAATAAATTTTCATTCTAAATGTTTTTTTTATAGAACACTAGTCTTCCAGAAGATCAAGATGATCCTCAACATGATATAGATCCACAAAATATTGGTTCAACTACTAGTACAAATCACATGGTAGAGGATGATGCGGAAGAAATCAAAGCCGATGAGAATGATGATGACGAAGATGATGATGATGAGGACGATGACGACGACGACGACGACGATGATGATGATGATGATGATGATGATGATGACGATGATGATGATGATGATGATGATGATGATGATGGTGATGATGATGATGATGATGATGGTGATGATGATGATAAGATAGTTGGTGGTAGTAACCAATAACATTCATGATCATATATACTACATCATGGATCATCGCTGATATATTGTTATGATGACTCTTTTCATGGTTACTATCTTATGTATCATTTTCACAGCCTACAATACTATATTATTGAGTTGTATCATATTGAAATGTATCATTTTTAATTTTTTACTATATCATTTGGACATGTATCATCTTGCTTATATTAGTTTGAGTTACATAATTTATCAATTTTATTTATATCATTTGTACATGTATCATTTTCACTTATGTCAACTATTTGACATGTATCATTTTGACATGTTTTTGATGTAATTGCATATTTTAATTTCACTTGTTTTAGTTATATATGATGATGATCTTATTAGTATTGACTTGTCAATTTATCTTTATTAAAAGCAATCGATAATTTTTGGATGGATATTTATTATGTATGATGATTTTAATTTACTTTTCAAATTTAATTAAATTATAGATATTTGACTCAATTTTTTTAATTATAGATGATGATCATGTTACAATAATAGTTCAAGTAGTGATGAAAGGTAAAATTAATGCTTGGCACCTCCATAATGTAATTAAAATTTTTGTGTTGAGCCACATTAAAAGAGGTGGTAATGTGGAAGCAGATGTCTTATCTAAATGGGCTTTAAATTTTGGTGAAACAGGGGAATTTAGGTTGGAAGATTTTAGAAGTGTTAAATTAGCGAACAACACCTTAAATTAACAAGGTGGGAAAGTGAGTGAAGTAGGTTTGACATGAAAAGTGAATGAAGGGGTGGCAGGCGGTGGTGAGGTAGTACTTTATTAATAGAAAGTGTGGGCAATCCAAGATGGTGTTAAATGCAAGCCCTCTATTAAGATGTGTTAATTGCATTTGGAAAGGGTCGAGAAAAACTCTGCAACAAAATTTGGTGGTGGTGGTATTGGTTGTCAGGAGAAATGGAAGCCAATTTCACCTTCCGATCATGAAGATCTTTGGGTTCTGTTTTATGGAGAGGCATTCGAAAAATGACTGGACAACCTTTTCCTTGTTGATGACGAGCAACTTGTGCACTGTGCAAAAATGATTTATGGCGGGGATTTCAGCTCTTTGAAACACATATACTAAACCAACATGGATGTTTACTCCATAATTGTAGTGTGGGGCTTGGATTTAGGTGAACCAGTGGAAATGGTGAGAATGCTGATGCAAAAAATTATGCATGAAGATTTTTTAGTAGGCATGGAGTCCATTCTTGAATGAGTGATTCTGGATGTAGGTTTAGATTATTTTGAAGGATTGGTAGATGACGAAATTGAAGAGCTCTATGGGAGACCAAGGCTCAAACCCTTTATTCATTGGCCCAAAGGAAAATACAAAGCTTGTTGTCGTGAGGAAGCACGTTTGGGATGGAAAGCGCTTAAAATCTTCATCGAACTCATGGAGGTTGATGAAGTTCTAGCAAAAGCAAAGGTGGAGATGCAGGGATTGGAAGTGAAAAAGAAGCACTAGAAGAAGAAGTCAGGGAAGTGGCAGAAGTTGAAGAAGCCTCTAAAGGAGATGGCCAAGCATCTGTGTGGAGTTTGTTAAGATTGGTCGTGTTTGTCTGTGTCTGATTTTGTTGTATTAAAGCATGTAACTTTGAACAATGTTAATGGTGGTTATTTCTTGTTTACGAGGTTTATTTAATGTTTTAATCTACATGTTAAGGTGCCTCTGGTTTTTGTTGTTTTCTATGGAATTTTGGTGGGTAATGACATTGAACAATAGATGTAATTTTTAATCTTTACAAGCAATACAAAAATTTCGTGTTACCAACCCAAAAAAAATAATTTCCTTGTTATTTAATCATATGAGTTAAATAATTAAATTACTTAGTCTATAATCATATGATTTATTTAAGAGGCATGATATATTTAACTAATTAAATTGAAATAAAAAATATTAAATTAATAAAAGGAAGCAAAATAAGAAGCATTTTTAGAAGAAAAAGAGGAAGAAAAATAAAAAGCATCTTTAGAAGCAAAAAAGGAAGTAAAACAAGAAGCATTTTTAGAAGAAAAAAAGGAAGAAAAATAAGAAGCAATTTTAGAAGCAAAAAGGGAAGCAAAACAAGAAGAATTTTTAGAAGTAAAAAAGGAAGAAAAACAAGAAGCAATTTTAGAAGAAAAAAAGGAAGCAAAACAAGAAGCATTTTTAGAAGCAAAAAAGGAAGCAAAACAAGAAAAAATTTTAGAAGAAAAAAAAGAAGCAACAATGGAAGCCAAACTAGAAGCAATCTTGGAAGAAAAACCAGAAGAAAAACTAGAAGCAATACCAGAAGCAAAACTAGAAGCAAAACTGGAATCCTAATTGGGTGCTAATTTAGGCACCATTTCTGACGCTATTTCTTGGAGCTATTTTAGTCATTAATAGAGGTGCTATTTCGGTGCTACTTTCTGGTGCTAATGGGGGCACTATGTTTTTCGGCACTAATTATGATGCCAACTCTAGCATTACATTTAGCACAACCTTCAGCGTAAAAGTTGGCACCAAGATGACCATGCTTGTTTGCACTAAGTTTAGCGCTAACTAGCTCATTCAATTTTTGGGATGAAATACACTGAACTCTGGCGCTATTTTAGGTGCTATTTTCCTATTCTGCTATAGTGAAGCAATGAAGTCAATACCTTTCCATGATGTTTAATCTTGAATTTTTGTAGCAATGAAGATTCTACCATTGACTGTCTTAGGAAGCTATCTTGATGACTTGCAATGATGAAACACTAACTTGCTTGACTTGATAGAGAAGATAGATGATGAATGAATGATAAGAGATGTGTGAATGAGTTATGAGATGTAAATTAGGGTTTAGAGACTTGATTTTATAGGAAATTCACCTTATTCACCTATAATTTGGATCCCTAAGGCCGACATGAAGAAAAAATAAACTTAAATTCCAAAATTTCTCCCTCAAAAGTAAAAAATGGCACAAATGGGACTCATTCACCACCTTGGGAAAATTAGTCCCACTTGGAAAGGAATTTTGGTTCTTATGTTGATTTTATTAGCCATTTCATCAATTCAAGCCTTTAGATGCACAATATGGGGTCATAGGGGCTTATTAATGATGATGTAAAGGTCAATTAGGGCTTGGGACATAGAATTCAATGTGAAAATGTGATTAAATACACTTTATAATACTAGAATGAGGTCTACTTATCCTAGGAAGGCACAACATCCAATGTGAATGTGCAAGACACATTAAAACACTATATTAGCATTAAGTTTATTTTACAAGCCTTCTAGATTGATGTGAATATCCAATTAAATACATTTTATAATGTTTAATTAGGGAGAAATGGGTCCATTTAGTCTAGAGAGGCGTGAAAGAATTTTACAACACTTTACAAGACCTTTACAAGACATCATTAAATGCATTTGAAAGGATCCAAGACCTAGTGTGGATGTGAAAAACACCTCACAACACTAAATCTAGACCTTATTAAGTCCAATTTATCATCAATTACTTCCCAAATCAATTAAGTTTTATTTTTTCTATGGTACATATAGTATCATTCCTATTAGTGTATTCTACTCTAGTTGGGCTAGCTTAAGCGTAGTTAGGTGTTGTTGTTGACCCTTCACTAATTTCCCATGAGGTGTTAAGGATGTTGAGCTATCTTGAGAGGCGTCTAATTCCTCTTGACGTTTATCCCTTGCATAGAAGAGAGCAACTCACCACCATTGCAGGAAGCTAGGAGTCCTCTCCTCAATCCATGGCATGTGCAACTCACCACCGCTACTTGATTGAGGAGTCCTATCCTCAATTCATGGAGATTAGGTGCTCAATACTCTTCTATATTATGTACATTTAACTCATCTAATTAATAAGTTAGTTGTGCAAATTCATGATTTGTGCTTGAGCATTTTGTCTTTGTGATTTATTGGTTCTCACATGGTATCAGAGCCATTCAAAGACATTTGTAGGTCAAATGCAAATGCAAGTTGACTTTGATAATTTTTTGTTTATCTACATTCTAAATATTTATTGCAAATCTCTGTTGAAAGGGCATTTTAAGCCTGATTTTTTGTTGAAGAGGCATCTAAAAGATGTTATTTTTCAAAATAGAGAGGCTACATTTTTTCAATGTAGAGGTGTGCTTCATATTATTAAAGGGTGAAATTCACCATGGGGATGGAATTTTGGCTGTTGAAGGCTAATGCTCTTCATATAAGTGTGATCTATTTTCAATACGTTGACACATGAAGGAGAAACCTACGCATTTGGGAAGGGCTACAATTTCATAATTGCAAGTTGTGATTCTTCCATAGCCAGTGTAATTGGAGTTTGGGCATGAGATCTTTGTCTGGGGTGTGATTTGCAGCTAGAGGCCATTTGGTTGCTTGTAGACTGTGTTCTTCATCGTAAGGGCACAATTTAGATAAGGGGCACACAAGGATTTCTACCTTTAGATATTGTGCAAGACATAGGAGGCGTTGAATTTGGGTGTCTTATCCCTGATCCTCCAAAATATCTGACGTGTTATACCTGATCCTACAAAATCTATGACATGGGCTGAAGGAAGCTCTTATACCCTGGTCATATGGGGTATTTTCCCCTAGTTTATTCAAGCCCATGATGACTTATTTTTTTTAATTTTTCCTCTCTCTAACTCTTATAATATTTGATTTTATAGATTTTGCAAATGCTGATTTTATTGGTGTAAATTTGTAATAGGGTGAAAATTTAAAAGTGTTATAAGTGTTTATATTTTCAAACTCTATTTAATGATGTTGATTTCACACTAATATACAAAGTGTTCATTTTTCACCTTCATTCTTGTATGAAAATAGTGCACTAAAATAAAGTGCCAAACAAAGGGGAAAATAAAAAATATTGAAAAGGGGGGTTATCAAAGAGTTGTAATTAAAAATCCACTCCACATTTCTTTCAATTTTCTAAAAAGTTGGAAATCACAACTAAGCATGGAGCTGAATTAATGAAAGGAGCCAAATGCAGTTAAGGATAAAGAAATACAAGGAGCAAGAAAATCACAAAAGGAGGAAAATATGAAACACTCTTTTTTTTTTGGAGGATAGTTTTTTCGCATTCGGTTTTCTATCTTTGTGATTTATTGGTTCTCAAATGGTATTAAAGCCATTCAAAAACATTTCTAGGTGGAAGGTGAAAGCAAGCTGACTCCCATCATTTGGTTGTTTATCTTCTTTCTAAATCTCTGTTGAAAAGCTGATTTAAGCCTAGTTTTATGTTGAAGAGGCATCTAAAATCTGTTAATTTTTAAAATAGAGAGCATTGGCAACACAATGTTAAAAAACTGAGAGGGGGGGTGAATCAGTTGTCACAAAAAATTATACTTATTAAACTTATTCTCAAATCTGATAAATGAACGTGAAAGCATAAACACCACCACATCAAAAACACACATAACACCAAGATTTTTATGTGGAAACCCTATTAAGGGAAAAACCACGGTGGAGGTTAGTCCACAAGATTGTAATTTGTTAAAAGTATTATAAATGGGGAATGCACATGCATTCAGGCACATTGCCTAGAGTTGACTACTCAAATACAAAAGGCTTACTGCCCAAAAGAAGACTCACTGTCTTACAATCACATTTGGATTACATCTGAACAATTTTGAAATGAGAAAATATCATCTACTAATGCTTGATTACACTTTCAGTTAAGCACATAAACTCTTCAAATACTTTACTTCTGCCTTTGAAAGATTAGAACATCATTTTCACTTAGCACACGACACACATCACACACCATACCTTCAAATGGTATAAACAATCGATCATATATATTTGCAACCAAGGATAACATCAACTACATGTCAGCCCAAGAAAATATGAAATGTGTACAAATTGTCCGCCCAAAACAATAAACAATTTATTAATGCAAACCAAACAATGTCGACCAAAACATAGTAAGGACCCAAAATAACACCCTCAAATACATAACACCTTCCAAAATTATGCCTCAAAGATCCGCAACACACTACAATCACCCTGTTGACCATGATCATGAAAAACATGAACACATAGAAGAAAATAACCAATCACAAGCACAACACTCAATGCGAACCAACAACATAGATATAGCACAATATAGAAACATCCACAAGCATCATGAATCACTACAGAAGCATCCACAATAACTCAAATTACTAGAATCACATCATCTTCTTTCAGGAACATGAACTAAAGCAACAAAACATTTTTTCAGAGCATAGATACTCATAACTCAATCAAATCTTGATGCAAACCTCTAAAAATTCATGTTGATAAACTATATATTCTTGTCAACAAACCCTTTAATCCACTACCTTTTATCATCAATATACTAAGCTAGCCACCATACTGAACTTCACTACATCACTAACAACCTGCAACTTATTCTATTACAAGTTTTTGAATATCCTTTACATATACAACCTTAAAGAAATTAATGCCAATAGTGTTAACATCAATGAAAACCACATATAATCAATATCCAACAATCTCTCCCTTTGGCGTTGATGGCAACACATGATGTGCAAAACAACATCAATGATACTTTCTCTTAGCACTTTCTCCCCCTTAGATTTTGACTCTTTTTCTCCTTAACTCTTTCACATTTTTTCACATCTCTTCCCCCCCTTTGAAATCAATGACAAAGGTACACATTATCTTTCTCCACACAAGTATTGAACCACATTTATGAACATTTAACTACTCCCCTTGAGTAGTAGCCATCACAACATCAATCTAAATCACAAGATATGACTATGAAATGAACAGACTGATGCAAGTGAATGCATCTTAATTCTAATTAGGAGGGGTAACCACCCCTATATTTCCTTTGAGATACTCAAAAGTATCCTTAAATCCAATATTCAATAAATACTTGTCCAATCTGGCATATCATGGGGCTTACTTAAGTCCATACAATGCTTTCTTCAATCGGAAAACCATATCTCTCTGATTAGTCAATTTAAATCCATCAGGTTGCTCAATATACACTTCTTCCAGTTCACCATTTAGAAATGCTAACTTGACATCCATCTGATAAACCTTGAAGTTTTTGTAAGCAACATAAGCAAGAAATAGTCTCATAACTTCAATTCTAGCAATAGGAGCAAAAGTTTCTTCAAAGTGAATTCCTTCCATCTGAGAATATCCTTTACACACAAGTCTTGCTTTGTTTCTAATAACATCACCTTGCTCATTCAATTTTTTTTGAAAGACCCATTTAGTTCCAATTACATTTTTGTCCTTAGGTCTAGGAACAAGAATCCATGTATCATTCTTCTGAATTTGTAGTATTTCTTCTTTCATTGCTTCCACCCAATATTCATCTTTGCATGCTTCATTGACACTATTAGGCTTATTCTTTGAGATCAAACAATATTATTTTTTCAATTCTTCTCCTAGTTTGAACACCTTTGTCCTTATCACCTATGATTTGATCTTTTGAATGATTGAGTCTTACATACCTTGGAGTATTAAGGTTTTCTTGAACTCAGGTTCATGTGATCTCACTTCTGCACTTTCACTAGTTTCTTCCTCTTGATTATCTAGATTCACCAAAATGATATGAAATTTCTTTCCTTTATTTTAATTGTCATTTTGATCATTTGAATCATATCTATAGGTTCTGGATGGTCTAACTATGTCTTCATCAACCTTGACATTAACACTTTCAATTACTTTCCTCAATCTCTTGTTGTAGCACTGGTAGGCTTTACTTTTAGTAGAATAATAAAGAAAGATTCTTTTATCACTTCTAGCATCACACTTTCCTATATCTTCATCTCTTTTGATATAGAATTTACTCCTAAATATTTTGAAGTATCTAATAGTAGGCTTATGACCAAACCATAGCTCATAAGGAGTTTTATCAGTATCATGTTTGACATGTATCCAGTTGAGAGTGTAAATGGAAGTACTCACAACTTCTCCCTAGTAGATATGCATAACATTTCCTTCCAACATCATGGTCCTAGAATCTTCTTGAATTGTCATGTTTTTCCTTTCCACAACTCCATTTTGTTGAGGGGTCTGCAAGGCAGATAATTGTCTCTTTATCCCATGCTCTTCACAAAATGAATTAAACTCACTAGAAGTGAATTCACCACCTCTATCTGATCTCAAACATTTAATCTTCAGACCTGTCTCTATCTCAATCATAGCCTTAAAGATCTTGAATTTCTCTAGAGCTTCAGATTTTTCCCTTAAGAAAGTAACCCACATCAATCTAGAATAATCATCAATAAGTAACATGAAATACCTGCCTCCTTGTAAGCTTCTGAATCTAGAAGGACCACACAAGTCAGTATGCACAAGATCCAACACTTCATTCAAATAATGTTGTTTTCTTTGGAATGAAACTCTAGTTTTCTTCCCTAACCAACATTCCTTGCATATACCATTAGTAGGTTTTATCAACTTAGGAAGATCTCTCACTCCCTGAGTGGAACTTATCTTGATAATATTGTCAAAGTTTACATGATACAATCTCCTATGCCACAACCAACTTTCATCAACTTGAGCAACCAAAAAAATTTTATTAGTAGCATTTAGGTGAAAGATATTACCTTTTGTTTTTGTACTAGATGCAATCACATTTTTGGAACTCCTCAATATTCTACACTTTCCATCCTTGAATTTATGATTGTATCCCTTCTCAACCATTTGTCCAACACTTAAGAGATTATGCTTCAAACCTTCCACATAAAGAACATCATCAGTATTATGCTTACCATCAAGAGAAATGAATCCTTTGCCATGGATTACACTGGATTTGTCATCACCAAATATCACAACACCACCATCATACTTTTCCAAGCTCACAAATTTACTTTTATCACCTGTCATGTGATGAGAGCATCCACTATCAATCACCCATTCATCTTTTTCTTCAACTTTGACAGCTAAAGCTTTCTCCATATTTATGCAACTAGCAGATTTAGTAGGTACTAGATCATTTTCCTTGATATCAATAAATACCCATTCATCCTCACTTAAATTCCCTTTATCAAATTCATCATTTGTGACACCTTCATTAGCAACATAATAACACTTTATTTGAAATCTAGGCCTGTTAGGTCCTAGCTTAGGAACTCTTTCCGAACACCTTGAGGAAAAATGACCTATCTTATTGCAAGAAAAAAATTTAAGAGGTAATTTCCCTTTATACTTACCTTCTCCCTTGCCCACCCTCTTGAAAAAAAGTGCTTCAAGCTCATCTAGTTTTCTCTCTTCTTCAATCTCTCTCATTTCCTACTCATAGTTGGACATTTTTCTAGAAGAACTTTCTCCCAGATCATATCTCTACTTATCTTTTCTAGAGATAGTAGCTTTGAATGTATATTCTATCTTAGGAAGAGATTCACCAAACTCACTTAACTCAAAAGTAGCAAGCTTACCAATCAAAAATTCTCTGGTTACATTTGTCACAGTCTTGATCCCCTCAATAGCAAAATCTTTGTGTTTGTATGCAGAAAGCAAGGATCTAAGCACTTTAGCAACAATCTCTGATTCTTCCAATGTTCCACCAACACATCTGATACTACACACAAGTTCATTCACTCTTTGCATAAAAGAAGTGATGTTCTCATCTTCACCCATTCTCAATGTTTCATATATTTCCCTTTCATGCTTTACAACTTAGCAATCTTCACATGGGTATCACCTTCATACAAAGTTTCCAAATTTTTCTAGATCTCATAAGTAGTCTTTAGCTCCATTACATTTGTCATCTTAGAATCAGTTAGAGCATTCAACAATGCTTCCTTAGCCCTAATATTGTACTTGGCTTCCTTAATCTCACATACAATAGAAGGACCATTATGTGGGATGATATACCTATTCTTTGTAATTGTCTAGTAAGGTTCACCAATGCATCTTAGATGAAACTCCATTTGAGTCTTCCACAAAGAATAATTAGTTCCATCAAATCTCAAACTATCCTTCCTATATGTCACCATCCCAGATCACCTCAAGTAGTCAAGCTTCTCTGAAGGAACCTGCTCTGATACCAATTGTTGGCAACACAAGGGCATACAACTAAGAGGGGGGTTGAATCAGTTGTCACAAAAATTATACTTATTAAACTTATTCTCATATCTGATAAATAAACATGAAATCATAAACCATCACCACATAAAAAACAAACATAACACCAATATTTTTACATGGAAACCCTATTAGGGGAAAAACCACGGTGGAGTTTAGTCCACAAGATTATACTCTATTAAAGGATTATAAATTGGGAATGCACATGCATTCAAGCACACTGCCTAGAGCTCACTGCTACTACCCAAAAGAAGACTCACTATCTTATAGTCACATTTAGATTACATTCAAAAGATTTTGAACTAAGAAAATAACATCTACTAATGCCTGATTATAGTTCTGATTAAGCACATAAACTCTTCTTCACACTTTACTTCTGCCTTCAAAAGATTAGAACATTATTTGCACTTAGCAGGTAGCATACATTGCACACCATACCTTCAAATGGTATAAACAATCGATCATATATATCCATAACCAACGATAACATCAACTACATGTCGTCCCAACAAAATATGAAATGAGTACAAACTGTCAGCCCAAAATAATAAACAATTTAGATCAATGCATACCAAACAATGTTAGCTAAAACATAGTAAGGACCCGAAACAAAATCCTCAAATATGGAACACCTTCAAAAATTATGCCTCGAAGATCCACAACATGCTACAATCACCCTGTTTGCCATGATCATGAAAAAAATGAACACACAAAAGAAAATCACCAACTGTGAGCACAACGATCAATGCAGACCAACAATAGAGTTAGAGCACAATATAGAAACATCCAAAAGCATCATGAATCACTATAGAAACATTTGCAACAACTCAAATTACTAGAATCACATCATTTTCTTTTAGGAACACTAGCTAAAGCAACAAAACAACTATCAGAACACAAATACTCATAACTCAATCAAATGTTCATGCAAACCTCTAAAACTTCATGTGGATCAACTAGTTATTCTTGTCAACAAACTCTTTAATCCACAACCTCTTATCATCAATATATTGAGCTAGCCACCATACTAAACTTCATTGTATCATCGACAACCTACAACTTATTTTATTACAATTTTCTCGATATCCTCAACATATACAACCTTAAAGACATTAAGGCCAATAGTGTTGACATAAATGACAACCACATATCAACAATATCCAATAGAGAGGCTACATTTTTTTCACTGTAGAGGCATGCTTCACATTATTGAAGGGCGTAATTCACCCCAGGGATGACATTTTGGCTGTTGAAGGCTGATACTCTTCATTGAAGTGTTATTTTTTGTCATCGAGCCGATGCATGAAGTAGATACTTGTGCATTTTTGAAGGGCCATGATTTCATAATTGCAAGTCATGATTCTTCCATAGCTAGTGTGATTGGATTTTGGGTGTGAGATATTTGTCTGGGGTATGATTTATAGTTGGAGGCCATTTGGTTGCTTGTAGATCATGTTCTTCATCATAAGGGCATGATTTAGATAAAGAGCACATGGGGATTTTTTCCTTTAGCTATTGTGCAAGATAGAGGAGGTGTTGAATTTGGGTTCCTCATCCCCGATCCTCCAAAATCTATGACGTGGGCTGCAAGTTTGAATGGGCAGAGGGAAGCCTTTATACCTTGGTCATATGGGTTTTTTTTACCCCTAGTTTATTCTAGCCCATGAGGGCTTAATTTTTTTTATTTTTTGCTCTCTCTAACTCTTATAATATTTTATTTTCCAGATTTTGTAAATCATGCTAATCTTATTGGTGTTAATTTTCAATAGGGTGAAAATTTAAAAGTGCTATAATTGCTTATTTTTTCAAACTCTATATAATCATGGTGATTTCGCACTAATATACAAAGTGTCCTTTTTTCACCTTCATTCTTGTATGCAAATAATACAATAAAATAAAGTGCCAAGCAAAGGGGAAAATCCAAAATATTAAAAAGGGGTTTATCAAAGAGTTGTGCTTAAAAATCCACTTCAAATTTCTTTCAATTTTCTAAAAAGTTGAAAATCACAACTAAGCATGTAGCCAAATCAATGAAAGGAGCCAAATGTAGTTAGGGATACAAAAATATAAGGAGAAAAAAATCGCAAAAGGAGGAAAACATGAAACACTCTTTTTTTTGGAGG
The DNA here is from genome assembly GCA_007258455.2 of Sequoia sempervirens. NCBI lineage: Eukaryota > Viridiplantae > Streptophyta > Pinopsida > Cupressales > Cupressaceae > Sequoia > Sequoia sempervirens. The sequence continues at coordinate 406,567,234 of VDFB02000017.1, forward strand.
ATAGTTTTTTCCAATTGGATTTTTTGTCTTTCTCCATGTAATTTGAGAATTTGCATTGTAAATGAGTACCTTATTAGGCCTTATTGCCGGGACTCAAATTTCCATTATTTTTTGTGCCCACCTAAGCTATGCTTAAGGGGGGGTGTTAGTGTATTCTACTCTAGTTAGGCTAACATAAGCCTAGTTAGGTGTTGGTGTTGACCCTTGACTCATTTCCCATGAGGTGTCAACGATGTTGAGTTGTCTTGAGAGGTGTCCAATCACTCTCAATGCCTCTCCCTTGTATAGAGGAGAGAAACTTGCCACCACTGAAGGATGAGGAGTCCTCTTCTCAATCCATGGAATGTGCAAATCACCAAAACTACTTGGTTGAGGATTCCTATCCTCAATTCATGGAGATTGGGTGCTCAATACTCTCCTATATAATGTACATCTCATTCATCTAATTAACAAGTTGGTTGTGCAAATTTGTGATCTGTGCTTGAGAAATTTGTCTTTGTAATTTACTGGGCTGCCAAATATGAGAAATTTCTCTGGAATGGGAACATAGTCTAAGAGCTTTACAAAATCCATCTTTCTCTTCTAAGATATTGTCTTTCTATAAAGCATCAACAAATAAACTATGTAGAATTGGATTTCATAGCATGTAAAGATAAGTGTATCCCAACCCTGTGCATATCCCCTTGCATCTTGTACCTAGAGAAAATTTTACCAAGAGGTTCTCAATTGGTAATTGTTGATTCATAAGAGAGATAATATTGCAGCTCACTGTGATGAAAATAACCCAAGTAGCCTATGGACTTGTCATGAAAACTGACCAAATGTCTTCATGGAGCCATAAAAATGTACCAACATGTTAATCTATGATAGGGGAATATGGTTGTCCAATGGATTGGCATGGAGTCATCAAGATTGAAAATTGTCAATGTTCAAAGTTTCTTGTTTAGTCTTTTCTGCAAGCTACATTTGTTAAAAACCATCTGGAACCCATCAACTTGTCACTTAGAAAAATATTAAATATGATTTTGGGAACCTCCTATCTTGGGAATTGGTTCATTTGAGTCAAATGAACATGTGAGCATGAGGGTTTCTCACCAATGCACTTCCTTGAAAAAAAATTGAATGTCAAAGTGTCCTTTGTGAAACTTTTACTGGGAATGCAAGCAAAAAAATTGTGTAAAATCCATTTGGATTTGACTTTGAAAAATACCGAATGAGGCGCTGAAGCTCTGAGAATTGGCATGAAAGTATATTAAGGTGGGAGGAATCTAAAGCAATAATTGTTTTATTATGACAACCTTCTAGTTGATCAATGTTGTCCTCCAAAGTTGACCCTTTTAGCAAATTTAACACTGTGTAGCCAACAAACTTTTCCAGAACCCTTGAATATGCCACGTCAAAATATTGTCAAACCAAACCATGGGAAGCTAAAACTGAACATATGCACTAACATATGGTAGATGAGTAGATTTGACATGAAATTGAATAGATTTCAAGTTTGTTATTTTTGAAAGTATGCTCTTGAGACAAGTTGTACAACTATATTTATGAGTGCTAAAGTCCATTTTCTTCATCATTTTTGCCAAAAATGGTAGGAATTTTAGGTTCCAACAAGGCGTACAAGTCCTAGATTAGGGTTTTTGCACATTTTTAAAAAAAATCTATGTGAATGTTATGTTTTCTATTTTGGATGATGTTTAGACTAAGTGCAATTATAAATTTATGATGGAATTCAATGATGCAAGAGGAAAAAATGCAACCAATATGGACTTTCACTAATGTAGGATTTAGAAACCCTAGATGCAAATTAACTAATGTAAAGCCTAATACAAAGTTGATATAATCTAGATCTAGGACTATGATGACTCCAAATCAGAAATAAGGTGTTCTAAATGTAGGTTCACCAAAATGAAAGGTTGAAAATTATCGTTCCTAAATGCTTGGGAGATAGAACAACTAATTTCCTACACTTCTCATTCAAGGTAACCATAGAGACCTCAATCCAAGGAAAAAATGAGGGAAAGAGATCTACAATAATGTGTGCTAGGATTTGATTAGAGACTAAAAGGGGTTCACCACCAGGCTAGGGCTTGGAAAGACTAGTAACATGCAAGACTTAATGAAAAAACCTAATGATGTGCAAAAATTAAATAGATGACCTAGAAATGAATGAAAATCAAAACAATAAACTTAGAAAACACAAAGGTGCACTTGGAAACATATAGAATCTCAAAACATGATATAAAAATGTTGAAAATTCTGATCTTAAGGCTCATTGGGACTCATACACCAAGCTGGGTGATTTATTCCTAGATTAGGGTTTTTGGGTAGGAACAAAAATTTGGTGGTGATCAGTCTAGAACTCCTAAAATCTAGAAATATCATCGTACTAGGAACCATATGCCATAAGTGGTGTATCAATATTTTTCATATTTTTGGGGGGGTCAAAGTATGAATCTACTCTTCCTTCTTAACATAATTTATGTATCTTAACTGCTAAATTTTTCTTTGTAGGTGTCTTTTAGTGATCTTGTAAACAAGGTGACAACTTTGCAAACTTGACAATTTCTTCTAATATTGCTCTTCAATGTATCTTCAACCTAAATCCACAAATCACACAATAAAGGGAGGGAATTTTTTTTTTTGTTAGTAGAAAGGGGTTTCCCTTGGTAAAACCTCGTTTTGGTAATCAAACCTTGAAATGAAATAAAATAGAAAGGAGGAATTATGAATGAACAAATATACAATGTTGTAACTCACCAAACCTTTGAATGGAATGTTGCAATCTTGTAAGTAATGGATAGCATGAACGTGGATCTTGAATCTTGCTTAAGTGTTGTAGATATTGAATTGAATGCTTGCTTGAATCATGAAACACTACATTACAAATGTTAGCTCAAAAAAAACATGATGCATGATGACTTTGACAAGATGCTTGATACTTGAATAATACTCTAAAACACTTGATAATCAACTCTGGAAGGCTCTTGTATACTCTTGTAAACATTTTTATGCTCTTGTGAACTCAAATTTTCTATAAGGTTCATGCTCTCATGAAAGTATTAGGTGAAAATGAGTGAAATAACCTTGTATTCATACTTGTTTATGCCAAATTTCATTAAATTACAACATGACAAGCTGGCATCAGAACACTTTCCAAGAGAATAAAATGCCACCAAGAATTTGAATTTAGTTTTAGGTCTACGCTAAGTGGGACTCATATGCTTGTTGTGGCATATCTCATTAGGCCAAGCTTGGGGTGTACATTTTTCAAGAAAGGCTTAGTTTAGTGTGAAATCTAGATTGGGGCCACAAAAACCTAGTTGGGACCCATATGGCCAAGGTGGTGTATGAGTCCTAGATCACTAAATCTGGGCCATACAATCCAAAATCACTAATTTATGATTGTTCAATAGATGTATGTTGAGATTATCCTAAGAAAGATGCATTAATTAAGGCTTGTGGATGCAAAATAAGGCCAAATTAAAGCATAAGGAAGCCTAATTTTAGCAGGGAGGGCCTAAACAAGAGTGAAAATTTCAAGGATGGTAGTTTTATAAACTACATATATCTCTCTCTACCTTCTTTATATCTCTCCATGTCTTCCTCTTTGTCTCTCCCTCCCTATTCCTAATTCCCTATCTCTCTATCTTTATCTCTACCTTTACCTCTCTTTATCTCTATATCTATTCTCTCCCTCTCTGTCTATCTTCTTCTCTAAATTTTGATAGAGTGTGAGTGGAGATATAGATAAAGAGAGATGGAAGTTGACAGAGAGGTGGAGAAGAGAGTGAACCAAATATTTTTGTGTGATCTTGTCTTACACTTATAGGGTTTTGAACCTAAAAGTAGAGAGGTACAAAAATATTAATGGCTCACTCAACAACAAACCCTTGAGATTCCAATGCAAAGGAGATTGAAATCTATCAAAGGGGATTGTCCTAGAGGCTATAAATAGAAGAAAGGGGTTCACCACTAAGTGTAAACTTGGAAAATGCAAGATGTTTGAAAACACAATGTAATATGCAAAAAGACATAGAAATGCAAGTAAACTATAACAAAAACTTATGAAATTGAAAGTATGCACCTGGAGATTGGAGAGAGATGGAAATGAGCTTTGGAATCCTGAAGAATTCACTATTGATTCCAATTGAGACTCATATGCCAAGCTGGGCGAATTAGTTCTACTTTGGGAAGACTATGTCGGAACAAGTTTCACACAAATGGGTACTTAGATATGCAAAATTCATGTATAGGCCTAGGCAATGGGACTCATTCACCACAAATCGTGAATCAATCTACCTCTAGATTTTTGGAAATTCAAAATAGGACACTATAGCCCTTAGTCTTCTCTTCTATTCTTGGCTCAGATCTAGGCCTGAAACTGCAGAATTCAACCTATGAGTCTTCTTCAAGTCTTCTTTGCAACTTTTAAACCTTTGAATATGTGTCACCAAAAAATGTATAGTTGACATTTTTATGCTCACTTGAGTCTTTCCAATGGACTTTGGCTTGATTTTTCTTGGGTTTAGTGTTGTAATGTGGTCAAAACATTCACATTAGGTCTTAAACATTCAAATTATGGCATCTTGTGAAGGTGTTGTGAACTGTTTCAAGAATTTTCTACACTTTTCTAGACTCTATTCATTAAAATTCACCTAAAAACCACCTTTTCATCACTTATTGAGTCCTATTTTGAAGTGTTTTAAAGTCTTGTAACAAGATTTCACACTTTTCTAGGCTTAATTTCACTATTTACACATTTTTTATGCTTTATTTGACCCCTTAATGTACATTTCGACCATTTTCAAGTGTATCTTTGTGAAAATTCCTATTGGAAAACTTTTAATGCCCCAAAATTTCTGACACCCACTTAATTTGATTAAGTGGGACTAAGTCACCAATAGGGGAAACCTAGTCCTTTTTAGCACAAAACTCAAAGTAATTTTAAAATTCTAGCGGTAATTTGTCCTCTAACCCTTGAGGTTGGCCTGTGATATGTTATTTTTAGGAAATTTTAATAAAATAAAGTATAAATAAGTATTTTTCTCCACATTTTACAATCCCTTACAATCTTCTCATACACTCTCTCAATTCACAAACATTCATCAAGTTATTAGAAAGCAATCAAGCATTATCAAGTCAATCTATTGGAGCACTTCATTGCATATCTTATGAAAATTTTGAGCATCAAAGGTATGGTAAGTTTATGAAATTTTATGTTATCTATATATCATACTCTTTTCATTCCATTTCATTGTTTAGGGTTTGACCAAGGAAAACCCTTATTTTCTAGCCCTCAACCATTTTCCCCTTTTGCATATGTGTTTGCAGAATTTTGTATGTAGATTTATCAAGCAATTAGGTGTTGAAAGGTGCTCAAAAAGTCTGGAAAGTCAATAAAGTTAGCACAACCCTAGTTCAAGCTTGGAGAGGCTTTCTACCCCATTGTTTGTAGAATCAAGTACAAACACTTGTTAGAAAAGAAAGTGCAAACCTGATGCTTTAATATTTTGTCTAGAATTCCCCAAAGATTTGTAAGAGGACTAAGTCATCACTAGTGGTGAATTAGTCCCACTTCTAGGCCTAGAAACTAGTTTTGACAATTTTGGATGCCCATTTAGTAGATTCTCATTTCGACAAATTTTCCTAAGACTAGGAATAAGTTATCCCACTTGGCGTAAGTGTCCCAATCAACATTTTCAGTCAATTTTTTAGGATTCCAAAATATCCCAACATCAAGCTTCAGATTCTAGGTGCACCTCTTTCATTTTGTTTTGTTATTTCATCATTTAGTTGCATTTTTAGGCATTACTGCATATCACATTGTGTTTTCTAGAAATTTACTTTTCTTAAGTTTTACATGATTAGATCATTTCAATTTCAAATTAGAGCATTAGGAAATCTTAATTAGGCATAATACATTTCATTTACATAGACTTTGAGTGTAAACCCTTGCATTTTGGGACCCCTTTCAATCTCTTTTCTCCTTTTAGGTGAAAAACCATAGGAGGTGCAAAGCATTGTGAGGGAAAAGAAAAATCACCATTTACATTTTGGTGAACCTGACATTTGAACATATTCCTTTCTGATTTGAAAAGTGCATCCTGGGTTTCATTTACATTGCATCTTGCATTGATTAAATTGCATTTGGGTTTTCATATTGCATTAGTGAAAAGTTCACTTAGGTTGCATTGTTGCATCGCTTTTGCATTACAAAACACAAAAATTCTGCATTTACATACTGTAGTTCCATTTGTGCATTTGAAGGACATAGATTTTCATTTAAAAATTATGAAAAAACACAAAAAATCATCATTGGTACTAAATTGCCACCCTAGGCGACTTATTCCTTTTGCATATTTTTCACTACATTTTTTGGTAATTTCTGGTTATTTTCTATACTTCTATTTTCTAGTCCTCCATCTTTTTTTTTAGTTTACAGAATTAATGCTTTTAGAATTTTATTTTATCTATATTGCATTGCATTTGCATCCACCCTATCCTTTGTGGTACTTGTATGAGTGTTTGGTGCCCCATTGATAATACTTTAGTGAGATGAAGTTCTAGACTCATGGCTTCCCATGATAACACTTTCATTGTGAACCTTGGGATCTCAAAAGCTCCTACTCTCGGTATTGAAAATGGTGCATTAGGCATGGATACTACCACTCACATGCCTTCACCTTCCCATCTTATGCATGTTGACACACAAACTAGTGCTATTCCACAAGACAAGGTGATTAGCATTCATGAAGATTTTGCACATTTACAAGACTTATCCCTTGAAAAAATCTCCACAATTACCATACCTACCATTAAAAACCTTCATTGTTTAATTGAAAGTGATGATGGCCTACAAGTTATGAAGAGAATTGCTGAAATATACAACAAACATATTCCTTCCACATCCCAACCAACAAACATTGTTGTAAGTCAAGGAGGATCTCACATTCCTCCCCCTTCAACCATAGCATCCATACAAACTTATACCACTCCTTAATTTACAACAACTATGCAACAAGTTAGAAATGTGACTCCTCCTTTTGTTATTCCAACTAGCATCTCCAGTTCTTTTGTGGCATTGAATATTCTTTCTTTCACATTCACCCCTCTTCATGTCACTTTCACTTCCCCTAATATTACATACACTCCATCACCATTTTCCCTTCCACCTCATACCACTTACACCGATCCCATCATTACACAACTCTTTAACATAGTCTCATCCATGCAACAAAAAATTTCCACCATTAGCCAAAGTAAAAATGCTCCACCCACATATCATGTCCGTAGTAGTCCATTATCCCTTGAGATCTTATGCATATTGATTCCACAAGGAATTGAAATGCCTAGGTTTGAGAAATACAGAGGTAAAGGATACCCTATTAATCATGTCAATGGTTATATAGCCTTTATGCAGTGACTTTGTCCTCGATGATAAGTTGTTAGCCAAAATTTTTCATAGGACCTTGAAGGACACTGCATTGGAGTGGTTTTCAAACTTACCCAATCATTCAATGAACTTGTGGATACTTTCATTAGTCATTTCAAAGTTCATATGACTCCTAAAAAGACAATGGCTAATTTAATGTGATGTAAAAAAAACACTAATGAAAAAGTAACTGACTTCATTTCACTTTATCAGTCATTATATGCTCAAATTAATTTCAAGATTCCTGGTTCACATTTGCAAAAGATGTTTATCAAAATTTGCACACTCACCTTCTAGATAAGTTAAATATGATGGAATTTCATTCGTTCATGCATTTATGCATGACCTTTTGTGACTATCACAATTCAGTAGGGTATGTGTAGGATCATGATGGGCTAAAAAGTGGTGATATGGAAGTGATATGATGGCCCATGTGGCTGACAACTTTTTGTTTACCAAAAATTGATGAAACAAAAAGGGTTTTTAAAGGAGATTCTCAACTTTTCACAAATATAAATTATTCTTTAAGTATTTGAATTTAATAAAGGGTATGTGCAAGATCATCATGGGCCAAAAGGTGGCAATATGATGGGTATGTGGTTGACGACTTTTTTTAAACCCAAAATTGATGAAACGAAAAGGGTTTTTAAAGGAGATTCTCAGCTTCCCACCAATATGAATTATTCTTTACTTTGAATTTAATAAGTAATTACTATTCATTTTCTATTCAAATTATGACTAACGTCTTGATTGATGGATTGATTGAAAAAAATCTATTATCACATTTTTTGAATCCAAAATATGCATCACATTCTATTCTTCGCATATACTACAGGATTAAAAAAAATAAAAATTAAATTTCATGAAGTTTTGACCAAGTTAAGGTGGTCAGACATACGAGTTTTTAATATTTTTTGAAATTTGTAATAAAAAAATCATAATTAATTGTTTACTTGGAAAAAATTAAAAAAATATGCATCACATCGGGACATGTGTCCTCTACTTACATCTAAAATATTATTAAAAAATATTATCATTTTATTGTGGTTAGGGTGGTCAGAGAAACACCTACTTCTTATTTTTCCTTGAAATTTAAGTACTATTGCATTGAAATTTTAAATTTTCACCAAATAGATTTTTTTTTTTTAAAAACCTAATAGTTTAGTAACTACATTCATTTTTCTACAGATTCTATTCTTACATATTTTTGAAATAATATAGATAACTTATTAAAATTTTTATGTCAAGTTGCCTAACTCTGTTTTTTCTGATTTTTTTGTCACTTAAGGGCCTATTTTTTCCATGATGATCATGCACATGTACCCTAAATAATTATTAGTCATGTTCTATTTGAATTACGACTAAAGTACTAATTAATAGGTTGATTGAAAAACATCTATAGCTTTCAAAGAATATCACATTTTTTGAATCCAAAATATGTGTCACATTCTATGCTTTGCATACTATAGGATTAAAAAGAGAAAAATTGAATTTCATGAATTTTTGACCAAGTTAAGGTGGTCAAACATACAATTTTATATATTTTCTAAAATTTGTAATAAAAAAATAATAATTAAATATTTACTTGGAAAAAATTATAAAAAAATTTGCATCATATTGGGACATGAGTCCTCTACTTATATGTAAAATCTTATAAAAAAAATATTATCATTTTATTGTGGTTAGGGTGGTCAGACAAACACCTACTTATTTTTTCCTTTAAATTTAAGTACTACTGCATTGAAATTTCAAAATTTCACCAAATAGAGTTAAAAACCTAGTAGTTTAGAAACTACATTCAATTTGCTATAGATTCTATTCTTATATATTTTTGAAATAATATAGATAATTTATTCAAATTTTTACGTCAAGTTTCCTAATTTTTATTTTTCTAAATTTTTTGCCACTTAAGGGCCTATTTTTTCCATGATGATCCTGCACATACTCAATTTCTATTCGTGACTCGAAGTCCACTTCTAACTGAGCTGAGAAGTCTGAGCAAAACAACCAAAACAATGAGCAAAACTTTAGAAAACCAAACCAAGGATTTTTACAATTCAATCAATCATCTCTGCAACCAACCCAACTAGTTCCAAATCAAGTTGCAGATATTAGAGTAGTAGTGCCTTATACCTATGGGGACCTGAAGAAAAAATTTACCCCCTTACCCAATACTCTCCATAACATGATGAACTAATTTCCCCAACAACAAATGATCACTTTTCTTACTGTTAAACCACTTGATCCCACCAAGCCTTTACCACCTACCTTTAAGAAAATTGCTTATTGTCATTTTCATCACCAAAATGAACAATGTAAGCATCTCAAACACTTAGTTCAAGACCTCATTGATTCAGGTCGTCTATCCATTGCAGGTGTCAATGATCAGGGCAATAAGTCCATTGCACCCCCTAACTAGAATTTACAAATCTTTACCAATCCCATGCCTAAACACAATGTTTCATTTGTCAAAACTAGTGAACCTTCAAACCCTTAGGTGATGAACAACCGAATATTACTCCAAATGTTACCCAAATTAATCCTATGGATGAGCTTGTGGGTGCGATGGATGTTATCCATCTTAAGGGCCCAACCAATAAATCTCTTGATATTACATTTTCTTCTCATGATATACTTAAAAAGCTTCCTAATGGTCAACTTTACATAGCTATCCGAATCTATGATAAACCTACCAATGGAATATTAATAGATCCTACCTATGGTGAGAATGTGATCATGGAATATTTTTTAGTATTACACGATCTATATCAAGATAATTATAACAAACCAACTGCATGTATTAAAACACATATTAGTTCTATGTGCCCTACAATTGGATCGATCATACTCCCATTCCAAATAGGACCCAAAAATTTGGATGTAACATTTTCTATTATTCCACAATCAGATCAATTTCGTCTATGGTTGGGTCATCCCTAGCTCCACTCAATGAAAGTGGTCCCCTTAGTTAATGTTCACAAATGTTTGATGTTTCTGTATGGCAAAGAAATATTTACCATACACCATAGTAGCTTTAATCCATTATCCTCTAAAGGTAATTTTTCCTTAGAAGCCTTTTGGCCTAAACCTATGGAACCCATCACCCCTTGTAAAGATTTCTTTTCATAACCTATAAAAAATTCAACGCCAATCGAATAGCTGAATTGTCTCTTCGTCACATGTCCCTGTCCACTTCCACTCCTATCCTAGATGAAACCATGCTTCAGCCTGAGTTTGACATTGAACAAACAATACAACCTCATGAGCACCCAACCATAAACACTTCCCCTCCATCATTTAAACACCCAAGAGAAAATTAAACAAATCCTGTCATACCTCCTCGCATTAAATAAGTGTATAAAGCTAAAGAGAAATTGATTGAATTGTCTTCTTTGGTTTCCATTGTTCTTCCCCCTCTAGAAGAAAAGGAACATATGATGGATCAACCCACTCTTACACCTAAACAAATTCAAAATAAAATTAAAAAAAACCGCAGTGCTAGGGAACATAGGCGTCATTATTGTCTCCTTGCTCATCAGTCTTGAATGGAAGAAAACAAAGAAAACCAACCCCCACCTTTGACAAAAGGAATAGATAATTACCCTCTTCTTCCTGACTTGCCACAAGATACTATAGTCCAACCTGCACAACAAAATGAACTGATCCAACAACCGCAACTTTTGATACATCCTTCCTAACAAATAACCCTTTGTCCTCCTATCGTAATCAACCTTGGTGATGATGATGATGATGATGATGATATCACAAAAATAGATGAAGAATTGCATAACAATATAAATTCTTTATTTTCATTTACCATGAGATTAAACGATAAATCTTCTCAACCAAGTGAAGAACCTAGTACATCTCCTTGTTCGACACTTGCAATTCTTCCTTTGGATAGTCAACCACCCTCACAATACACTAAACATGATTGGGAGGAAGATGACTTGTTAGATAGTTGACTTGCATTCACCTTACTAGTCTTTTATCTTCATTTTCCTTTTTTTTATTCATTTCTATTTTTCTTTGATTGCATGTGTGTATCGTGTTCCCCCATAACATGTGTTTTATTTTCTCTCTCTTTGTACAAGTTTCTTCTATATGAACCTTTATTCTTCTATATGTAGTGTGTTTTCCTTTTGGAGATGACACAGAGCATAGAGACACCTTATGTCTCTTCCACGTTGACCCAAAAGGTCCTTTTATTTTCTTCTCTTTTGTTTTGTGTTCTCCTTTTGGGGATGACACAAGGCATTGAGATCGAAATGTTTCCTTCATGTTGACCCAAAATATTTTTCTTTTCATTTTCCTTTTTGTTTTCTTTTCACTTTTGTTTTCCTTTTGGGATGATGCAAAGCATTGAGACCGCAATGTCTCTTCCATGTTGACCCAAAATAGACTTTGTCTTTCTTTTAATTTCACTCTCTTTGTGTCATTCTTCTAGTTCTATGTGCTTTGGGGAATGATGAAACTTCTGAGCTCTTTCATAAAAACATTGTAGCAATGAACATACTAACCCCAAATCCATAGATCCCTTATGTGTTTGGTGTGTTCCTTTCTGGGGAGAAACTCCCTTTCTTTTTTTTTCTTTTTCATTTACATGACACAGCCTAACTTAGAAACATATGAATTGGCAAAGGGGCTTTCTAAGTTAGTTCTCATGTCTTGTTGCATTTTATTTCCTTCGCTAATTTAAAGTAATTTCTCACAGAAAGGTGTGTAGCAATTCCTTTAAAGTGGGGGGCATACATTGGCATAATTTGATTTGCATTTTTGGTTCTTAGTGCATCCTTGTCACTTCATATGATGCGTTAGTCACTTTGTGGATGGAATTAGATGAGAATTCCTTCATAACCGTGATCTATCTTAGCATATTACATTCCTCTTAGTTGCCTAATGTGACACACTACATCCCCTAAGATGTGAATATACAATTCTTTGATTTTTCCTCTCTTGGAGACATTAGACACAATGTTCCCTAAGTGATAGACCTTACATGAACTTAATAAGACTCCTTTGAACATATTTTTTACTTTACATTAAATTTTTGTATTTTACATTTTACATTTTTACCACCTTGCATAACACAACTTGCATGCTTGTGGTACCCTTGTATTTGTTAATGAGTTCTAAGCATATGAAGCTTTTCTTGTCTCATGAAGCACGGGCTGACTTTTTCTTTTATGGTTCCTTGTTAAAGTTATTAGGAGGTATAACTTTGATATGGTTGAGCAGGAAACCCACTTAGTAGTACGACTTTCCCCATAGCCACCTATGTGTTTGTGAGTGCACACGAACTAGTGTATGTATCTCCCCTTTTGGGCTTTCTCACCCCACAGAAAACCAAAAGTTTCATGGCCCTAGAGTGAGTATACTTGGGACCTATCACCCAATAGACAACTATAAGTTCTGTCACCCCAGAGTGAGTTCACATTTATTATTTCAAGCAACTAGCCTAGATCTAATCCACACTAAGCTAGACAAATGATCAAAGCTTTCATACCTTTTCTTCATCATGTGTGTTCCTTTGTTCTTATGTTTGGTTTTCCATGAGATCTTAGTCTTGGGGGCTTGATCATCCCTCTTGATTATTGTTGTTTCATCTTACCAATGTGAGTGCATTGGGATCCCTCTTGATGTGCATGTTGGGATACTTTAGCAAGAGTTTGAAGCAAGTTACCCTCTCACTAAACTGGGGGATTAATGTGTCACCAAAAGTTCTATAGTTGACATTTTTACGCTCACTTGAGTCTTTCTAATGGACTTTTTCTTGATCTTTCTTGGGTTTAATGTTGTAATGTGATCAAAACATTCACATTAGGTCCTAAACATTCAAATTACAACATCTTGTGAAGGTGCTGTGAAGTGTTGCAAGACATTTCTACACTTTTCTAGACTCTATTCATTACAATTCACCTAAAAACCACTTTTTCATCACTTATTGAGTCCTATTTTGAAGTGTTGTAAAGTCTTGTAACAAGATTTCACACTTTTCCAAGCTTAATTTCACTATTTACACCTTTCTTATTCTTTATTTGACCCCTTAATGTACTTTCTGATTGTTTTCAAGTGTGTTTTTGAGAACATTCCTATTGGAAAAATTTTAATGCCCTAAAATTCATGACACCCACTTAATTTGCTTAAGTGGGACTAAGTCACCAATAGGGGCGACTTAGTCCTTTTTGGCACAAAACTCAAAATAATTTTAAAATTCTAGCAGGAATTTGTCCTCTAATCCTTGAGGGTGACTTGTGATATGTTACTTTCAGGAAATTTTAATAAAACCAAGTATAAATAAATGTTTTTCTCCTCATTTTACAATCTTCTACAATCTTCTCATACACTCTCTCAATTCACTAGCATTCATCAAGTTATTCATAAGCAATCAAGCATTATCAAGTCAATATATTGGAGCACTTCATTGCATATCTTCAAATTTTGAGCATCAAAGGTGTGGTAAGTTTATGAGATTTTCATGTTATCTATTTATCATACTCTTTTCATTCCATTTCATTATTTAGGGTTTGATTACCAAAGTGAGGTTTGACCAAAGCAAACCCTTATTCTCTAACACTCAACCATTTTTCCCCTTTTGCATGTGTGTTTGTAGACTTTTGTATTTAGATTCATCAAGGAATTAGTTGTTGAAAGGTGTTCAACAAGTCTACAAAGTCAATCAAGTCAAAAAAACCCTAGTTCAACCTTGGAGAGGCTTTCTACCCCGTTTTCTATAGAATCAAGTATGTACACATGTTAGAAAAGAAAGTGAAGACTTGAGACTTCAAGATTCTATCCCGAATTTCCTGAGATTTCCAAGAGGACTAAGTCACCACCAGTGGAAAATTAGTCCCACTTCCAGGCTTGAAAACTGGTTTTGACATTTCCAGATACCCATTTAGCAGATTCTTGTTCTAACAAAGTTTCCCAAAACTGGGATTAAGTTGCCCCACATGGTGTAAGTGTCATAGTCAACATTTTCAGTCAAATTTTTAGGATTCCAGAATCTCCCAACATCAAGCTTCATATTCTAGTTTCACCTCTTTCATTCTATTATGTTATTTCATCATTTAGTTGCACTTTTAGGCATCTCTACATATCACATTGTGTTTTCCAAAACTTTACTTTTCTTAAGTTTAACATCATTAGATCATTTCAATTTTAGTTCAGAGGTTATGACATATTAATTAGGCATAATAAATTTCATTACATAGACTTTGAGTATAAACCCTTGCATTTTGGGACCCATTTCAATCTCTTTTCTCCTTTTAGGTGAAAATCCTTAGGAGGAGCGAAGCATTATGAGGAAAAACCAAAATCATTGTTTATAGAATAGCTTTGACAATTTTATAAAAACTTTTCCAATCTTTCTCTTTGACAAATTTGTAACTTAGACCTTCAAATCACATTTAAATAGAGGGAAAAATTGTTTTAGGGTTAGTGAATAGGGGTTTTCCTTGGTCAAAGCTCATGTTGGTAATTAAACCCTTGAAATGAAATGAAATATGGAAAGAGAATGATGAATGAACTTGAAGACAATGCTATAACTAAAAAAACACTTGAAATAGAATGCTATAAACATGAAATTGATGACCTCAAAATTCTTGAAATTCCATGAATGCTCGAGTGATTGATTGGGGGATTGGTTGATTGGGGGTGAAATGAATAGAAAAACCTTATATTTATACTTGATTATGAAATAATTCCCAAAAATACATCATAGGCTGACCTTAGATCTTAGAAAATAAAAACCCACAAGAAATTTGAATTGACTTTGAATTTTGGGCCAAAGAGGACTCATGCGTCCCTAATGGTGAATGGGTCCCACCTAAGGCATTTAAAGTGGGTTTGGGATTTAGATATTTTAAATGATGTTTATCAACTTTATTCTAAAAAATAGACTTAAGTAAGGCCTATAGATGTAAAATGGGACCAATTAAAGCATAAGAAAGGTCCAATTATTAATGAAAAACCTATAAAAGTGTGAAATTTTGTTACAACACTTTACAACACTTTGAAATAAGGCTTGGTAAATGATAAAAAGAGGTTATTTTGGTGAAATATATTAATAAGATGCTAGAAAAGTGTGAAAGTGTGTTACAACACTTTGGAACACTTTTGCAAGGCATCATAAAATTATTATTAATTTACAAGGGCACAAGACCTAATGCAAGTGTGTTAACCACATTACAACACTAAATCAAGGAAAAACTAAGCCAAACTTTACAAGGACCCAAAAGAGCATGAAAATGTCCAAAGATCCATTTTTCTATGCTATAGAGAGATAGAAGAGAGATATAGAGATATCTATAAAGGGAGAGAGAAGGAGAATGAAGGAGGGATAGATTTAGAGGTAGGTACAGAGAGGGGAGATAGAGAGAAGTTGAGAGGGAGAGAGGAAGGGAGAGGTAGAGTTAGAGCGGTAGGTTGAGAGAGATATAGGGAGAGGTAGGTACATAATAAGGAAGATGGATATGGGAGATAAATAGAAGTAGAGATAGAGAGAGAGGTAAGGTAGGAGGGATAGAGGGAGAGGTACATAGAGAGAGGGAGGGTCTAAGGATAAAGAGATAAGTATAGAGAGAAGTAGAGAGACAAATAAGATGAGAAGGATATAATGATGGGTAGGTAGAGAGAGTGGGGAAATAGAGACAAGTACAAAGGGAAAGGGAGAGACAAGTACGTAGAGATGGAGAGGAGAGAGATAAGGAGAGAGAGATAAGGAGAGAGAGGGAAGGATGGAAAGAGGGAGAGAGAGGTAGGTAATGAGAGAGAGGTAGAGTGGGAGGGATAGACGGATTGGTAGGTAGATAGAGGGCAAGTGGAGATAGAGAGAAGTAGAGGGGGAAGATGAGAGAAGTATAGAGTGTAGAGAGAGGTGGAATGAGGGAGTGATGGAGTTAGAGGTAGGTAGAGAGAGAAATGAAAAAGGGAGATATAGAGTAGAGAGGGAGGGAGGGAGAGATATAGATAGAGAGGTAGGGTGGGATGAATATAGGGAGAGCTAAGTAGACAAAGAGGAAGATGGAGATGGGAGATAAAGTGAATTAGAGACAAATAGAGAGATGTAAGGAGGAAGGGATAGAGGGAGAGGTAGGTAGAGAGAGTGATGGTGAGTGGAGGATACACCTCTCTACCCTCACCCTCCCTCTCTATCCACATATCCCTCTATCCCTCTCACCTTATCTCTCTACTATTTATCTCTCATCTCCACTTTCCTCTCTATCTACCTTCCTCTCCCTATATCCCTCCCACCCTACCTCTCTATCTCTATCTCTACCTCTCCCTTCATCCCTCCCTCTCTACTTCTATCTCCCCTCCCTAAATCTCTCTCTATTTACCTCTCACTCCATCCCTCTCTATTTACCTCTCACTCCATCCCTCTCTCATTCCCCCTCTCTTTCTTTAGATATCTCTCTTCTCTTTCTATCCTCTCTACCTCTCTCTCACCTTCCCTCTCTACTTCTCATTGTCTCCACTTATCCTTCATCTCTCTACTTACCTCTCCCTTTATCCCTCCCACCCTATCTTCCTCATTACCAAACTCTCCCTCAAGACCTTCCCCTCTTTCCTTCCCCTATCTTTCCTTATCACTCTCTCTTCCTATATCTCTCTATAAATATATTTATTCCCTTCCCTCTTCTCTCTATCTCCCATCATCCTCTCTCTACCTATCTGTCACTTTATATATCCAACCTTATCCCTCTCCCCATTATCTCTCTACTTATCTCTATATACCACCACCCTCTCTCTACCTACCTCTCCATCCACCCCTCCCACCTTACCTCTCTCTCTCTCTATCTTTAGTTCTCTTTATCTTTCATCTCCATATTCCTCTTTTTCTACCTACCTCTCCCTATATCCCTCTCACCCTACCCCTCTATCTCTACCTCTCCTTTCCTTTCTCCATCGATCTACTTTTCTCCATCTCTCTCTCTACCTACCTACCTCTCACTCCATCCCTTCCTTATTCCATTTCTCCCTTTATATATATCTCTCTATATCTCTATTCTCTCTCTCCTCTCTACCTCTCTCACCTTCCCTCTCTACTTCCCTCTATCTTATTCTCTCACCATCTGTCTCTAATTATCTCTATAGGAGTGATAGGGAGAAAGGAAGAGGGAAAGAGATATAGGGATATAAAGAGGAAGAGATATATAGATATAGGTATGAATTATGAAAGATAGAGGTGGAATAGAAAGGGAGATATATGTAGATATAAAGGGAGAGGGAGAGGGAGAGAGGAAAAATAAATCCAAAGGTACAATTTTACATTGGAAAAGTGAAATATGAATGATGTATCAAATGAAAAAAATAGATGCTAATGTGGTTGCCAAGGATGGTAGGGTAAGTAAAATTTATTTCACAATCAAGATAATAGAGAAAATGTAACAATAAAAATTCAATAAATAATTTTTCATGCAAAGAGGTTTAAACATAAAATTGAGATGTAAATATCATAAATGAATAGATCTAAGAAAGACTAATATGAATAATAAACCATAGAATATGACAAGGTTCTTTAGGATTGATTGGGTTTAAAAAAATATAAGGAGGTCTAAATAGGGACAAACAAAGAGGAAATAGAGGGATAGGTAGAGATATAGGTCTAGACCTTTGGAGAGAGAGACAATGAGAGATAGGGAGGGAGGGAAGGAGAGGTAGGTATAGAAAGAGGATGATAGGGGAGAGGGAGAGATATAGGGATATAGATAGATTGATAGGGAGAGAGATTTAATATTGAGAGAAGTAGAGAGGGAAGGAGGGAGGGAAGGAGGGAGGGAGGGAGAGGTAGGGAGATAAGTCTAAAGATGGAGATAGGGTGAAAGATACGTTTAAAGGGGGACAAAGAGAGAGGTAAGGAGGGAGGATGAAGAGGTGGTGAGATAATTCTAGAGCTCAATAGATTGAGAGAGAGAGCTCTAAGTAGGGAAAAAAAGAGAGGAAGGGAGAGAAAGAGAGGTGGAGAGATAGGTCTAGAGATTGAGGGGAGAGAGAAATAGAGTGAGAGAGGTAGAGATAGGGACATATATATTATGATGATTTATGAAAGTTTGTTCCTCTCGTTACTACACAAAATACAAATATTTCATTATTGGTTACTCCTACAATGTTTTAAGTATTTTTACAAAAAAAACATGGAAAGAGGATTCATATGTGAAAGTCTTGAGAATTTGATGTTTTAAAAATAAAGGATAAATTTAAAATGATTAGAATTAATCTTTTGTGTATAGTAGCCTAGAAACACTACCTAGTCCACTGCATAGAGCTCTGAATCACCTTTCCAATGCCTATAATTTTTTTTAAAAATTTCTATTAGAAATGAAAAAAGTTATTCCCATTTCACTAAAGAGGGCTCTTTGGGATTTTAGGTAACAAATATTCATTTTGCAATAACAAATACTAGTTTTGTCAAAATGGATATCTATTTTGTTTGTCAAATAGATACCTATTTTGTGAAAATATATATCCTTTTTCTTTGTCAAAACATATATATTCATTTTCAAGACATAAATTGATAAAAGGGCCTTTAGGTAATAGATATCTCTCTTTTTACATAAAATTTTCACTCCATTTTTTCTTTAGGAAATATTTAGAATTAGGATTGGGAATGTCAAGCCTAAAGTTCAAAATTTTCAACCTTTTTAGAGGTTTCATCCTCTTTTTAGGACTTCACCCTTCATGCTGATGACTTCTTTTTTATTCAAATTTAAAGAATTAAAAATGGTTTATTTAGGAAATTATCAATATTTTACCAATATAAAACATGCTTTATTTTAAATTTAATATATAATTATTATTGATTTTCTAAATGCATTGTGCCTAAAGTCTTGATTGAAAGGATTATTGAAAACCATCCATAAATTTTAAATGGTTTCACATTTTTTGAATTTGAAAGATGTATAAGACTCTATGTTTAACAAACTATAGGCTAAAAAATAAATTAAATATATTTTTGACGAAGTTAGGTAGGCCAAAAAATTAGTTTTTAATGGCTAAAATTTCCTAAAACTTCATTACTAATTATTTACTAGGAAAAAAGTTAGAAAAAAATGTGTCACATTTAGGCATGTTTCCTTTACTTATATTGAAATATTTGAAAAATAGTATTTTTTTCTCATACTTAGGTTGGCCAGAATCACACATACTTTTTTATATCTTTCAAAAATTATAGTACTAATTCATTAAAATCTAAAATTTCTACCAAGTACATTTACTTTTTTCCTCAAAAAAAATAGTAGCTAGGCATGTGGAAAAGGATGGGGGACCAAAAATTGGCCACCCACTTTTTGGCCCCATGAAAGCCACAACGTGAGTGTGTTATAGCATTCTCCTGTTATCATTTAGTAAAGCAATAAAAAGAAAATCCCACTTCTTATTCCTAATTTCTATGCATTTATTCCTCTATCCATGGCCAACAAACCTTACAAAGCATGCTTACAATTTGGGAGGGCTAAATTTCATCAAATATTCACCAAAATTCTGTCATGATGTCAATGAGGTCAAAGGAGTAAGTTTTTATAGTTTTTTAGTGTCAATTTTTTATTAAGTGTGTATATTGAATTTGTTTAGTTTTTAGGAATTGATAATTCACCCACAATTTTTTAAAATCCCAAATCACCTCATGATGAGATCCCTTCTAAAAAATAACCTCAACAAACATAACCTAGAATTCCTCATCATCCTCTAGGAACACAAGAAAAATAATTGGGACAAATTGAAAATAACAAAAAATAAATTGAAGAGTTAATTGCAAGGTTGAGAGAACATGTAAGAATGAACTCCCTTAGGACCACCCTTGATAAATCATTGCAATGCATAATATTTCATGTAGAATTAATTAGCAAGAAAATAAATAGTTGGTTGGCTAAGATTCAAGAACAAAAGCAATTTTATGTAGTAAAATTATCATATAAACAAGTTAAATACAAAAAAATTAAAATCTAACTTGTGTGTGCTCATCAACCCAAAAATGAATCAACCCTTGCACAATGCATGTAAGAGGTTTCTTATCTATTTGTGCCACTACCAAGTGATAACAATCAATTTTTGGGATTAGTGGTGGATGGTTTTTGACCATCCTCTATCCAACAACAATGAGGTACCAAAATACTTTTTTAGGAAACTCTATTGTGAGTTTTTCCTTAATAAAATCCTAAATTATTTTGACATGTGGGAGTTATAGTGTAAAGGTGGGGGCTTTGCATAGGAAAAGTTGGGGCACATATTGACCCACATCGGCCAGTGAGACCACTCACTAGACTAGACTATGAGAATGTGACTATCCCTTTCATTGTGAAGGAAGATGTTGATGTGGACTTATTAGAGTTGATTAGCTCACTCACTCAAAGCTTTCTACAACATACTAAGCCTCTAGAATATGATGAGGCTGATGAGTTTTCTAGGTGTCCAATTCCACCTTATTTATGTTGATCTTGTGGGTCACTTTGTGTTTACGATCTAGAGGATAGTTAGGATGCACGTGCCTAGGGTACATCTACAACAAATCAAATGGTGATGATAAAAGCTCTCTTGAGTGATACATTTGGATTTAATAGTCGGGTAAATATCAACAAGTTAATTTAATTTAATTTTTTAAATTTTATTTTGAAATGGAAGATTAAATAAATTAGTTGAATGATTATAATAAAATTTTAAGGTCATAGTGTTCACCCTACTTCCAACGGTCCTCCAGCTCCCTATTATGCGATGATGTTGAGTGCAGAGGTATGTAACTAGTAAATAATTATAAATATTACATGTGAATAGTTGAACCTTATATGAATGGTATTCTTATTACTCTATTTTGATGTTGAATAGGTTAATGTTGGGTCTTAAACATCAACACCTGGTAGCGGAGCTTCTCATCAAAATTTCACCTAGGTAATACCCATAATTTCAAATCTTAAATTTATATTTGGTAGTTGAATAATGTTTAATGACTGAAGGTTTGTATATAGTTTTATAGGTATGCTTTATAATTTTTAATTAATTTGATTTCAGGTTGCTATGTACTTCATAATCTATGAATTTCATTTGGTCATGATATAGACCTCTAAAAATAGAGGCTACTAGTGTTAATCAATTTTACACCTTCTCATGGTTGGTGTTAATAGAGATTTTTTATATTTTTGAATAAAAGAATGTTTTTATTTAAGTGGTTGAATGAATAGCCAACTCTTTTAGGTTTTTCTAGTCAATTTCCAATCCACCCATGATAAAAAAAAAATCACTTTTATTTTGAAGGCCTCCATCTTGGTTGCCTAATTGATTGTTCCTTTCACCTGTAATTAGGTTAAAATTTTTACAAATTAGAAACATAGCTTCCTTAGTCTAATGTGGTTGGTTTGATCCTAACCAAGTTCAACTAGGTCCTAAGAGGTGCTTAGAAACCCTATCTGGGATGGTGCTCAGGTCAAGTAAGATATTTTAGCTTTTTTGTCTCCTAGTCTTATTCATCATTACATACCTCTTTTCATGACTTCAGAGTATTTATCAAATACAAAATATCCTTAAGAAGCTCACATGTCTAGATGTACAACATGTTATCCTCTAGATAGTTGGAAGAATTTTTTTTTTTACTTATACATAAATATAGAAAGGAAATATATATTCCTAAATGTGGATTTGTATCCTTTAAGTAAATATAATTATACATACAAGGCTCTTAAGGAACTTATTTTATTATTTTATTCTTTATTTTTTTATCTTATTTTGGTGAGTATTTTTTTCCTTATATTATCATAAAAATAGAGATCCATTTTTATCTTGATATTTTAGAGAGTTTCTACCCTCTTTTCATTTTTCATCTTATGTGGATGGCATAGATCTTGGTTGGTTAGTTGATTTGATCTTCATAGGTCCTAGTTGACTTACATGTTCTAGATGCCTTCCTATGCTACAATATGTTTTATTTTGGGAAAATTTGATGTCTTATCATTCACCTTATAGGTTCTATCATGATATTAGTTTGAGGAGTCATATATCTAGAGTTACCTTGGTTCCTAGGTCATTTTTTCATTTCAAAGTTTGTTTCTTTTTGGGGCTTCTTCAATGTAGTTCCAAAGTGTTTGGTACATCTTGGGGACCAAATGATAGCTTGAAATTTATCACTATACAAAACTCTAGTGCTAGAACAAGACTATAATTCCTAGGAAAGACTACAATGTCTGATATGGACTCAAGTGCTAGAACAAGACACCAACACTAGACTTGGACACCTAAGCATCTATGCTAGTGTCCTCTCTAGGTGCTAGTTTCCTATAGTTCCTTGATTCATCATTTATTTGATCCAATGGTTGGAGGTTTGTAACTATTGGCTTGACAAACTCTGATGAAGG
Organism: Sequoia sempervirens; assembly: GCA_007258455.2. Lineage (NCBI taxonomy): Eukaryota > Viridiplantae > Streptophyta > Pinopsida > Cupressales > Cupressaceae > Sequoia > Sequoia sempervirens. Next base: position 406,590,010 of record VDFB02000017.1, read on the forward strand.
TTTCCACTTGTATTTATGTGTCATTTCTTGGTGTTGATTGGAGGTTGATTATTTCACCATCATACCCTTGTATGGTGTTGTGAGAGAACATAATCATGGGATAGTACTCGATCATTTTTTGGGTGTCACTTCCCCTCTCATATGTTGATCATGGTGACTTCAACCCATGATTATTGTCTTCCATTAGTTCCACCTTGCTTGTAGCAATAGTGAGGGTGTTTGTTTTGCTTGTGCCTTTGTGTCATTGTGTTCTACATGACACTTGTGCAGATAATGTGCCAATGCATCATGTTATTGTTGTATCTTATTATATTTGTGTTTTTTTTTTAATTATTTCATTAAGTTTTGTCCTAGGTCTATCAACTTGCAGAATTACAAAAAATAAGGAAAAATGACATCTGAGGGCTACAAAAAATTACATGGAATGATTATAATTGATGTTGATCCTTGTTCCATTATAAAAAAATTAACACATGTGTGAAGTTTTTAGAGATCTTGTGTAATCGGTGCCATCCAACAAACCACTTAATGTTTTTCATTTTGACCCTAAGACTTGTTTGATGATCAAGAAATCAGAATTGAAGACTCACAATAGAATACAAAAATGTACACCATTGCCAAAATAGAGAAATTATCACATTTTTATGAGGCTCTATGGACCCACTTAGAAATACCAAAATATCAAAATCAACCTCAAAACTTATCAAACAACCAAAAAAATAGGTTTGCAACCTTCTTATAATTATGCAAACTATTATCAAATGGATTCTAAAAATGAGTTCTAGATCTTGAGATATTAATTCTAGTATCTCTAGGGAAGCCTACCACCATAGGGCTTAAAAATAGGGTTTGTCACCAACTTGGGGATCATTTTACACTAGAAATGAGGAAAAAGTATAGGTATCAACAAAGTGGTATTGTTCCAATAGGAAATCATAATTCCAACCTATAGATAAAAAATTTATTTCCAAGATTCTAAGGTACATATAGATATGTCTACAAAGATGAGGAAATGAGATTTTGTGAGTGATGGAGTTGCCAAGAGGAAGATAATTTTTTTTAGTATCTGATATCCCTATGATTATCCACTAGAATAATAGAATGAACAAATATATTGAATAAAACAAGATGAATGACAAATCCTTGGACTCATGTCTTATTAGACATGCCAAAATTTATTGATTTCCATGATCACACTCTCACTAAAATATTTTCATGGAAAGCTTAGAAGTGGGATACAACTCATAAAACAATCTTTGGCATTAAGAATCTATCTCTTCATTTGATTTTTAGTGAGATCTTACACTTACTTTGTATGAACAAGGGAAATGAAAGAACTCATAACATGAAACTAGACTGTTTTAGTTACATAAGACTACTTTCACATGACTCCATAGTCAATAGAACAATCAATAGAACCATGAAAGATGACTACAATAATAAAGGATGAAAAATAATATTTCCACATTCTTTCATCTATAGAAGTTTAAAAGAATCAGCCAATCTTGAGTGCATGAACAAGGTTATAAATGCAAATAAAAAAATTAAAAAATTCTAGACAAAACTTGGATAAACATAAAAAATCAAACATTTTATTTAATATAGAAAAATAAAAGATAAACAAATACAGAAGATAAAAATGTACATTACCACTAATCTAAATAATAAAAGAAACATCTACCTAAAGTCTTAAATATTTACATTCCTATACAAATATGGTAGAGATTTTCCAGAGTATCATTTCCATGGTCAAATAATCAAACATACAATATATAGAATGCCCTTAAAAGGGCAAGAAAGAAAGATAAGACTAGAGATAAATAGAAAAACAAATAAATGCTCAGAACTTTTAGTTAAATTTTTGCAGGAAGTCCTGTTAAATTACCTTTCTCGTATGATGTCACTGCTGCTATGAAACTGCACATAACTGTTCATTATTGTTGCAACTCACGCAATATCACTATAGAACGCTCTCTGCACAGTAAATTAGTTGTAATGTAATGGAGTTCTTGTTATACCAAATTCTCATCGTCCAAAATTGGTTTTAGTTTCAAAAACCTGCTTCTTTTCAAATTGTCTAAGATCGATGAATATTTATGATACAGTAAAGTTTACGCTGAAGAAAGTGACTTCTGCTGGAATCAAAATCTGTCTGTCTTAAGCCGATTGATTATCATACCCACTTCCTACCCACGAGTCGCTGCCTGGTCCTTGTCATCTATATATGGTCCTACAAAGCTTGACTGGGACCTGAAAGGCCATCGAATAAATCGAATATTTTTACAACTTAAACACATGAAACATTACGTTATTTCAAATATGGTAATGAAATAAGATAACTCCAAAAGAGGCCACCCTTACAAGCCATGCGCTGATTGAAATTTGTAAGCTGAGCATATGCACTTGAAGACCACGCAATGCACTGCAACAAGGGAAGATGGTAGATTAGATGGACCCACACATGTCGACCAGCAAATGAATTATTCAAACCCAGCTCGAGACTACTATGGATCTTAACACAATATAAATAGAGTACAAATGGAAGCTGAAAACAAGATAGTCAGTCTTGCTTTCCATCTGTGAAGTATTAGTGAGCTATGGCGATTAAGGCTGGTAGAGTTCTGCATTTTTGTTTAGTCTGGCTTTTAATGTGTGCTACATTGCAGAAAAGTGCAGATTGCCAGGGCTGGAAGAAAATGCTTCCAGAGCCCTGTAAGAATTTGGTGTTGTATTTTCATGATATAATCTACAATGGGCAAAATGCTGAGAACGCTACGTCTGCATTGATAGCAGCGCCGCAAGGGGCTAACCTGACCATTTTGACTGAACATAATCATTTTGGAGATTTGGCTGTGTTTGACGATCCAATTACGGTAGACAATAATCTTTACTCTCCACCGGTGGGAAGAGCGCAGGGATTTTATCTGTATGACATGAAGAATTTCTTCAGTGCATGGCTTGGTTTCACATTTGTGTTGAATAGCACAGATTATAATGGCACCATGACATTCGCTGGAGCAGATCCAGCGCTTAAGCAGAGAGATATTTCTGTGGTTGGAGGGACTGGTGATTTCTTAATGGCGAGAGGAATTGCAACTCTTTCTACTGATTCCGTCGAGGGAGACGTTTATTTCCGCCTGCGAGTGAATATCACGCTCTATGAATGTTACTGAAACATAACGTAACTTTACATGCATGCATTTCTACCTTTATGTTTTGTGTGCTTTTACCAAATAATTTTTGATTTTATGTCTCTCCAATCCCAAGATTTGGAGACTATGAAATGTAGGCCGAAAGGTTTTTGTCTTTGTGTCTTTCCAATAATAACCAGATTTGAAGATTATAATCTATAGAGCTCCCAATGCCCATTGGAAGTGATTGATGGAGACGTACTGAGCAGAGCTTTAATTTAATAAAAAATATGATATTTCGACAGTTTATTTTTATAAATTTGATGGAATCTGGTTTAAAACTGTCTTATTGTTTTTGTGTGATTCATGGTATGAGAATTATAGTTGTTTCTTAAGTTATTTAAAATGATTTAAATCTGTGCAATAGTTTTTGTATTGATTATATTGTGATTTATGATATTAGATTTTTCGTTTGTTTTCTATTTATTTTAAAAAAAATTAGTTATTTTCGTAGATTTTAAATTTCTACAAGTTAATTAGAATTTAAACGGATAATTATTAAAATGTCATTTATGTGTAAATTTGGGATTAATGTAGTAAGATATATGTATGGTGTAAATGAGTTTATCGATTAGTAATATTATTTAAAGGTATTAAAGAATGGTTGATAAGAAAATATAGTTTTTTTTTTCAAAATTGTTTTCTTGAATTTTTAGTCAATACTCTTATGATATTTAAGTGTTTAAACCATTTAAGATCATTTATTCTTACTACTTTTAAAAAAATTTATTCATTTGATCCTTATTTCTTAAATGTATCAAAATTTATCAATATTGATCATTATTTATTAAAATGTCTATTAATTTTTAAAATTATAGGAAATAATAGATTTGATTATTTTCGTACTTAAATCCATCATCATTTATCGTATGCAATTGAATTTTTAATAATAATTTATTATCTCACTCCACTCATATGCATTGTAGCATGTCTATACTGCAAACATTCATTATGGAATGGCTGACTTGGACATTCAAGAAACAAGCATACCATATATTAATGTTTAAGAGCTTGCAACTTATGTAGAGCTTGATAAAAATCTTAAATAGATTGAATAACCCAAAGAACTTTATAGGAGAAATTCAAAGTTGCATAAACTTGAAAAACATGAACAATGCAAACCAGAACTCTGATAGAAATGCAATGTTCTGATGACAAAATTGCATTAAGAGCTTTCAAGATGAAAATAATACAACCTAGGTAGTGAGTTTATATAGAATTGAAGAGAGGATGGAGGTGCCAAATCAACCAATAGGAATTGACCATCAATAAGCACTAATATTAAATAAAGTGATGAAAATGTAAATACTCCACCCTTAAAGGGTGGAGACAACCCATCACTTTATCTCTTAGTTATTAATGATAAAATTACTTATTATCCTAAGTAAGATTAATAAAAGTGTAGGAAAAACCTATAACTAAGGGAAAATAAATTATCCCATTAGGAAAATGAAAACCTACACCAACAACCCCCCTTAAACACAACTTGGGAGGATATAAAAGATGATGGGTTTCGACAAAAGAGTCCATGTTAAGTACCCATGTACATATCAAATTTCCCCCAAAAGAAGAAAAAGCCCCCACAAACAGTGAGAATAAGAGAAGGAATAAGTAGGCCCCCTAAAGAGGACACCAATCACACCCCCAAAAAAGTTCACAAATGGAGGAACTTACTCTCCATGAAGGATTCAGTGAAGATGTTGTACAATACTCGAGATTAATGATCTCCTCATGAATCAAAACTCAAATGTAGTGCATGTGGATCTCAATGTGCTTGGTTTGTTGATGATGGACTAGATTGTGAGAGATCTAAATAGCACTCTTATTGTCACAAAAGATGAATGTGAGCTTCAGGAAGAGAGCATCAAACTTTGTGAGAATATTTTGAAGCTAAATGGCATCAGTAGTAGCATTGAGTGTTCCTTGATACTTGACATATATAGATGAAAGATCAATAGTAGAATACATCTTTCTTGACCAACGAACTAGACTGGAACCAACGAAGAAGCAATAACTTGAAGTAGACTTGTGATCATGAGAATCTCCCACCCAATTTGAATCTATGTGTCCCACAATGTCAAAATCTAAGCCAACTCCATAATGAATCCTGTAAGTGTGATTACCCTTGATGTAGTGAAGAAATCACTTAGCTGGTTTCTAGTGTAGCTCATGAGGCTCTTGCATGATCAAGAGACCATGTCTACAACATTGAAAGGACCAAGGTTTCATGTAATGCATGGGGAGGAACCACTATAGAAGTACTTAGATCCAATGAAAACATCTTACATGTTGACGCACCATAGAAAGAAAATGATTCTTTAAGTGAGTAGGAACTTTTGATCGGTCTATGATAGGATGTTCACTTATAGTAATCTATCTTTATCATAGTTTTGTGACTGTATCTTCTCATAATCTTCATATGCACATAGTTCACTACAAGGGACAACTTAGTATATGGACTTGCATTTACTATACAAGTTTTCTTGTATGATGAAAATTTAATGATACAAATGTAATGATCCTTAACATATTATTTTATAATAACTTGCATGGTCTTTAATAACTAGTTTAGTAAAAGACCCTGCATGGTCTGCTAATATAAAATTCTTCCATTTTTGATGATTATGTAATTTTTCTTTTTAATCATCTTTAATACAAAAAATCCTATAATTTAGCTTGCATATGGATGTAGTGCCATACAACCGCTAAAGTGGGGGTTAAATGTTTCATCATAAATTGTGCTCCTTGAGGTTGAAAGGATGATTTCATGCTCTATTTGGTGCTTTCTTTATTTTCCACTCCCTTAGTTTTCTTTAGGATAACTAAATATCCTTGAACTTACCTTCCAACTCAAGATAATGTGCTAATACTACCCTAACAAACATTATTAATGATATTAAGCCTTTAAAAATCTATGAAGTGCTTGAATTTAGGGAAAATTATTGGTCAAGGGACTTTGAACTTATGATCCCCACTTCAACGAGTAAAAAAAATATAGACAAGGGAATTCAGTACCCTAATCTTGACATTATTCTAAAAAACTAACTCACATGTGTTGGGTTGGCCTTTGTCTTACGTGATGTGATCTCAATTTTAAGATTTAGGTGGTAAAACATTCTAAAATTTTAAATTTAAATGAGTCAACCTACACTTCAGTTTATTCCTATATTTCCCTATTTAAACATGAAACATTATTGCAAGAGACATACAATTAAAATTACAACAAAGCTCTACCAAAATTAACATCCTATTTTATATATCTATAAGCAAGTTTTCACATCTATACATGATATTGTTACAATGATTGGAGTTTGAAATAAGTTGAAGAAAAAATTGGAATCTAGGGTTTGTGAATGTATTTATCATCCTTCAAGAACATTAAGACCTAAATCAGTGGGTTCTTACCTTTAGGCATTGATCATCTTTCTATACTAAGCAAGGAATTTCACTATGTTGATTTCCCTTGAGTATTTAACTTTCTCTTCCATTGGATCTTGTATCTCCTTCATTGTTTCATATAAGAATCCACTCTAACCCAACTGATTAGGGATCTTTCACTTATTTTTAATGTTATTACTCATCACAACCTTAGACACACTTAAGGTTCAAAGGTCACACTTTTATCAATTATAAAATCAGCTATTTGTGGAGGTAGAAATACCAAAATGAGGGTATGAGGGTTTGACCAAGGCAAACGCCTATATGGGTACCACTCTCCTCTCTTTGTTCGGTTTTGTAGGTTTAGGTGTGAAGGTGAAAATTTCCAAAGTACAACTATGTAGTGTAGACCTATGACTTTCAAATTATAATTTAAACTATCCAAAACCCTTAAACTAGGGTTCCTAGCACTCTAGCCTAGTTATTCTAAGCTCTATTTTCTATGACAGGTGCCACTCTACTTGCTCTTTTTTGATCTGCAACTATTTCAACATTTTTTTTCAATTGTATAAATTGATTGTATTTTTAGGTTTTATTTTCATATTAATTAGGTTAATTAAGTCACATTCAAATAGTCTACCCTCTTTGCAACAAAGGAACAAAATCTACGTAGATCGACTCTCCTATGAGGTAGTTATCCAATCATAATACCATTATTGGTTTTTGTGCCAATGTTAAGCAAACAAAGAATTGATTTGGGTTAATATACTAGTTAGATCTATAAAATCCTTTACACTTAATAATGGCATTCACAATATTAGAAAATTTGTTTACTTTTTATGTTCTTTTAATTGGTTTAAAATTGTGTAATATTTTTTTGCATTAATTTATTGTATTCATGATATTAGAATTTTATTTTTTTGACCTTTTTAAATGCATTATTTTGATAGAATTCAAATTCCTTAAACTAAAATTTTAAGTAACAAATTTTCAAATACTACTTATGTACAATTTTTTTCTTTAAGGTAGTTACATATAGTTATATTATACAAAGTATTATTAATTTGTAATATTTTTTAAAGGTGTCATAGAATGGTTAATCGAGACAATTAATTTTAATTTTATCACCTTTTCTCTTTTCAATTATTTTGTATTGTTTAATCAATACAATTGTAAATAATTTTTTCTTTTGAGTCATTAAGTAAAATTTTAGATGTTTTTAGTATCTTTTAAATTTTTTGTGTGATAATGTAAATTTTTTTGGAAGAATATATAAAATAGAAGAGACTTTGAAGGTATTGAAACATATTAATATCTATATTTGTTATTATTTTCTAAAAGATGCATTAAATTCACAAATTTTGATAAACCTGAGACTTGATTCTCCTTGTTACTTAAATGCATAATCGCTTATTGAATGTTTAATATTTGTTTATAAAATTTTATTTAGATATTGTAATTTTTATGATATAAAAAATCCTTATGAAAAGGTTGACCATGACATTTGAGAAATAAGTATAAAATCTATTAACTTATATAACCTTGCAAATTTTTCATACTTAAAGCCCATGAAATTTCAAACTTGATTTGTTTATGGTTAATGTCACACCCATCTTATTATGTTAGTCTCTAAATATTTAAGGATTTCAAGAGACCAATTAATTAATTAATTTTGTTTTTTTTAATAAAAGAGGGTAAATACTTTATTGAATCAGAACAACATTACAAAGTCAGAAGAAAGAAGCCACAAGGGGCCCAACAAAACAAGAATTAATTCACACCCAAGAAGCATCTCATATCCTCTGCAACCCACTCCTCAAGAACAGGGGCCATGTCATTAGGAAGATTGCCCCAACCATCCACATACAAAGAATTAGTCCTATTCGACGCCCATCTAGCTAATCCATTAGCCACCCTATTCCACTCTCATGGAATATGGTGGAAAACAATGGACTCCAGAGAAGAGCACAAAGAAATAATCTGCTTGACAACCACAACAAGCTACCAATTCATATCCTCCAACTATCACTTATGTAAAATATCAATAACCACCTAAGAATCAGACTCACAAACAATCTACTGCCACCCAAGGCCAACCGCACGCTCAATCGCCATAAGGATAGCACTAGCCTCTATAAGATTATTGGTATGCAAACCATGATACATAGAAAAGAAAAACACCACCACTCCCAAGCTGTCTCTACCAATACAACAAACTCTAGCATGCCCAGGATTACCCCTAGATGACCCATCTATATTAATTTTTAGCTCCCCTAGAGCAGGCAGACACCAAAAACCATCACGAGCCACCCTCTCATGCCCACGCCTATGATGCACACTGCCCAAATTTCTCCTATCCCTAGGAACAAGACCCAGGGAATTAACAACACCCAATTCCCCAGGATCAACTGGCACAGACAAATTAGACTTTGCAGATAAGGTCGCCCGCAGAGCCCCAAGAATCTGCCTCCAAAGTTGCTCCAAGATCAATTTTTTATCCAAGAAAATCTGTCTGTTGCACTCCAACCAAAGATGCTAAACAATCAAACTAGGGCCAATGCTCCAAGCAATTTTAAGAAAAGAGGTTTTGGTAGGAGATGATCCCTGTCTCCTCCAAAAATCATCCAAGGCAGATACATGGCAACATGGTAAGCTCCAGAGATTCCAGCAGTGATGCCAGATATCCTTAGCAAAGGAACGCTGAAAAAAGAGATGCGAGAGGCATTCTTCATGCTGACCACACAAAACACACATGGAAGGGCCCTGGAACCCCCGTTTCCAAAGATTGTCCCAAGTAAGAAACTTACCTTGGACAACAAGCTAAGAGAAAAAATTACACTTAGGCCAAGCAAATTTATTCCAAACATGCTTCCACCAAGGAACCTCAAAGCTCCCAAAGACCTATTTATCCAAAACCTGATAACCAGAGGCAACCAAAAATTTACCCCACAAATATTGACCCCAAGCAAGCACATCTCTCCCAAGAAGAGAGTTGCAGGTGTGATCCAAAAGAATCTTAGAAAGCACTTGACGATCCTCCAAAACCCCCCAGGAGGCCAATCTTGAGGGTCCTTCCACTTGGACATAGTAATCTAACTCAAATAATGTTGAGATTTGAAGTTGGCCACATGACACCAACCTGCCTCCTAAAAAATTTGGCACAAGTCCTAAGGTGGGGATGAGAAGACAAAATAGGGGGATGTCCATCCCAAGAGTCATGCCAGAAGAGAGCTTCCTGACCCCCATTACAAAACCAAAAAAGGCCCTGTTTCAGAAGCTTGGCACCCCATTTGAGGGTACTCCAGATCATAGAACCTTTCCCCTCTAGACCAAATCTTACAACCTCCATGCTTTCCACCACACCCAAATATTTTAGGGTAAGAATTTTAGCCCATCACATATGCTATTGTGAATACCAACGCCAATACAACTTAGCAGCCAAGGCCTGCCCATTCAAATCGGTTCGTCGTAGAACAAGACCCCCTTCCTACTTCAGCCTACAGACGACATCCCATTTCACCAAGCTCCACTTTCTATGAAGAAGGTTGCTATACCATAGGAACTGATGAGACAGTCTCTCGAAATCTTGAATAAAACTTGATGGAGCAGAAAGAACAAAGCACTTATAAAGAGGGAGAGCCTGGATCACAGACTTAAGAAGAGTCACTCTTCCAGCTGAAGAAAGCCACCTGCAAGTCCAATGGCTAACCAAACTTTGAAACTTGTCAAGAGTCTCTTTCCAAAACCTTTTAGGGAGAGAACGAATGGCAAGAGGGATTCCAAGATAGAGAAAAGGAAGCGAACCAATCTGGAAATGAAGAATACCTGCTAATCTCCTTTGGATACCCTTAGGAGTATGGAAGAAGTAAATGAGAGACTTCCCCTCATTAATGCGTTGCCCAGAGGCCGCCAAGTAGTTGTCCAAAATATTGCACCAGTTCAAAGCCTCCTCAACCTTTGCCCTACCCATCAAGGCAGTATCATCAAGAAACTGAAGATGAGTCTAAGGGGGAAGATCATTTCCCCAATTCCAACCCTGAATCAAGCCACTTGCTACCTAAGCATGAATAAGCCTTCCCAATCCTTTTGCAAGTAGGATGAATAAGTAGGGCGACAAAGGATCTCCTTGTCTGAGGCCTCTAGAAGCACCAAACAACTTAGTCAGCTCACCATTAAGAAACACTAAGAAGGAGGAAGAAGTAACACAACTCCTAACCCATTCAATCCAATCACTAGCAAAGCCAAAAGTTCCAAGAATCTTGAATAGAAATCTCCATTTAATGCGATCATACGCTTTTGCCATGTCTAGCTTGATAAACATAGATTTTTCTTTTGAGGATTCCATAGAATGGATGGTCTTAGCTGTAATCACAACACCATCCATGATCTGTCTGCCAGCAACAAAACCCCCCTGCTCCTCAGAGATTAACTCACCAAGCCAAGGTTTCGGCCTTTTAGCAATCAACTTAGTAATAATCTTATAAACAATATTACATAATGCAATAGGCCGAAAAAGATCCAAAGAATTAGCCCCCTCCTTCTTTGGAATGAGAGCTAAAAAAGTTGCATTCAGAGACTTCAACATTTGTTTATTCATGAAAGATTCCTTAACAACCTCTAAGAGGTCCAACTTAACCACCTCCCAAAACTCCTGAAAGAATTCAACAGGGAATCCATCAGGCCCTGATGCTTTACCTTTCTTCATCTGGAACACAATGTTCTCAAGCTCCAACAAGGTAATAGGAGAAAGCAACGATTCATTCATTTCATATGACACTAGCTACGGGATACAATTCAAAATCCTTGTTTTAGCCTCCTCAACTAGAGGCGAATCCTCAAAAAATAATGAAGAGAAATACCAAATGCATTCTACAGAGATAGAAGTAGAAGAGGACAAAATTTCCCCATCAGACAACACAAGAGAAGAAATAACATTACCTTGCCTCTGGTCTTTAACTGAGTTGTGAAAAAAAGAAGTATTCCTATCACCAGCCTAGAGCCATTCAATACAAGACTTTTGTTCCCAAAAAATTTCTTCTCTTAACTCCCATTCCTCTACCTCTTTTGTTGCAGCAATCTCTGACAAACTCAACTCTTCCGTTATGCCTTGATCACGAATCTTCCTGGTGATTAATTCCAAGTTATCTCGAGCCTTCTATTTTTCATGAAACAAATTACCAAAATGTTGCCTATTCCATCTTTTCAACTTGTATTTGATGGACTGTAACCTCTTTGAGAATGAGTACATAGCAGTGCCATAAGCTGGCTTCCCAAGATCCCACTAGCTAGAAATCATATCATAAAGAGACTCATCCCATAGCCACATGAGTTGGAACTTGAAAGTATGTCTAGCACATCGTTGAGGCATATCAACCACAAGCTTAATTGGCCAATGGTCGGAGCCTCGACAATCCAATATTTCAGAGCTAATCATCCACCTATCCCCAATCCAAAAACTAGACACCAAAAATCTATCTAGTCTTTCAGAAATAACATCATCTCCACTTCTCCTATTATTCCATGTGAAGACTCCATTAGTTGGTTTGACATCAACTAACCTCAAAAGAGCCATATTATCCTACAAGAGCCTAGAGGAAGGCTCCAAATGAGCACTACCTCCTCTCTTCTCTTCTAAAGAAATAACAACATTAAAATCACCAGCTAGGATCCAAAGACCTCACATATCTAACATGATCCCACAGTTGTGCTTTACCTTGGAAATCAGTCGGAGCATATATATTAGAGAAAATAACTTTCTCCTTGACTCTAAATGAGAAGCAACACAAGAAATCAAACTCTTACAGGAGATCCACCAAATTGGACTAACCTTTCGGGGATCCCAAAAACAAACGACTCCACTAGAATTACCAAAAGCACCCACACATTGACATTGGCCATGACCCCAAATCTTAGGAGCCACACTTAACATACTATCCACTAATAACTTAGTTTCCTGCAAGAAAATCACATCCGAAGAATGAATGCGAATCAAATCTCAAATAGCCTTTTATCAAGGGATCCTATTCATACCCCTCACATTCCAAGAAAGAACTATCATCGTTGGGGTTGGGAAAAGTGAGCATCAATAGTCTTCACTGAACCAGCCTCAACCAATGTCTCTCCAGCAAGCTTCACCTTTTCTTGGTCCTTTTTGCAACCAACCTTAACTGATTTCTCAGGAATCCCTTTCTTAAAAGATTTTTGCTGCACACCCAGAATAGAGGAAGAAGGTTTAAACTTACCTAAATCAGGGCTATCCCGAGCCTCCGAGTAGACCTTACCAGCACCAGAGGGGCCACCAGAATCAACAACCCCCCCATCCTCTGCACTAAGAGCTAGAGCGGAAGGACCTAGACTAGACACCATCTGAGGATCCTGGTCACCAAGTTGATCCACTCCAGGGATCACCGAAGGCTGTACCTCAACCAACTCCTTAGAACTAGAGCCATCCACCATTTGCATGTCAGCTGTAAACCCTTCCTCTTGAACTAACTCATCCAAAGCCTCAAATCTATTGAAAGTCTCCCCTTCCTGTCTATCCTGGAAAGGCCTCTTTTGGCCCCGTCCATGATTACGAGGTTTAACTGGAACAAAACCATCTTTGTTTACTGCCATTCTCTGCATAAGATCCTTACCCTTTTCCACCCTTAGATTAGATTGGGAACTCGCATTATTTGCACCTCTCGCACCAAAAGCCTGAGGACACCTTTGCTGCAGATGCCCATATTCATGGCATAATTGACAGCGAAAAGGCAACATTTCATAATCCAAAGGCTGAGTCCAGGAATTAGAGCCAATAGTCAAATCAATAGAATCGGGCAGAGGTTGACTCAGATCAATCTCGACACAAACCCTCGCATAAGAAAAGATCCTCTTATCTAAAGTATGTTGAGAAGGACCAATAGGCTTACCCAACAATAAAGCAATTGATTGTAATATATCAATTCTCCAACATTCAAGTGGCAGCCGAGGAAGGCAAACCCAAACCGAAACCCTAGAAGGCAACTCTTCCACCGAATTAAAGCCAGCATGCCATGGTTTTATGAAAAGACCTACTTGATTATAAAAATAAGGCCCCCCTTCAAATGCCCTATTTCGATTAGCAATGCACGAGAAATCTACCAGAAAGAAATTGTTGGCAGCCAACAGAACATCAAAGTCACCCTCTGGAGACCATGTCTTGTGGATCCAAGTGTCCAAGAAAGAAAGAGAAACCCTCATCCCCATAAAATTACAAATCAAAACATGCTTACTGTAGTAATCCAGATCTTCAGCTACCGCCTCTGATTGAATCACCAGCACAGGACGAACTTGCGCCCATTCCAGACATCCATTTATCTTATGCATTTTAAAGGTACTAGATTTTATCAAACCCTCTCCAGATGAATCCCCACCACCAACCTCCGCCATAGGAATATCTCCCTTCACCTCACCAATCGATGCATTCCTTGCCATTCAAACCCCAGCCAATAGAGAAATCAAAAGGATCAAACTTAAGAGAAAGGGGATGGTGACAATAGATGACCCAACGCCCACACCAAACCCCAACAGATTGCACCAAAAACCCCCCTGGAACTGCACCCACACATAGAAGAAAGAAGGCAAAAAGAGCCACCCCTGGACCCTACCTGCACTGCCCAGACTTCCCACCCACTCAGCCACCAGAAACACAGAGCCACCAGGCTAGGGCGTAGATGCCCTAGCGTGTCCACACCCAGCACCCGCGAGCACCATCCATTTTTGAAATATAATTAATTAATTCATTTCAATGTTAATGGAGATATTCACTTTTTTATATAATTTTTACGTCGTTTTATTTGTATAATTAGCAATTAAACTTCAAATAGAGCTTGGCTAATAAATGTAGTTTGAGGTATAATATTCACTATATTTTTCTTTCAACTTGCATCTAGTCTCATTAGTCTAGTTTTAGGCAAGCTTGTTTATGATTGGATAAAACACTAAGAAGATTGATATTGATTAATTTTTCATTTAATCTTTACCAAAAGATTGAAAACCTAAAGAGGGAAGGATTTTTAAAACTAACCAGCTAAATATATGTTAACATTTTTGGGTGGATAAACAATATTATCCTAATCAAATAGGTGCATAAACAATATTATTGTAATCAAAATTAATTTTAAGAAGGCATGTGGGAATGCATCAAGCATGAACATGAGTAGAGTTGGGGGTTTCAAAACCATTGATGATGATGGTAGTGCAATGGTGATGGAGAAGCAAATATAGAGGAGGAGGATGGTTTCAAAACCATTGATGATGATGGTAATGGCAATGGTGATGGAGAAGCAAATATAGAGGATGAGGATGTGTTCAATGTTGGTGATGGTGACATGGTCTCAGAGGTTGAAGACGTATTTGGGGCTTGGGACAATGTTGATGAGAGCAACCTTTTATTGAACCTTCTTCTTGAGGATTGATTGCTTGGTGTTGGTGTTGTTTCTCTGATGGATTCTATGCTATCCTTGGAGGTTGAGGTCCCTACTTCCCTCCCAATTATTTCTAGTGCTCAGGCTTGTGTTGGGGATAGGTACCTAGTCTATAAAGGTTTTATTAGGGAAGTGACATATTTTCCTTCCCCTCCTCAATAGAAAGAGTCTTTGCAAGTTTGTTGTGATGGGGCTCTTGCTTGTGTGCCCTAAGTTTCTAAGAGTTTTTTCTTATTTCATTTTTTATGGTTTTGGAAATGAGGGATGCTTCTCCTATTGGTATCTTGCTAGTTAGGATACCTTCAAATGAGTGTGATGGTTCTTTTATTATTGTTCCTTTCTATGGTGGTGAGTCCATTCTTTGGAGGTTCCTTCTCTAAGAATTTTTGATGTGTTGGCGGACAAAGATTCTACTAGCCTACAATATCCCCTTATTGGGATACTTTGTAGTTTTAGGCCAAACATCAATGTTATTCATAGATGGTCACTTAATATTTGGAATTTTCAATCTTAGCTAAGTGATTGTTGAGTGTGAATTTGGTACTTGCATTGCATTGTTACTATTTTACATAATATACATTTTCATCATCTACAACTTTCTTTCAGTATAATAAATATAAAAAGGATAATTTAGATGTGTATGTTTATAGTTCTTAATTCATCACTACAATAGATGAAATTATTTGTAAGTGTAGAATTTGATTATTATGTGATGGGTGACATGAGATATTAATAATTGTATGCAAATCTACATCATAGTGGAATGGAATAGGTTTTAATTACACACATGTTGAAATGGCATTGATATTTATATATGTTATGTTTGTTTTTTGAATGCGTTGGTCAGCCTTTATATAATGAATGTTTTTATTATAGGTATGTTACAATGTATATGAGTGAGTTGTGATAATAAATATGTATTAAATGCTCAACAACATTCAATAAGTGATTATACATCTAGATGAAAAATAAATAAATTGTCAAGGGCATTAGTTCAATTGGTATAGCACAATTGGTGAGGATAATGGTAAGTGATTAAAAAGCTATCCACCAAAGTTCTGTATATAAAGATAAAAATGCTAGCATTTATGTAATAGAATTGTTTCCATAAAAAAATAAATTTAGGATTTCTTTATAATTTCTAAAATTATTTCATACTTTAAGAAATTATAAATAATTTTGATAAACTATAACGAACATTGAGCTGTCTGTAGATTATGATCTTCAAAATATTGTTATTCGAAATGAAACTAAGTTAAAAATCTTTCAGTCAATATTTGATAATGTCCAAATCTTCTGAATAGAGAGACATGAAAAAAAAGTTATTTGGTAAAAGCACAGAAATCATAAACGTTGAGATACATGCAATGTTACGTTACGTTTCAGTAACAATCATAGAGCGTAATATTCACTCGCAGGCGGAAGTAAACGTCTCCCTCAAAGGAGTCAGTAGAAAGTGTTGCAATTCCTCTCGCCATCAAGAAATCACCAGTCCCTCCCACCACAGAAATATCTCTCTGCTTAAGCGCTGGATCTGCTCCAGCGAATGTGATGGTGCCTTTATAATCTGTGCTATTCAAAACAAATGCGAAACCAAGCCTTGCGCTTAAGAAACTCTTCATGTCATACAGATAAAATCCCTGCGCTCTTCCCACGGGCGGAGAGTAAAGATTATTGTCTACTGTAATTGGGTCGTTAAACACAGCCAAATCTCCAAAATGATTATGTTCAGTCAAAATGGTGAGATTAGCGCCTTGAGGTGCTGCTATCAGTGCAGACGTTGCGTTCTCAGCATTTTTACCATTGTAGATTATATCATGAAAATACAACACCAAAGTCTTAAAGGGCTCTGGAGGCATTTTCTTCCATCCCTGGCAATCTGCACTTCGCAGGAAAATGGAACACATTAGAAACCACACAAAAGACAAATACAGAACTCTACCAGTCTTAATCGCCATTGCACACTGATACTTCCACACAGATGGAAAACAAGACTATCTCTATTCATTTCAGCTTCCATTTGTACTCTATTTATATTGTGTTAAGATCCAAAGTAGCCGCGATTTGAGTTGTTTGAATAATTTGTTCGCCGGTTGACATGTGTGGGGCCATCTGATCTACCATATTCTCTTGTTGCAGTAGATTGCGTGGTGTTCAAGTGCATATGCTCAGCTTACGAATTTCAACCAGACCATGCTACGTGAGGGTGGCTTCTTTAAGAGTTGTCTTATTTACTTTCCTATATTTGAAATAGCCTGATGTTTCATGTGTTAACGTAGCTAAAATATTCAATTTAATTGATGGCTGTTGAGATTCTAGTCAAAGTTTTAGAACCGTATAAAGATGATAATGACCTGACAGCGGCTTGTTGTTGGGGGGTGGGTATGACTATCAATCTGTTTGAGACAGATTTTGATTCCAGTAGAAGTCACTTTGTTTAATCCAAATATTACTGTACCATAAATATTCATCGATTCAAATTATCTTTAAAAATCAGAGGTATCAGTGTAACCAACTTTGGACAATGAGAGGTTGGCATAGCGAGAGCTCGTTTCCATTACGGTTAACTTATAGTAGATAGTTTTATATTAGCAGTCGTATGCACAGGCATGCAATGATTAGTTGATAGGGTGCACCCCAAATGACTATTCAATGGGAAGTAAGAAACAAACTTTTTTTGGAATGCAATGTGAGATATAAATAATCAGTAATATTTGGAGTTCTTTGATTGAGTGAGAAAGGGAAAGTGTGCTAATAAGCCAATATGAAATAATGTGAGGTTAGTTCATAGTAGGAAGTGAATCTTATGATTTTGGACTTTACGTAGGATGAAATAGGTGGAGTAGATCATAATGAAGAGAGATGTTGGAAATCTATATATTATTATAGATAATTAGATGGATAGATCAAGCATATCGGTACATATGTATTAAAGTAAAAGCCAACATATGTGTGCATTGGAAGATATCAATTTGAATACCCTAACTTGAACATATTATAAATCACTTAATTTTGGCGTAGCGATTATTTTATGTCTTCATTTAATTTGAGTATTGTAAAGCATTATAAACCTCATGTTATAGTCCACTTGTCCATTCTTATGTCACATGCAATGCATGCGAGATTAAGAACCATTTGCATAAAATGGAAATTTGGTCTTGCATTTCACATCAAAATTTATTAGTTGAAAATTTATTATGAAAATGTAAAATAAAACCATAGGTCATGTTGAACGAATCTTATTATTTGCAATGTATCCGTTCATTTTAATTTTAAGTAATTAATCTTCAATAACTTTATTTTTATGAATATGTAATATTTAATAATTTTAGTTACAATAGTTATAAAAAAATGATTTTAATTAATAATTTTAGGAATCACAAGTAAATGACAGATCATTGGGAATCCATAGTAAAATAATTCTCAACGAATACAATTTTTTAATAAATTTATTCTTAAAAAATCATAATTGAAAAATTAAATAAAATTTAAATTTTTAAATAATTATTTTTTTAATAATAATAATTTATGTCCAACATTTCAGGTATGATATAATTTTAGCTTTATTTTAGTTTTATATTTATTAGACCTAGATGCACATCTATATTTGACCATTTTGTCTAGGTTAATCAATCAATTGATAGAATATTATTTAATTGTCTTAAGATACATATGCATACAAATACATGGTAGACTTGAAGTTGTGGATTAAATAATATTTATGAAAAGTATGAAACATTAAAGGATTCTTCTTTTTTAAAGAGTTATTAGTCATGCCTTTAATTACTAATATTCAATAAAAAAGTATTCTTTAAAGAAAATCAGTCTATAACATTAGGTATGGCATATTTTTTGCAATGCTTATGTGGCACTAGATAATTTATTACTTTGATGTTATTTGTTTTGATTATTTTTTATTTGAATAATAGTTTTTGAAAAGGAAAAATAGGTTTTATAGGGACCTGAAACCGCAGAGTATAAACAACAAAATATAACAAAATAAGTCCAAACAAGCAAACGACTGTCCCAAAAAGGAAACAATAGGACCGAGAGACAACAAGGTCCAGAAAAATGACCACCCAAAAAGCTAGAAACAAACACCACCACACTACCCCAAGGTGTTCAACAACTCCTCAACCTCATTTTCAACATCCTTCATATCCTGTAACCCTTGCTTGAGGATTTGAGCCGTATGTGATGAAGTCAGGCTATACCTCTTAGTGTTAGCCTAGGTACGAGTCAAAATCCCTTCACCAGCAGATCTACTGCATCCTTTGTCTGCATCCAAATCCATGACTAGCAAACCCTTTTTATTTTTTTCGAGCTTTTCCACCATAGCATTGATGATAATGGTGTTATGCCTAGAAATTTTGTGATTGTTCGCCACAGTGGCCCTAATATTTTGGCCTATCTTGGACATATTGCACTCTATACTAGTCAATCTTTCCTCCTGTGAATGTTGTCTTTTCCTTGGTAAGGGGGTTTCCTATCCTTCATTCTCTTTACAACTCCAGCTAATCTTCTGCTCCAAATCCATGACCCTGTTGCTTAGATCTATATTACAGCCTTTCAAATCACAGACTTCCTTCTGGGTCCACTTGAGAATAGTGAAAAGGCCATCTGTACTTTTTTCTGCCACACTCACAATGTCCTCAGGCTTGAGCTTATTCAGGGCCGAATTAATTTCATCCTGATTAGGGGAGTCAATAGGGGCATTTCCAAATCTTCCAGATGCAGGGGCACTAGGGGCCAACTCCTTACTGACCATAGGTTTATCAGAAAGAATTTCCATGGAATTCCCAGAATACGAGACAAGTTTCATAACAGAGGTAGCTTTAAAACCAGAGACCAAACCCAGAGCAGGGCAACCAGGAGACAGCTAGGGATTAAGACAGGGCGGCGAGGCAAAACTTGGACTAGGGCACTCATGCAGAGGCTGCAACTTAGGACATGACGGTAGAGTAGAATCCTTAAGGGCATTCTAACAAGACAGGGACAGGGGAGCATTAGTTTTAGGACCAATAGGGGCACAAGCAGGGGGCCCGAGGGTCATTCTCCCTACTACTTTTTGTATCCTCATCATCCAATTCTCCAATATCAACAATTTTAGGCAAAGCAAGTAAATTTTGATAATGCTCAAATATGAGCCTGAAAAGACAAGGGTGAATAATAACAGTCCTCCTAGGGTTTCTTTCAGCTTCATCAAGGCAATTCTTCAAAGAAGAGAATAAGTAAAAAGGCAAAGAGATACGAACCTTGTGATGGAAGTGGTTCAGAATGGCAAAGTGGTAACCATACACTTTGGTGAAGCGCCCGTCAACCATGATATACTCCATACTAACTCTTAAAACTTTCCTCCAAATAGATTTGATGGACTCCACATCAAAGTAGCTATTGGCAACCTTAACCAACTTAGCCTTCTCCTATTTGAATAATAGTTATGATGGTCATCACTAATGACTTTGTCAAAAATGAAATATCTTTAATATTCAATACTTTTTATAAATAGTATTTAGTCCATAATTTTGGAAATAAAAGAATTATTATGTGTGTGATTTATGGGTTAGTAGTAGTAAAATAAAATGGAGACAAGTAGAAAGGATTCAAAAGTAGTCAATTACAAGGAAATCAAAAATAAAAATATCAATTTTTTATAAATTAATTCTAGTAAAAACATGTTCCTTAATTGGTGTAGGAATTATGGTTTGATTCTTTAGATATTAAAAAAAATTACAAATGGAAGAAAATAGATGTCCTAACACCAAAGTAATTTTGAACAAAATAAAAATGACTTAGATAAAACACAATAATAAATGGATGACCAAATAGAGTAACAACTTGAATTGTTGTCCAAATAAAACAAATATGTAAATGCATTTATTAAGGAAGAAAGTAAAAATATTATATTGATAAATTTTATACCATTTGAGCAACACAAAAAGGATTATATTGGGGAAACTATCACTTAGAGAGTATAGATGTTCATAGTCCAATTGAAGACTCACTCACACCATCTTTGATCCAAAAAAAATGAACAAACCTAACCAAAAGAAGAATGCGATGACATGATACACATATTTTGTATTGTTAGAATAATTGAATTAAAAGGTATGCTTGTTTTGAGGAGACATAACCAAAGTCTCAAGTGCTTCCCCACCACTTGCTATGACATGAGAAACATGTTATTATATAGTATGTTTGTCGAAGTTGTGTATACAAGGATTTGTGTACACATGTATCTATGTCACAACAAAGATATGGCACTAAAAGAAAAAGTATAAAATCTACACTCATTATCCTCCCTATCATATTGGCATCATGGAGCCTCATGGACTCTAGCCAAAACCCCAAGCAAGAAAAGTATGAAATGCCCATGGGAAATTTCATGGAGTTCCATTATGCATCACACAATAACAAAGTTGGGGAAAATTTAGTGTTTTCATATATGATCTCTCATATTGTAGTATTTTCTGTAACATAAAAAAATAGGTATCCTGATTTTCAAATGCTCTTACATGCTTTAGCCTAGTTCCTTCAAATAGAATACATGGGTTTATTTTATAATTGGTGCTATCACAATAGTGGTTTACAATTCCTGAGAGGAACGAATTTTAGCTGAAATCACATATTTTTAAAAATATAATGATTTAATCCTTAAAAAGTTCCATTTTAAGGATTCCAATTGAAGAGGGTTTGATCAAATCACCTTATATCAAACCCCCTTGGATAGAACCTCGCTAGTTTTAAACCATACCTATAAATGCGTCTCCTTTGCACCTATCAAAATGCTGATAAAAAATCACTTTTGATTTAGATTTTGGGGGATCAAATGAATTCATTTAAAATTTATTTCAAATGATTATGGTATTCCTCAAAACAAGCTATCCAATGAATATAATTTTAATATGTTTTGGTTTTGTTATGTATTTGTTTTTTAAGTTTTATTAAACATAGGTTTTTCATCGAAAATGAATTTCCTTGTTCTTCACATGTGAAAAAGTAGAAGATTATCAAAACAAAAAATTGAAAAATATGAGTGCACTAGATATTGAAGTCCTCGATCCAACAAAAAAAATTAAATTAAATTTTGACATATACAAAAAAAGTTACATGTTATACAGTTGCGCTATGTCTGAATTGTAATTCATTTGAATTTGAAACTTGATTAAGGAAAAAATATTCAATAAAAAACTATATAACCAAATGGAAGCACTAGATATCAGAGTTACAAATCTAAATTTGAAAGAATTAAAATTTTATCCTTCATGGAAAAAAAGTTATACGTTATACGGTGTGCGTCACTTTTTAAAATGTTATTTTCTAAAAAAAATCTATTTTTGTGGGAGATGGAAAAAGAAGTGCAATTTGATTCCAAAAATTTTGAAAAAAATATTTTTAGAATCTACAGACAAAATTTGATGAGACTCTAGTTTGCACCATCTTCAAATTCCTCACAGTTTAGTTGCTATAGGTGCCCGAATGTGAAGATTTAGTTAAAAATAATAATTTCAGTATCCAGTTTGGCCAAAAATTGTAAACCACTATTATGGAATCAGTATTAAGTTAGTGGATGGGCAAGAAAAATAAAAAAAGGAAGCATAAAAAGAAAGTATATGGGTAAAATCAATATAGACAATGTGAAACTAAAAATAATTAATAATATTTACAATTGGTTCACCAAATCTATTTATTGATAATGGAAAAGTTATGTACTTACGTGCACCATTGATGGTATTTAACAAGGGAAAGCAACATTGGATTGAGTTTTTAGACCATGAAATGATTTGAAATAGAAAATTTATAATACATTAATTTTCTTGAATGTCTATTGTATCTATGCAACATTATAAAAGAAATAATATAGGTATACAATAAAAGAGGTTAGCATTATCTATTGTAAATAAAAAGAGATAAAATGGAACATTTTGAATACATGACATCTTTGAAAAGAATTGTCTATAAGTAATCTAGTGGAGAAGTTGAAAAGAGAGCTGTGTAAACAATGACAAATGCAACAGATAGAATAGAGTATGGTTTTGGTAGACAAGTGCATGTGATAATTTGTGTGTCCATGCATATAAGTTTCAACAAATATATGAAGGTGTAAGGAAAAAGTACTAAACCCACACTCATTCTCCTCCCTACCATATTGGCATCATGAAGCCTTGTGGACTCTAGCCAAAGCCTTGAGCAAGAAATGTAGGTAAGGTCCATGGAAAATATCGTGGACTCTTGTCATATATCACAAAATAGCAAAGTTGGGGAAAAATGGGTGTTTTCAAACAAGATCTCCAATATTGTAGTCTTTTTTTACTGTGACAAGTTGACAAAAATAGGTATTCCGATAAAGAATTAACATCATGGGATTTGAAGATGGATGGATAAACATGGATAGACGGAATATATAGAATAGTGTATAATAGCTAAAAAGGTGCATCTAAATTCACAAACATATATATCGGTATAAATTTTGTTTTGCAAGTTTTTGTATTTGCATTGCATGGCTAAGATGTATATGCAAAAATATATTTGTGAAACATGGGCACATATAACAACCAATAACCAAAAAGGAAAAAAATGTAGTCATGTATAAAATGAAAACTAGGCCAACCATGACATTGTAAATGGTTTAGTTGAATGGAGCAACATACACCATTTTCATGTGCTTTTGGGGATAAACAATGTGATGCAATCAACAAATTGTTTGTCCTCTCAGAAGCACATGACAACAGTGTTTGGTTGTTGTCCATAATCTACAATGGTTGTAAAAGGGGAAATATTAAATGGGTTTTTTTTTGTGGGAAAAAAATCATACATTTGACTTGAAAAAGGATATTGTAGTTTGCCCATTACATTACTGCATGTGTGTACAATTATTTTTTCAGCTTATCTAAAATATTATTTACATACAGTTGTTTATCAAGATGGAAATTTTCCCTAAAGTTATAACAAAATTTATATTATGTGAGTCTAAATGTATCCATATCTATAAGCATCAACAAATATATGGCAATGGAAGGAAAAACCACTAAACCCATGCTTGTTCTCTTCCCTACCATATTGGCATCATGAAGCCTCGTGGGCTCTAGCCAAACTCTAGAGAAAGAAAGGCAAGTAAGGCCCATGGAAAATATCATGGAATCTTATTATATATCACACAATAACAAAGTTGGGGGAAAACAGGTGTTGTCAAACAAGATCTCTAGCAATTGTAGTCTTTTTCTTGCTGTGACAACATGATGAAAACAAGTATCCTGATAAAGAATTGGCATTATGGGATTTGAAGATGGCTTGAGAAACATGGATAGATGGAATATATAGAAGAGTGTATAATAACTAAAACAATGCATCTAACTTCACAAACATATATATAGGTATAGATTTTGTTTTGGAAGTGCTTATATTTGCATTGTATGGCTAAGATGTATATGAATAAACATGTTTGTGAAATATGGGAATATATAACAATGACTAACTAGAAAGGAAAAATGTAGTCGTGTACAAAATTAAAACAAGGCCAACCATGACATTGTAAATGGTTTAGTTGAATGAAGCAACATACACCATTGTCATGGGATTCTAGGGATAAACAATGTGATGCAATCAACAATTTTTTTGTCTTCTTAGAAACACATGACAACAGTGTGTGGTTTCCTTCCATAATCACATAAACTATGCAATCTACAATGGCTGTGAAAGGGGAAATCTTAAATGTGAATTTTTTTGTGGGAAAAAACTCATACATTTGACTTGAAAAAAGATATTCTAGTCTACCCATTGCATTTCTGCATGTTTGTATAGTTATCTTTTGAGCCTATTTAAAAGATTATTTACATACAATTGTTTACTAAGATGGATATTTTCCCTAAAGTTATAACAACATTTATATTATGCGAGTTTAAATGTATCAATATTAAAAATATAATTGCAATCTAAAGAAGCATATAGTAAAAATGGTCATTGAATTGACAAGCCAACTATTACATAGACTGCCAATTTTTACATAATGAATAGTTTGCTTTGGGGAACTAGAAAAAAGAATATCATAAAACATATTGATACAACAGAAGAAATCTATGTAATAGTTGGGTTGTCAATTCAAAATTCAAGCTATATTATTTGGCAATAAATATTATAGAAAAAATATAGAAATGTTAAACGAACTATTAGAAAAACACTTAAGAATCAGAGGTAAATGAGATATGATCGAAAACCCACATTAAACATATTGATACAAGAAAAGCAGTCTATGTAAGAGTTTTCTTGTCAATTCAAAATCCATCACATGGGAAAACACTTACCATTCTACTTCCACATTTCGAGGCAAGAAACTCCACCATCACCAACCCACATAAGTAGAAAGCTCCACTGCTATCATAAACAACCTTAGACAGTTTGTTGTAGGGAGCTTCAAATAGATGAGAAAAAAAAATATCATGAAACATATTGATACAAGATTTGAGCTACATTCTTTGGTAGTAGATATTGAAGATAAATAGAGAAATTGTAAAAGAGGTGTTAGAATAACACTTATTTTCTACTAAATATTACAAAAAAAAAGGATTTCAATTGTATTGAATTTCCTGAAACATAGAAAAATACATATACGCATATATCTATATCTATATATATATATGTATGTATGTATGTATGAATGTATGTATTGAATTCCCTATTCCATATTTAAAAATATACATATAGGCATATATATATATCCATATATATAGATGAAGAACATTGTGGATCGTTTGACAATGCAACAATAATTTATATATACACATGTATATCTAAATAGATGTGTATACTATCTTTATTCGTATTTATGTAGACTTTGATCTAAAAAGAGTTTAAAATAGCATATACAAGTATTATTTAGCTTGTTAGAAAATTACTACAATACATCCATAGCATTCAATGATATAGCATTGAGATATTGTTAATAATAGAGCATTTAATGGTAGAGTATGTGTAACATGTTCATAACGCCACAATGGCTCTTTCAACAATGCAATTGAATCAATATATTTTCTCACACATTTCAAAGTATACTTTCTGACACTGCAACATCGAATATAGCATTTACCTCCTCCTGCACCAACGTACCACAATGCCAAGATGAATTAACCCTAACATGAGCAAACACTTACCATTTTTCTTCCATGTATCAAGGTAATAAACTCCACCTCTGCCAACCCACGTAATTAGAAAATTCCATTTCATCATAAAAACCCTGGGAAACTCCCCGACGACTGTGAGCGATTATAAATTTTCAGCGCTGAGAAATTCTATCAATGGTTGGGCTGACAAAAATCTCGATAGAAATTTGAAACAAATACCCAATAGGTAAATCCCAACTGTTACATAGATTGGTTTTCTTTTATCAATATGTTTCATGATATTCTCTTGTTCTCATCTGTTTGAAGCTCCTTGTTACAAGTTGTTCATTGTTGTAGTTTAGCTATTGTATTCTTCATATCTTAACCTAGGCAGGTAAATATTTTTGTGCATTTGATTAAGGATTGTTCCATCATGTATTTTTTTTCTTGGCATGACACTTTGGGAGTATCTTATTCTATTGTCCTTGTGACAAGAATTGTTTTTAACTTTCAAAATTCTAAAATTTTGTAGATTGGTATAAACTACAAACATAACATTGACCTGAACCTTTGGACTGGTTTCAATTTCTTTTGGTCTATGTATGTTTTTTAGCCTTTGATTTTGTTCCTTGTTATCTCTGTGCATCTTTGGTGCTATACGAATTTTGTACAACAGAAGCTCTGTATAACAAACTGTTCATAACCATAGTTTACACCTTCTATTCTCCATATGTTAAAGTTCTATTTAAAATGGGTTTTTGATCATCTGCCATTTGAGAAATTATGAAAGAGCTATTATAAAACACTTAAGAATCATAGGTAAATGATAAATGATCGGAAACCCACATTAAACAAAACTTTAAGAGAGGTAAGGAAACATACATAGACCAAAAAAATTGAAAGTAGGCCAAAGGTTTCCATTCATCTATCATTTAAATTTGATTCTTAAGTGTTATCCTAATACCTCTTACAACTGTTACATAGACTGCTTGTCTTGTACCAATATGTTTCATGATATTTATTTTTCCTCATCTAAATGAAGCTCCTTATAAAAAATGTTAATTTACATTGTTATTTTGTTTGGATGGCGAGAAAATATATTGATTAAGTTGCATTGTCAAAAGAGCCAAATTGTGGTGTTGGTTTGATAATAGACTATTGCAAAAATTGTCACCTTTTATAGCAGATTTAAGGGTTTTAAAACTAGTGTGCTCTAGAATTTGTAAGTCATTTTACATGTGTATTTTCCATAAATGATTTGTTTATAATATTTAATGTCAAGTAATGTAGCCTAAATTTTCAATTAAGTCTATGTCATTATACCCATTTTGCACAAATTATTGCATCATATAATTGTTGTCATAACCTTAAAAAAATAGGTATCATCATAAAGAATTGGTTTTAAATAATTGAGTTGGCAAGTTGAAAAGATAGTTGTATAAACGTGGATAAATGCAGTTGACAGAATACAATATGTTGTCTATTTGTAGTAGTCAATATATGATGGTACAAGGAAAAACCAAAAAACCCATGCTCGTTGTCCTCCCTACCATATTGGCATCATGAAGCCTCATGGGCTCTAGCCAAACCCTCGAGCAAGAAAAGTATGGAAGAACCATCAGAAATTTAATGAAGTCATATCATATATCAGACAATGGAAAAGTAGGGGAAATTTGGGTGTTTTCATATATGATTTCTTATATTGTAGTATATTTTTTGGTGTAACAACTTTAAAAAGATGGGCATGTTGATAAAGAGCTACTTATAGATTATTTTTTCCATAAGCTAAAAAGATAAATATAGAAACATGGAAAAATGTAATGTGTACAATAGAGTATGTTTATTGTAGTCAAGTGCATGTAAGAATTCATACATGCATGTATAAATATAGCAACAAACATATGAAGATGAAAGTGAAAAGCACAAAACCCACACTCATTCTCCTCCCTACCACATCAGCATCATGTAGCCTCGTGGGCTCTTGCCAAACTCCCTAGCAAGTAAAGTATGAAACGTCGATGAGAAATTTCATTGAGTTTCATCATATATTACACAATGACAGTTGCAAAAAAATTGAATGTTCTCATATATGATTTCCTTTTTCTAGTACTTCTTTTGCTACAATAACTTATAAAAAAGAGAATGCTAATAAAAAGTTGGGAAAGATGGGACTTGTTTGTAATGTCAATAAATATAGGAAAAGAAGAATATATGGGAGATCTTGTTTCAAAGAAGAACCAATTCCGTGGATGAAATACCCAATATCATTAAAAGGAAGACATCAATGAAATATAAAAGGTTTTTCTTCAAAGCATATAATGCATACAAATAACTTTATAAACATACCTGATTTTGATATGTACTGGAGCCTATCTAGCCATGCAGGAAAAAAATGGTTGAATGTATAACTTAGTAAAATATAAATTTATAAAACAAAGCTTGTTTATGGTTATAGCTATGGTCATATTTTAGGTACCAATCATCCCACAGATGGGATTCAAATCTCCTTTTCCATCTATGCTTGCATTGAGCCCAACATGATATTACTGCAAAGCAACATTTTATTTGAATCTATCCAAATATATGTCTTTGGTTAGATGTGTATCGAATGGAAAAAAGAAATTGTAGAAATACTTACAACAATAATAGGAGGCAAAACATTGTAGATTTCCAAGCACAAAACTTGTTAAACCCTCCAATCTACTATCTAACAAAGGTGGATGGAAGGATTTTACCATTTTGTTCTTGCTGATTGAGGCACCCACATGGTCAACAAACTCCACTGTCGTTGTGAACAGGCCTGGGAAACCCATCACGAATTGTATGGATTGTTATCATATATTAGAAAAAAATGCAATGTAAACTAGACTATATATTTTTGAATGTAATATATATGAAGAGCAAAACAGTGAAATGCTCAAAAGAGAATTCTATAGATCAACGTTTGATAGCTATTCCAATCAAATAAAACTAATTGAAAAGATAGCAACAACACACAAGAATATGTGTAAGCAAAGCATGAAGGACAAATGACAAAAATTAGGGTATATAGGAACAAAAAATGGAAAATAGAACATAGTTGCAAAATTTTAAACTTATTAGTCAAATGCGACACAATTTTTTTGAGAATGTTTCTAGAGTATGTGCATATCTAGTTTAAGATAATGGAATGTTCAAAACATGTTACTAACTTATAGAACTTTTGCCCTCTACTTATTGTTGCTTGGTATCTCTATGATTCTTAAGTGATTTTCTAATAGCTCTTTTACAATTTCTAATTTTTTCTATAATATTTAGTACCAAATAATGTAGCTCGAATTAAGTGCAGCATTGGAGTTATCCATTTTATTTGCATCCCTCTCAACTTTAGACATGGAAGACAATTTTGGTTATTATTTTTTGAGTTTTCTATTCTTAGCAATATAATTTGTTTTAAACTCACCATGTGCAAACATGCACACAACAATGTTAATCTATAGAACTACCTTCCAAACATTTGACTGGTTTGTTGTTTGTGTACATGTGACATCCAAACACATGCAATATTCTAAATACACAGTTGTAGTTACTAGAAATTGATGCATATGTGTATACACACACACACACACACACACACACACATATATATATAGATATATACATACATATATGTGTGTGTATCTATATATACACACACAAAGGGATAATTGTAGAAATATATTTGTCCATCGATGTGTATATAAATCTATATGTATGGATGCCTATGAGAACAATAACATGTTTTGAACATTACAATTGCATGTTTCTTGTATTCAATAATTACGAGAATATAGTATTCGATGCATTTAAGTAGTCCAAATTTGTGTAGCTATCTTCAATTTTGCATTTTATGTGCCTATATACCCTAAGCTATTTTTTGCTATTAAATTGAGTGTCTCTATTTAAAAATTTCTACCCTTTTGAATGTCATACTGCACACACATACACATACAATTTCCACCACGTATGATATTTTCTTAAAAACTATAGATATAAAGGACCAATTGCATATATACATATGTGAAGAGGGTGATAATACATTTCACCATTTTGATTCTCATGGTACATGAACATATACATACGATTGCACTCACATATCTTTCTTAAAAACTATAGCAATATAGAAGAAATTACATATATATGTATGTGCAAGTGGTGAGTATAAAACTATAAAGATATTCAATGTTTATGTGCCTACATTTTTCATCTCTATTATTGTATCAATGGAAATTGCAAGGTATTTCCACGGATCACTTGTTATATGTGTACATCTTTGGTGTTATGTTGATTAGACGGGAAAATACTAAAGACTAACAAAAATAGCATATAGAATTATTGTTCAGGTTGTCATGATATGGGTACAGTTCAACCATAGTATTCAACAAAATTCCATTTAGATCTCGTCAATAAGAAAGCATTTAATAGCACAACATATGGAACATGTTCATACGAAAGCTATAAAATTGTTTGTAGCCAGCCAGTACAATGCATTTATCATAGCCAAATACATTGAAAAATACACAAAATAGTGCAGAAAATAATTCAAGTAATAATTTGTTATATCTGCACATATTTTGTGGTGTGTTGGTCAGACCAAACATACTAAAAATGAACAAAAATAGGATTTAGAAATATCATTCTACAACATTGCAATTAGATGTTGTTAATAAGAAAGCATTTAATAGTGCACTATGTGGAACATGTTCATAGCAAAGCTATAAAATTGTCTATACTTTTCCACTACAATCTGTTTATCATAACTGATAACATTGAATAATAACAAAAATACTGCATAGAGCTATCTCAAACAATCAGTTCTCATATCTGCACATCTTTGGCATTATGTTGATCATACCCAAAAATACTCAAAAATAACCCAATAGAATTCGACTATAGTATTCAATGGTATAGCATTTAGATGTTAATAACAAAGCATTTTATAATGCAATATGTGCAACATGTTCATAGCAAAGTTGAAAATTTGTTTGTACTATGCTAGTACAATGTGTCTATTGAAAATCAATACATTGAAAACACCAAAAACAGTGCACAAAACTATGGTAAGAGGTTTGAAGCACATGATTATAATTTAAGGAAACCCTTCAGTAGTATCCTTCCTATTATGCTGGTAATTACAGTGAAATAATGAATGCATTCGTTTATGTATGCAATGGTTAGATCCCTAGTATGGGTCTATTTTTTTTCCACTGGAGATAATATTGGTATCTAATGATTATGAAGGGAAGAAGTGATTTTAGAATAGGCATGGAAGAACTAAAAATACCAACATATAACAAGAATAAAAAATCATAGTGACAATGCAAACTAAAAACTATGTGGGCACCATATTAAGATTAAAAGCATGGGAGCTCAATGAATTTGTGAATATATATATGGAAACACAGGAATAAAGTATGTTGATATTTGCAACACAAAAGTATTAGCAACCCATACTAAGCATAAAAAATTCAAGACAAAGAGAAATGTTGAAAAGTGGAAAAGAGCAGTCAAAGAGTGGGCTTGTGGTGTATCCTTTTTCTAAAATAGGGGCAGATATCTTTAATATATCTAAAAGCAATAGTTTACGCTCTACTTGGAAATTAATTTTTGTTGCTTTTACAATGGTTGTTTTAAGCCACTCCTTAGAATTGTAAGTTTATGTTCTGATCGAGGCAGTAAAGATGTAAGGTTTAAAAACAAGGCCTTTAATAACAACAATAGGATTTGTTGTAGAGTTAGAGCTATGCTGCAACATGTAGAGGTCCTTTGCTGGAATTTGCAATAAACTAGTGGCAACTTCATCAAAGGAAATACACCAAAGGTTGGATGAATGGTCTTGCAGCTTTAACTGCAGAAGGTAGTGATAGTTGCATTCCTTGATTTCCATTTGGTAGCGATAACAAAATCAAACATTAGCACGAGGGTGTGTGCATTTTATTTTTCATTCTTTCCCATTAAATAGCAAGGGGAAAGTAGGATAATAAAAAGAATCAATTTTTGCATTTTCAATAGTTGCTTTAGAGATGGCTTCAATAGTTTTTTGGCAAGCCAAGGTAGTTGTTCAAGATGAATACAATAGTAATTCTATCATTTGAAGGATGAAGCCTATGAGGTGCAGAAGAAGATGAAAACATATGTTCTACTTTGATTGGGCATGTGGATCTAAGAGTGTTAGCCTTAGGAATAGAAGGGTTAATGTTGAGGACTGTTACTATTAAAGTAGCCTACATGGCCACTCGACACATCAACTATAACTATATCACCAAAAAGATACATCCACTCCAAGACATCACCTTTTTCTTGCCAACCTGGGCCCCACAAATTAACATCAATGAAACAAGCATAGATCATATCATATAGTTTAATAGTTCGCGATATTGTTTCAGATCCATATTTCCTACAAACAATTGATATGTAGCCAAAATGGAATACACTACCAATAATATCAACCAAACTATTATGACTATAATTAGTTATCTCACTAACTATCATAAAGGCTGAGTTTTATTTTTGGCATAGAGATGGAATCTTCACACTATTTTAATGTTGAATTTTCATCCAAGACAGTTTCCAAATTACTATTTAATTTATTGAATTTTTTATTTGCTTCCTTCACTAAACCTCTTGATATTAATTAAGTTGCACCTATCTCAACTCGACCATAATATAGTTTAGCAATATCATCAAAACAAGTAATACAAATTTATGTCCCCTCCATATCTATAATGTCAAAAATGAAAAGTTGGCCTTCACCTCTTTGTTTATGGAAATGGTACATCTCTTTTATATGTGTTACACACACTTTGACTATCCAAACATTTTGATATTTAATTTTCAAAGCTTTAATAGGGTTGACATTTGGAGGACTATTTTCTTGTTGAGGGGACAATTGCACACCAAATTTAGGGGTCCGTTTAGAAGGAGAAGGTGACTGTGGTGCCAACATTTTTTCTTCTTGGTGCTTGAAGAGATACCTAGGGTTCCTAATGATTTGACAATCTAATGTAATGACAACTAAGCTGAATATTATTAAGGCCTTATAAAACAAGGAAAACAATATATTGGACACATTATATTAGGCACATACGAAGGAGAAAGAGAATTTTAAAAAGTACAAAAGAAACAACACATCCCACCTTGAATCCTATAAATTTCTATAGACAGTCTCGCAAAGAAATGAGGGACCCTATTTTCAAGGAACCTAAAAATAAGTCATTACCTTTGGAAGGTAGAGTTCCTATTTGCATATGGTGTCCATTAGACATGAAAACCTTGTATCGTTCAACCTATCCTTCATCATTGCCAAATTTTTTAAAGGACAAGAGTTGAAGGACCAGAGAAGGAATGACATCTCCAACATTGATGGAAAAAATTGCAAATGAAGTCAAAGTTGGTTATTTCTTTGCAGCCTACAAAGACAAGTTCAATTGAGGAAAATTTACTTGATCACACCAAATGGATAAAAGGAGTAAGGAAAACAAAGGTTGCAAAGAAATGTTTTTATGTGCTGGAAAATATCAATGCATATCTACTTCCACATCTATATGCTTTACCAGGGTTAGCCATGTGTGTATACACCTAAAGGCCAATAAAAATGGAAACATAAATAAGAAAGGGTATGTGGTGTGTGTTTCTATATTTGAGAATCATAAAATTAAAGAAACTAAAAGGAAATGTTTAGGTTGAATACAAAAGAGGAAGGGAACAATAACAACAAATTTGCAATAGGTATAGGGAAAAGGAAATGTAAACTTACAAAATTAGGATCTGGAGGCTGGTGGTTGGAACTCTTAGAGCTAGACTCCATAGTGGAACCTATGGGGGATGTCACCAAATCAATCACCAAATAAATTTTGGGGGGCTTTGGAGACCCATCCACAAAGCCTGATTCCATAGACATAGTTGTGGGAACCTTTATCGGGAGGAAATGTTGCAATTATAGTTGACTAATTGGGATCTCTATTGGGTATGTGCAAGATCATGATGGGCCAAAAAGTGGCGATATGATGGGTATGTATAGGGTATGTGGCTGACAACTTTTTTTAACCCAAAATTGATGAAACAAAAAGGATTTTTAAAGAAGATTCTTAGCTTTCCACCAATATAAATTATGCTTTACTTTGAATTTAATATATAATTATTATTCATTTTCTATTTGAATTATGACTAAAGTCCTGATTGATTGGTTGATTGAAAAACATCTATAGCTTCCAAATGATATCACATTTTTTGAATCCAAAACATGCGTCACATTCTATTCTTTGCATACTATAGGATTAAAGAAATAATAATTTCATGAAGTTTTGACCAAGTTAAGTTGGTTAGACATACAAGTTTTTATATTTTTTAAAAGTTGTAATAAAAAATACATAATTAATTATTTTATTGGAAGAAAAATAAAAAAAAATATGCATCACATCTAGACACGAGTCCTCTACTTATATCTAAAAACTTATAAAAAAATATTATCATTTTATTGTGGTTAGGGTGGTTAGATAGACACCTACTTCTTATTTTTTCCCTGAAATTTAAGTACTACTACATTGAAATTTCAAATTTTCACCAAATAGATTGGAAAAAAAAAAACCTAGTAGTTTAGAAACTACATTCAATTTGCTACAGATTCTATTCTTACATATTTTTGAAATAGTATAGATAACTTACTCAAATTTTTATGTCAAGTTGCCTACCTCTGATTTTTCTAATTTTTTTGCCACTTAAGGGCCTATTTTTTCCATGTTGATCCTGCACATACCCTATTTCACAATAAAAATAAAAGATTAATCTATTACAACGTCCAATGGAAAATGGCAGACAACATAGAAATATCGATAGTTTTCCAACAATTTTACTAATGAAAATGGGTATAACCATTCCACTTTTAGTACTCTCCAAACAATAGGAGATACTATAACAAGAGAAAAAATGATAAATGCAAATGTATATATCCCTGTATGTATATGTTTATCTTTGAGGCTACTTATATATGTATGTATATAGTTTTTACTATATTTCTATATACACCTATATGTAGATATTTGTCTATGATGCTAGCGGGTCCCTTCATCCTTTCATATCCAAACAATAGGATATACAAAAATAAGAATAAAAAAATTAAGTACATATATGCATTGAATTTCCCCTCTGTCTTCACATTTAAAAAAATACATATAACCAGATATATATATCCATATGTACACATGTATATATCTATTTTTTTATACATTGCTATATCTAAATAGATGTGTATACTATACTTATTCTTGACTATGTAGTCATTGACATGCCAAGGAAGGACCTGCGTAAAAATGAGCATAATGTCAAAGGTGCACATCAACAAGAAGGAACAATGAGTAGAAGATGAAATTTATGCAAGTCAGCAACATATTTTAAACATTGCAGCCTATTAAAATATATATGCAAGAAGGGGCTCTTGGCCACCTTGGAACACAAAAGAAAAATTTAATAGTTGGAATTTACCTATCAACTATTTGTTTCAAATTTCCACTAGGATTTTTGTTAGCCTAGCCATGAATAGAATTTACCAGCGCTAGAAAATCAATATTCGCCGACGACTAGCGGGGAGTTTCTTGGGGTTGTTTATGATGACATGCAGTTTGCTAATTACGCGGGTTGGTGGTGGTGGGGTTGGTTGCCTCGATACATAGAAGAATAATGGTAAGTGTTTGATCGTGTGAGGGTTAATGCATCCTAGCATTGTTGTATGATGGCACGGGAGAAAGGAAATGGAATATTCAATGTTGCAGTGTGGGAGAGTATACTCCAAAATGTGTGAGGAAATATATCAATTAAGTTGCATTGTCCAAAGAGCCATTATGGTGCTATGCTATTTTTAACTCTTTTTAAATAATAGTATACATAAATACGAATAAAGATAGCATACACATTTGTTTAGATGGACATGTGTATATATAAATTGTTGTTGCATTGTCAAACAAGCCACATTGGTCTTGGTCTGTATATATGGATATATATATCTTCCTATATGTATTATTTTGAATATGAAATAGGGAATTCAACACAAACACACACACACACATATATATATGTATGTACATATGTATATATATATATACATATATATATACATATATATACATACATATATATATACATACATATACATATACATATACATATACATATACATATACGTATACGTATACGTATACATATACATATATATACATATATGTGTGTGCGTGCTTGTGTGTGTGTGTGTGTGTGTGTGTGTGTGTGTGTGTATGTTTCAAGGAATTCAATATAATTTTGTGTGAGGGTTAATGCATCCCAACATTGTTGTACGATGTCATAGGAGGAAGTAAATGCAATATTCAATGTTGCAATGTGACAAAGTATAAAATAGTACATGGGAAAAGGTTGGAAAATAACATTGGATAGCATTAATTTTCACATACAATTCACATTTCATACCATTCCCTTTCAATGGAATTTAAATTAAATTTATCAAAAGAAAACCAATCAATAAGGTGTACAAAATGTGTATAGCACCAAAGATGCACAGAGGATGAAAAACATACACAAAACAAAAAAAATTGAAATTAGTCCAAAGGTACAGGTCAATGTCATGTTTGTAGTTTATACCAATCTACAAAATTTCTGAATTTTAAAAGTTAAAAAAAATTCTTGTCACAAGGACAATATAATAAGAAATGCCTAAAGTGTAATACCAAGCAAAAAAAAAGCATGAGGACACAATCCTTAATTAAATGCACAAAAAAATTTACCTGGCTTAAGATATGAAGAATATAAGAGCTAAACTATGACAATGAACAACTTGGTACATAGCTTCAAACAAATGAGAAAAAGAGAATATCATGAAACATATTGATACAAGGGAAGCAATCTATGTAATAGTTGGCTTGTCAATTCAAAATTCAAACTACATTATTTGGCACTAAATATTATAGACAAATAGGGAAATTATAAAAGAGCTATTAGAAAGACACTTAATAATCACAGGAAAATGACAAATGATTGGAAACCCACATTAAATAGAACTTATAAACATGGAGAATAGAGGAGGTGAACTACAATAATGAACAATCTATTATGAGGAAGTGGGAAAAATCATATCATGAAACATATTGATACAAGACAAGCAATCTATGTAACAGTTAGACCTACATTATTTGGTACTAAATATTATAGACAAATAGAGAAATTGTAAAAGAGCTATTAGTAAAACACTTAAGAATGATAGGTAAATGAGAGATGATTAAAATCCCACATTAAATAGAACTTTAAGAGGGGTAGAAAAAATACATAGACCAAAAAAATTGAAAGTATCCCAAAGGTACAGATCAACGTCATGTTTGCAGTTTATAGCAGCCTACAAAATTTTAGAATTTACAAGAGCTAAACTACAAAAATTAACATCTTGTTACAGGGAGCTTCAAACAGATGAGGGAAAATGAATATCAAGAAACATATTGATAAAAGACAAGCAATCTATGTAACAGTTAGATTTTCAATTCTAAACTCAAGCAACATTATTTGGCACTAAATATTATAGACAAATAGGAAAATTGTAAAAGAACTATTAGAAAAACACTTAAGAAGCATAGGAAAATGGCAAATGATTGAAAACACACATTAAATAGAAAACTATGATAATGAACAGTTTTTTATGGGATACTGAGAAAAATGAATAGTTTGTTACAGGGAGCTTCAAACAGCTGAGGGAAAAAGAATATCATTGAACATATTGACACAAGACAAGCAGTCTATGTAACAGTTGACTTGTCAATTCTAAATTTGACATACATTATTTGGCACTAAATATTATAGACAAATAGGGAAATTTGTAAAAGAACTATTAGCAAAATACCTAAGAACCACAAGAAAATGACAGATGATTGAAAACCAACATTAAATAGAACTTTTAAATATGGAGAAATATTCAACTCAAGAGATAAAAAGGAGGTTTAAATTAGGACAAGATCATAGGATGGACTATCAAGAGGATTTATTCTCACTTGCACTAAATCCAACACATAGAAATGACTAAATAGAGGATTGATCTAGACCATTTTTCATTATGATAGGATAATGGTTGTTAAATTTTAAATTTTAGGTCAAATTATATGCAAAATTAAGATAAATTAAGCATTAATAATTTACATTTACAACAAGAAAAATACAACATCAAATAAACCCGCTATAGAAATGATAAAAGAATATACCTTATTGACATTAAAAAGCTTGCAATAGAAGACCTTACCAAAAATTAAATCTTCAATATTGTATGTTGATCCTCAAATGAAGATCAAAGATCTTGTAATGAAAAATCTCATAGAAGATAAACATTTTAGAGATTAGCTATCATAGATTTCACCATAGATTTGAAGGTACATCATACATTTTAACGATAATGAACACTTTGTTATGGGATACTGAAAAGAAGAATATCATGAAACACATTGAAACAAGCAATCTATGTAACAATTGGCTTGTCAATTGAAGATCTGAGGTAGATTATTTGGTACTAAATATTATAGACAAATAGGGAAATTATAAAAGAGCTATTAGTGCAGGAGCACCTAAACCATGTAATTGCAAAATGCACTATATGAGGGTTGGTCTAGGAGTGAATGGTAGAAAGAGTCATTTTGTGTTAAATGAGGTCCATGAGACAATTCATGATCTAAGAAGGTTCATATGAACCATTTAATGTAGTTTGAGTCTTCAGAAGTCTAAGTTGCAAATATAAAGTTGTCATTAGTAAATGATGCATAATTAGCAATGTAGAAGGTTAATAGCCTTTTAAAAAGGTGGTTAGGTGGTTATAGGTGTTGGAGGAGGTTATTGAATCTATATGTAGTTGATTCCATCATTGTAAACATATATTTGAAGATTTTCAATGAAAAAATTTAGTTTTACATTGAGATTACACGTTTTCCTTGCATTTCCTAAATTTTTTTGGGTTGGAACAATTTGTATAGCTTTAGGTTTTATTTGAAGGTTGGAATGGAATGGTAGGGAATTGATTCTACTCTCAAATGATTTAGGTTTGATTTAAAACCATTAAGTTAGCCATGAGATATCTTAGGCATGAGATATCTCTACTTTTTCTGAAACTGCTTTGTTTTGGTGCAAGTTGGTGGTTTGAGAGTAGTATAAAAAATGAGTTTTTAGGGAATTCCACCTACTGTAGCCATTGTAACTCTGTGGAATGACCCCATTTGATGTATTATAGGGTTTAAAATTATGTGAGGTTTGAAGGAGTGTGTATGTGGGTTTTGGGTGTTGCCCTAGGTTGAGTTTGAGTGATTTTCCTTATGAAAGTGAGTAACCAAACAGTGTTTTATGAGTTTTGTAGAGGGAATAACCCATGTAATGAATTTTTAATCTTGTGCAAGTGTAATTAAGAGTGTTTGAATAGGTGAAATGTTTTGAGGAGGCCTGAAG
Organism: Sequoia sempervirens; assembly: GCA_007258455.2. NCBI lineage: Eukaryota > Viridiplantae > Streptophyta > Pinopsida > Cupressales > Cupressaceae > Sequoia > Sequoia sempervirens. The sequence goes on from VDFB02000017.1 coordinate 406,629,592, forward strand.
GTATGATTTGCAATAAACCCTCCTTTTGAGGGCCTAAAACTAAGGGTTTTATAGTTTTGTATATTAGAAGAGTCATCTATGGAAAATAATGGTGGATTTAGTGGTTTTTGGGAATTTAAATTGCTTCCCCAAGGTTTTAGAGTGTTTTGTAGAGTTTAGAGGGTACTCTCTTTGTTAAAGCGGGCTAATCCACTAGCCTTTTTCATGGTAGGTGTGTTCGATCTCTGTTCTGGTCCAAAAGAGTTGATATTGGATTTCATGTATGTTATATAACATGAAAAATGGTATCTTAATCATCTCTAATTTTTTCAAGTGTTTTTGGAAAAAATTGGTGAAAAAGCCCTAAAACTGGGTTGCCACTATTACTAGGGAAAGCTTGCTTGAAAGGTGAAATTTGATGAGAACCTTGGAATTTGTTTTGGAGACTGATTGATATCCACTTGATTATCTTTTGAATGGTTTTTCAAGTTATTTTAATCTTGTTAGATTCCTTTTAAAGGGATGCTGACATCTTGAGTGGTTTTGGGTTCTCTAACTCTATATCAACTATTAATTAGGAAAACACTTAAGAATCACAGGAAAATGATAGATGATAAAAAACCCACATTCTAGAACTTTAAAATATGGAGAATAGAAGAGGTAAACTATGATAGTGAATAGTTTTCTTTGGGGATCTAGAGAAAAGAATATCATAAAACATATTGAAGCACTAAATATTATAAACAAATAGGGAAATTATAAAAGAACTATTAGGAAAACACACACACACACACACACACACACACACACACACACACACACACACACACACACACACACATATATATATATATATATATATATATATATAGATTCTGGAGCACAACAGTTTTAAAACCCTCTAATCTACTATAAAAAGGAGGCAAAGGCGATGATTTTTACAATAGTCGACTATCAAACCGACACCACAATGGCTTTTTTCAACAATGTAACTTAATATATTTTCTCACACATTTTAGAGTATACTTTTCCATATATATATATTATATATATAACCGATAGGCTATTTTGTTTGAAGTTTTCACTGATATTTTTGTTAGCCTATCTGTGAATTGGGTTTTCTAGTGCCAGGGGTCTGTCGCCCGGTGGGGAGGGCACCTTTCAGTTTTATGTGGTGACATGGGCATTGGTTATTACGTGGGCTAGTGGCGGTGGAGAATGTTTTCATTGTGATGGGGAAGGTGAATGGTAAGTGTTCGATGTGGACCTTTACAAATATGTGGGTTGGTGGTTGTGGTGGTAGTCTCCTCGAAAGGTGGAAGGTGAATGGTAAGTGCTTGTACAATGGAGGCAGATGAATTAAATGCGGATGGACAAAGTAAATGTGATATATTCAATGTAGAAGTTGAAAGTATACTTTTATTAAGTCGCATTGTGCAAACAACAATTGTGGTGTTGATTTCGTGGCAAATGAATGTGGAAAAAATTGTTCACTTCGGCTCCCTGCTGGTTTGATTGTTCAGAAAGCATCTGGTGTTCTCTGGTGATCCCACAATAGTGGTTTCCAATTTTTGGCAAAACTGGACACTGAAATAATTTTTTCTAACTAAATCTTCACTTTCAGGCACCTATAGCGGCTAAACTGTGAGGAATTTGAAGATGATGCAAACTAGAGTTTCTTGAAATTTTGTTTATAACTTCTAAATATATTTTTTCAAAATTTTTGGAATCAAATTGCACGTCTTTTTCCATCTCCCTTGAAAACTATTTTTTTTTTAGAAAACAACATTTTTAAGAAGTGATGCTCACCGTATAACACATAACTTTTTTTACATGAAGGATAAAATTATAATTCTTTCGAATTTAGATTTGGAACTCCAATATCTAGTGCTTTCACTTGGTTATATAGTTTTTTATTAAATATTTTATGCTTAATGAAGTTTTGAAATCAAACCAATTACAATTCAGACATAGGCGAACCGTATAACGTGTAACTTTTTTTGTATGTATCAAAATTCTTTTTTTTTGTTCGTTGGATCAAAGAATTCAATATCTGGTGCACTCATATTTTTCAATTTTATTTTTCGAATAATATTCAATTTTTCCACATGTGCAGAACAGAGAGCTTAATTTTCTGTGAAAAACGTACATTCATAGGAAATAAAAAATAAAATTAATAATAAAATTATACTTTTTGGGAAGTTTATAATAAGGACTAAATACTTCCAAAAAATAAAATTTTAAATGAATTCATTTGATCCCCCAGAAGGTAAATCAAAAGTGGTTTTTTATCAACATTTTCATAGGTGTGAAGGAGACTCTATTATAGGTATGGTTTGAATTTAGTAGGGTTTTATCCAAGGGGGTTTGATCTAAGGTAGTTTGATCAAACCCTCTTCAATTGGAATGATTTAAATGGAACTTTTTAAGGCTTAAATCATTATATTTTCTAAAAATATGTGATTTCAACAAAAATTAGAATCTCCTAGAAATTGTAAACCAGCTTTGTGGGATCACCCAATATATAAGTGATTTTACATGGGTGGTTTGCATGGATGGTTAATTTATTGTCTATTTCCTCTTATCAAATGTTTGTACCTTTGGCATTATACCTATTGTGGAGATTTGAAAGAGAGTATTTTTCTGCATCAATGAAGGAATTTTAGTTAAATGTTCTTTCTTTAGTAAAAAAATATGCTTAGGGTTAGTTATTTTTTCACTCTTCATTTATGGTTCTCATTATCTTTGTGTTTCTTACGTGTTGTAGCCATCACGATAGGATTTTTTTTTATTAAGTTACATTTTCGAAACAACGATTGTGGTATTGATTTCATAGGAGGCCATTGGGAAAATCCTTGCCTCTAGCTTCATCGGTGGATTAATAGCATACTATTGTAAAATCTGTGTCCTTCAACTCCATCGCTGGTTTGATAGTAGGTTGTTTGTAAACTGTTTTATGCCAAATTGAAAACTCTTATGCTTCAGAATTTGTAAGTCCTTTTACATGGGTAGTTTACATAGATGGTTCATTTAGTGTTGATGTCTTCTTATTATATGTTTGTATATTTAGTGTTATTCCCATTTTGGAGTTTTGAAAGAGATTATCGTTCTCTATGTATGGAGAAATTGCACAAAAATCTTCTTTCTTTCTTCAAAACATATTGTTAGGGTTCGTTATTTGTTCGCTCTTGGTCTATTGTTTTGATTGTGTGTGTGTATACCCATTTTGGAGATTTCAAAGAGATTATCATTCTCTTTCTTTCTTCCATCAAAAAATATCATTGGGCTTGGTTATTTGCACACTGTTGGTTTATTGTTTTGGTTGTCTATGTGTATCTTTGGTGTTGTAGCCATTACCATGGGAGAAATTGTATTTATTTGTGTGTAGGGTTTAGGGTTGTATGAAAGCATTAACATATTAGAGAGAAAATTACTTTGGTGGTTGTACAGTATTATTCTAGTAGGTCTTTTACAATTTCTCTATTTAATTAGCTCTTTTCAATGAAGCTTGTTGGGTTATACTAAATTACATGATGGGGTGCTTGGCTGAATAGATGATTAATGTATTATCAACATCTTCTTGTTTTATGTTTCTATCTTTTGCGTTATACCCATTTTCAAGACTACAAGGAGATTATCAATCTTTTGGGGTGGAGAGACTATAGTTTGCTTTGCAGTGGAAAAAAAAGGACAGGGCTACTAATTTTTGGCTATTGAGTGCTATTCTAATACCTCTTTTACAATTTTAGAGATTATTACTACATATTGGGTTTAGGAGATGTATTTAATGTGGCTTCAGGGAAATTGTAGTTAAATCTTCTTCTTATCATCAAAAAGATATGGTTGGGTTGAGCGATTTTAGTGGCCCTTGTTTATTCATAGATATGTAGACACATATATATACTCTGTGCATCTTTGCTACCATACACATGGTTTGGTTTTCATTTTCAATGAAGCTTGTTGGGCTATACTCTGTTATACATGGGTTTTTTGCATAAATGATTAATGTATTGTTAATGTCTCCTTGTTATATGTTTCTTTGGCTTTATACCTGTTAGCATAGGAGCAATTGTAGTTAAATCTACTTTTTGTCATTGTTGGTCTACTATATTGATTATCTGGGTATATCTTTAGCGTTACAACTATTAGCATAGGAGGAATTGTAGATATCTATTTTTAGGATTTAGGGATGTATGAAACCATTGACATATTGGAGATAAAATTGCATTTGTGGGTGTTTACTGTTATCCTAATCGATCTTTCTACAATTTCTCTATTTGTATATGATATTTAGTGTTGAAGGTGATGTAACTTGAATTTTCAATGGATGTTGTGGTCTTATATTGATGTTTGGATGAGTGTTTTGTAGACATGATTGATTTATTGTCAATGTGTTTAGATTCTAATAAGTTTCTATCTTTCTCATTATAGCAATTTTTGAGACTTAGAAGAGACTACTGCTCTTTGCGGGTGGAGAAGTTCTAGTTAAATGTTCTCCCTTTCATGGGAAAAATATGGTTAGGGTTACTAATATTTGGGTGTTCAATATTATACTAATAGGTCTTTTACAATTTATGTATTTCTTCCTATTGTCAAAGAGATATGGTTGGCCTGAATGATTTTTGTGGCACTTGTCTATTCTTTGTAGTTATGGTTGTGTAACTTTGGCTTTTTGTAGCTAAATCTTGTTTCTCTCACTGTTGGTCTACTATTTAGATTATATGTGTATATCTTTGGCATTGGGATCTCTATTTACTATGGGTTTAGGGAAATTGTAGTTAAATCCTTTTCCATCTGTGAAAAAAAAATGGTTGGTGTGAGTAATTTTTGTGGCCCTTGTTTATTTTTTATAGTTATTGTTGTGCATTTTTGGCTTGATACTTGTTTCTATAGGGGCAACTGTAGTTAAATGTTCTTAATTTTATGGAAAAATTTGAGCTACATCATCTCACACTAAATATTATAGAGAAATAGAGAAATTCTAAAAGAGGTATTAGAATAACACTAATGTAGCTTGGAGTCTCGATTAAGTGTATATATATATATTAAGGCTCTTTCGACAATGTGATTTAATCAATATACTTTCTCACACATTTTGTAGCAGATCAATGTTAAAACTGTTGAGCCTACTATTGAAAGGAACAATTAGCAGAGGCTAGGTCACATGAGTAATAAATTAATCATTTATGCAAAATACCCATGAAGACATATATATACATGTAAACATATAAAGATATATATACATGTATACATATATACATACATACATACATACATATATATATATATATATAGACATGTATATATACATGTCTAAATATCCATACATATATACGTGTAAAGATATACACAGATATATTGTACATGTATATGTATATATATATCTCTATGTCTACATGTATATGAGTATATGTATGTTTACATGTATATATATGCATATATATACATGTAAACATACATATACTCATATACATGTAGACATAGAGATATATATATACAGATGTACAATAAATTAGTCATTGATGCAAAATTACCATGTAAAACCACTTACAAATTTTTTCGCACAACAACCTTAACTCCCCCAAAAGATGCTATAGGGACAACACACAAAACATGATCTATTTTAATAGTGGTCACGCTAAAAGCAACACCACATCTGTAATTTGCACAATGCATCTTAATCTCAACATAAAATGTAATGCCCCGTCTAAATAACCTAAGAATGTTGCAAAAGTGATATAAAAGTGTAATAATTTTTTTTTTAAAGTATTAATATTATGTTAATTAGTTGCATACATTCTTAGGTTAAACGACGTTACACTACTTTAAGTTCTCCATAAGCGACTTAAGTATTTCGCATCGCACTTAATAATTCATTACATAAAATAAACATTGCATAACAATTTATATTCCCATTCAAGATGTATGGGGCCCCAGCTCGGTTGGCTAAGTAATTCAAGGCGGCTCACTGGTCAATGGTTCTAGTCTCCCCCGTCTCACAATGGAGCAGGTCGGCACAAATACTTCTGGCCACGCTAAAAATTTTACCAAAGACCGCACATATCGTATACCCGATTCCTCAGAAGTCTAAAAAAATAACAATTTAAATTCCCATTCAAGATATAATAGAGTTCAAATACATTTCCATACATTGCAATGATATATTATTACATTACTCATCCATCTGATGAGGTAGTTCAAATAACAAATACTTTACAATTACATTGATCACCTCTTATACATTTGAGGGATGTTTTTACATTTCAAACTTTACAAAATACAATGATGAAGAAATAAAAGAAGTCCATGTGCGAGCTCTCCATCCATGAAGCGCTCAATGCAACGAACAAACTGGGGACCCAACGGAGTAAGGTGCACATTCCACCCAACCATGTGGTACCCGTAGGTCCACCCCCCGTGCTAGGAGATAGTAATGGGGCTACCTAGACCAAATCTACTAACCCTAGACACTAGTACATACACACTATTGGTTACATTGCTTCCAGATTTGACAATTGATTTGAAACACAATCACAAGGTTTAACTGTTATTCTAGGTGGAGTGTCATCACAACGATGCAATGGTTACCCTGGTGTTTCTTCCTAGGTCCCGGCCCCCAATCCTTGGGTTACCCTGGTAACCTCTTACAAAACTCGGCCCCTATTGCATACAGATGCGGAATCGAATGTCCCTTAAGGAAACGAGACAACGATTTTCCATCCCAGGCCTTCTCGACTTATACTCATAACTGTAGTAGCTTATGGGTCATAAGCAAGGCATGCATATCTTGTTACAAATTTTAAACTATCTAATGTGTACTTTAATTTTCACTGAGTTACTAACTATTTGTAAGTTACCCTGACACCACTTCGTGTGTCGGCCCTTACAAATAGCCACTCCCCTAAACATAATAAGGGTATTCAAGATTCACTAGCTAGGGTAGACAAGTGCACAACAAAACAAAAATACCAGATTTACCACAACGTACAATTACATTCCATTCCGCAGAACAGGTGCACTACCCTAAACTTGTTCAATCACATGTATTCAAAAATCAATTTCACCCCCCCTTCAAAATTTAGTACTGGAAGACTTAATCATTTAATACTTTTCCCAAATTGACCATATAAAAAGGAAAATCACTATTTTAAAACAATTTAAAATTCAAAAGTAAACTATCCTTTGGATATATTAAATCCTTTCAATCAAGAACTGGGAATAAGAAATTAATATGAAATTACAACATTAAAATTGTAAGTCTTTTCCTCAAATAATTACAGAAAATTACTTAAATAAATCCTATATATTTTTCTTCATTTTCACATGAAAACCGAAAACTAAATATATATATATACATCTAATTAATACTACCAAATCTCTTAAATAATTTCTTATTCTAATCACAAAGAAAATTTCTTTTTTTTTTTTATAAGGAAATATTAAATATATATAATTTTATATATATATATATCTTAATCCAAATCTGGTTATAATAAAACATAATTAAAATAACCATTAAAATTTCCAAACATTAAAATATAACCAAATCGCGAATTTAAAACAAATCGTGAATTTAAAACTAAATCGCGAATTTCATATTCGGGTTTTTTTTAAGTTTTAATAAAAATAAATATCACTGTGGAAGGCTACGGCTGCAGCCTCCCATTAGAGGGGACGCAGCCCTGCTAGGCTGAGCCCAAGGCAATAAAAAAAACGTGGGAAGAGTTCGGCCTTTCCCCAAATATATATATATTTTTTGTTATAAATTTTTTTTAAAAGAAACCCCTTTGTTAACATGCGGAAAATTTGACGAAAATGCATTCCTCTGTTAATTCTGACACAGCAAAAATCCGAACGCGGTTTTTTTAATAAAAATCTAAATGAGTTTATATATATATATATATATTTTCATTTACAATAACAGTAGTAATCGAAGTCTATGATTTTAACGTAAAATAACAATAGTGAAGTTATTTTTTAAATTTATTCCTGCATAAATTAATTTTTTTTTTCCGCATAATATATCTACACGTAATGGAATCTATATAATTTTTATTTCTAAATCTTTATAGGCAAATTTCATCTTAAAACACTAAAACTTGCAATATCCTCTCAATATCCTCCTAATTCGTATAAAATAAAACCAATTTTTCTCCATATACAATATTCCCAAATCAATTTTACATTTTAACAGATCTTTCTTTTATTGTTTCTTTTGTTTCTTGTTTTCTTGAAATTCTCACAATTAACAAACTAAAGATTTTAGAGAAAATTTCCAAAGAAAATCCAAGAATTTATCATTAAAGAAATATCCTTTTTCCAAAAACAAACATAAATTACCAAGAAAATACCTGTGAATAGAAGATCTTGTTTATTGAAAAGAATCTTTGCCTGAAGAATGTAACTTCCCGCAAAGCCAAATCCAAAATAATCCACCCACCAAGATCTTTTGAAAGATCTTTCACCAGAATAACAACTCCAACAGAGAGAAAAATACCAATTCTTAAGAAATTTTAGGTTTTTTACACATAGAGAAATAATTTTGCCAGTGTCCAGAAAAATTTTCCCCCGAGGCAATAGAATAACCCCGTGCAATTTTCGAGATCCTCAATATCCTCCGTAAAAATTTTCAACAACCCAAATGAAATTATGGCACTCACACACATGTCGAGAGGTTGTTGAGAAAATATCTTCTCCACCTCTCGGCAGTTTTTGCCATTTAAATTTTGCATGTAATTTTAATTAATAAATTTAAATTTAAATTTTAAAACTCAAATTTTCAAATCACATGCAATTAACTTATTTATTTAATTTAAATACTAAAAATAAATTTCCAAACACAATTTAATTTACATGCATAATATTTTATTTAAATTTCTAATTTCTCTCATTTATTTAAATACAATATAATTTATGCACTTAATAATTTAATCTAATTAATTAATTTATTTAATTAAATAGTTAAATCCTTTTAAAGATCAACTATTTAACTAATTAAACTAACTAATGTATTAAATTATTAAATAAATAAATTTCAATCATATTTAAATATTAATTAATAACAATAAATAAAACACAATGATTAACATTAAAACATAAGCAAATTTACTTTTTCAAAACAATTTAACCAACAGAAACACATTACAACCTACGACTCAAAACTGAAAACTGACATTGTACTAAGACTAGGGTTAAAGACCGGACTAGGATTAACCTAACTACTATCTCCCATTCAACAATTCCGTTGAGTCTTGACACGCTCAGACCTGATTACACAGGTGGAGTCGGTGTCATGTTCCTGCAAATCCTGCAACCAAGCAAACAATGTACATGCATGTATATATATATAAAGCATAATACAGGCACACCGTGCGGAGAAAATCACAGATATCGCAGGGCACTCGCAAGCGAGTGATGCGATTCTGTTCTCCACACCAATACACTCACAGAGAACTGACTCAATAAATATTGTTAGTCCATCATAAACATGTGCATAACCATAAACAACTGAAAATGAACATCTACACTAAATCATATCATGTCTGAAAGCAATAAACATCACACAAAGTATCATCATGTCACAGAATAATCCATCATCGCTCAAAATCAGCGATCCAAGTATCCAACAAAACAACATAAGTCTAACAGTATGAAAAAGTATCAACAGAAAGCATAGCATAAACGGAGGGGTACTAGCATAAAACCCCACAACCTGCTATCAACAGGAACAATAAGCACCAAATGAAAGACATGAATAATAAATAATGTGCTATCAAACCAACACCATAATGGCTCTGCTGACAATACAACTTAATCAATATACTTTCTCGCACATTTCACAATGCCTTAGTGTTAAACCCCTTCAACTTGGTATCAAAAGAAACAATAAACAGAGAACCAAACACATGAACAATAAATTAATGATATATGCAAAATACCCATGCAAACATAGAGATATATATACATGTGTAGACATTCAAAATTGACATAATGCATTCCTCATATTTAATTAAATCATATTCGCCCATAAATTAAATAAATCAAGTTTATTTGATTATTCTCCTAAGGTTATCTCATTAATTAAATAAATCATTTTATTTAATTATCTCCTAAAGTTTCTTCATTTAATTAAATCAAATGTATTTAATTAAATGGCCAATGCATCAATTTCCTCCTATTTGATTTAAATAAATCCAAGTATCTAAGACAAAAGTCAAAATCAGCTAATCTTCATCTTAAATTAATCAAACCATGATTAATCCTAATCCTAATCACTCCAATCTTCTAGATTTTGCAACTTGTGCAAATAAATCAATTTAATTGATTTATTAAATCTTCCTTTTTCATTCAAAAGGGCATCAAGATGGAATATTCTTCAAATTTGAATTTTCCCTCCCACATATCTTATCTTCCAACATGGCATTAAGTCCTCTTACATTGTCTCTTACATGTCTTCAACTTGGCATTTAAGACTTTTTCTTCTCCCTCTAACAAGCCAACTTTCAAATTTTAAAATCCACCTAATAGCATTTATCATGCACAATGACCAAAATATGCACAACCTCCCTCCATTGACATGTGTGACAAGTGGTATCTTGTCATTGGTTTGTCTTTTATCCCACATTCCTCCTATCTTTCATTCTTCTATCCTTCTATTCTATAAATAGGGGATTCTTCTATTGATTTGGGAGAGACAACTTGATACACATTCATCTTGCACCTAATTCATCATGATCTATAGCATCTTCAAGGCATATCCATTATCAAGTTTATCAAGGATTGGGAAAGGGATACTTTCCACATCAAAGTAGCACCAATCCACTATGAGATAGGTATAAACATGTTTTTTTTACATGCTTGCATTGGTTTCTTTCATCTTTCGTTGTTTGGTTTTCATTTTAAAGCATGTTGGATTATTTCATAGAGATGTTAGGTTTGCTTTATTTTAAATGACTAACCATACTAATGTGTGTTAAAGTTTAAACATGTTGCAGATTTTGGCATCTACAAAATGGCACTAGAAGGAGGGTGTGGCTTATGCTTGTTTGAAAATCTCACCATGTAATATGCTACTTGTGTTTCCATATTTTGTATCTTAGTTGGAATGGTTTTTATTTCACACTAAGATTGGTCATATTCTAACTACTGGCTAAGATAGAAATAAGTTTCTTTTCAATTTACTTGAGGTGAACTTTTGGCATTGTCGTCACTCTACCTTTTTCAATTCCTAGCTTTCTTCACCATTTCTTGTTTTTCTTTACCTTAAAAGAAAAAATTTCATAAAATACTCAACCGTATCTTTTGGACTATTTCTAGTCTACAATTTCTAATTTTCTAGTGTGCCTATGAAGGAAATCATAAATCCTTTGCATGGGATGTTGGTCGCACTTCTCTATTTGGGTTATTGATTTTTGAAGAAATGAAAAATTCAAACAGTTCACTTGCCTTGTTTATGCTTCCATATTTTGTAGCGTCATATACTGTGGAATTCGATTTTATACTTGCTAATTAGTTTGAAATTTTTTTTAATAACTTTGGGTGCGGTGGTCCACCTACCAAATGCATTTGTTTGAAAGTTTTTAAAAATACTTTTTTGTTGTTTTCTTCATGCACTAGCTAAAGGCACTTGCTTGAAATTTTCTAAAGTCTTTCAATAGAATTATTTGGTGAAGCAATTAAAAATTTCCTAGTAATGTGGATCTGGTTCATTTTAAATAACTTGTCATTGAAGTTGAAGAAATGTCCCTTCACAGTGAAAGGCATAGATTTAGATACAGCTAATGTGCATTGCACCAAGAACATACACTTGCCAGTTAATTCTATTGGTGTAATTAATTATTTAATTACACTTTAGCATAATTTTACTTAGGCATATTTTATTTCCTAGGATAATTATTATCCTTATCTAGTTGAGTTGTCTTTTTTCTCAAGATAAGATTAGGGTTGTGCATGTCTTTCTTTTAGCATGATTTCCTTTTTAAAGGATTTTGTATTATTTGTAAAATGATTACTTTCAATAATCATTATTCTGGTTTTTGCTTGCACATATTTGCTCTAAGGGTTTACAAAACATCTCTTCTTTTTGTTCTAAATATCTGATGCATGTGATAGGTGATTGCTTCTAGGTGATTCTTGGGGACCGTGAAGTTGGTTTTTCAACTTCTACATGGTATCAAAGCTCCTGACCTATAGCTTCCTATTCATGATTTGAAGATATTCTCTCACAATGTTTTCTTCTATGCAAGGGTTTCAAACTAGGCCAATTTTTTGTAGATTTGGGGGTAGCCTAATTTTTTGTGCATTTTTGGGCCAAACAAATATCTCCATCATGATCAGAGTGTCCAAAAACCCTAGAAATGCTTTTCATTTCATTGATTTCAGAGAAAGTTGAAAAAGATGCAAAAAAAATTTAGCCCCAAGGCTGTATGGCCCTAGGGCACGTAGATCGATGCTTAAAAATTTGAAAAAAATTTAAAAAATAAAAATTTGCAAAAAAATTTCTACGCCTCCAGTTATAAAGGAGGCTGCCACCCTTCCACCACCTAGTGGCCACTAGTGAGCTATTGCCTCAAGTGGTGCATCCTCTTATTACCATCGTTGTGTTGCTCTGCTTCATTCAGCCCCCACAGGTTTACTTGGTCTAGGTCATGGTCCTTTGAAGGACCAAGAGCTTCACTTAGCCTCTCGCACCAGCTCCAATCCCTTCGGTCAGTGTAGTCAGTCACTTCAGTGACCGTGACTCTTAAGCCCCTGGTGGATTTTCCTATTGCAGGCGGTCATATGAGTGACCTGGAGCCTAACTTGGAGGTGCTTGTTTTTTAAGCCTATTTAGCATTAAAAGTGCCTTTTATAGGCCTTTTTTTGTTTCTTCATAACTTTTGTAAACAAAGGCCTTTTTTCGAAAAGGAGATATCGTTGGAAAGATGGTTCAATGCTCTTCACAGTGGTGGAGGTTTTATTTCCTGATTTTTCATTTTTGATGCCTTTTTCACCTGTCAAAGTTAGAAGTTGCTATTTTCACTCCGGGAGGTTTAACTTTTGTGAAAACAAATAGGAATTGGAAAGCTAGTTCAGTGCTCTACACAAATCTCAGACCTGTTTTTTCAAAAAAAAATTCTAAGATATATAATATTCTTTTTTGATCTCAGCCTTTACCTTTTTACTCATTTTCTTGGGAATCATACAATCGGGCTAATTTTTTTGAGATCAACAAGCATTGTATTTTATTTGAGAGTATATATTGCTGTTATTGTCATGGATACACATAATATTGTACCCCTTACTCCATTCAACTATTTTGGTTGGAAAAAACAAATGGAGATTCACTTGAAACACAAAGGGCTGTATAGAGTAACCATGGGTACAAAAATTGAACCTACAAGTGCTACTAAAAATAGAAAGTGGTTTAATAGATGTGATGAAGCTTATGGTACTTTATGTTTGTCTCTTTCATTTTAACTTCCTTTTCATATTGAGTCTTGCACTACACCGAATGAGATATAGACTACTTTGGAGTCTTTGTTTGGGAAGCAGGATACTATGAGAGGGTTTCAGTTAGAGAATGAGCTTATTGGCTTAAATCCTAAGGATTTTCACAACATCCAGGAGTTTTTCACCAAAATTAAGTCTCTTAGATTGCAATTGTCATAGTGTGGTGTTTAGAAGGAAGACTCTCAGTTGATATTGTCCATTCTTTCTAAGCTTGGACCAGATTATTTAGTTTTTGTATCTACCTTTTATGCCACTAGGGATGCACTTGGTATGGGATTCACTATGCCATCTCTTGATGACCTTCGTTCGTCTCTCACTTGAGAGAAAGGTAAGTTAGCTAGCATGAGCATGGTGAAACCTTCTTCATCATAGGCACATATTGCATCACAGGAACCTAGAGATCAGAAGGCTTCTACAAGAAAATGAAAGAAACATAAACAAAAGGATTCCAAACCTCATGAGTAGTAGGAGTCCTCAGATTCATCCTCCTCTTCTAATGGGAAACCATCTCAGAAGGAGAAGGGTCCATATGCATATTGTAAGAGAGAAGGACATGCAAAACATAATTTCTACAAGAAGGACATTGATGAGCTAAAGCATCTTCTTCAGAAACATCAGATTGATTTTCCTTCTAAGATTTCTGCACCATCTTCTTCTCCTCATTCTTCTTCAGAATAGCATGATAGGGGCATAAATGGTTTACATACTTCATTATATATGAAGGGAAATGCTCTTTGTGCTTCTTTAGGTGTTGGATCAGGGAGATGGCTTCTAGATTCAAGAGCATCTCATCATATGGCATCTTCACAGTTTATGTTCACTTCCTTTAAGCCTTGCACTATGTCTCTCATTTTGATGGGAAACAACACTTACATAAGTGTTATAGGGAGCTTGGGGTCTATTAGTTTTGGAGAACACTCCTTTTAGGATGTCTTGTGTGTCCCTCACTTGAAAAACAACCTCCTTCCCATATATCAAATTACTCATGAAGGCACTAGGAGATTTGTGGAGTTCACACCTAATTCGGTTATCATCAGAGACTTGGAGAGTAGAGAAATTATTGCTATTGGGATAGTGGATCACTCATCTTAGTTGTATTCCTTTACCGATTTTGCTACTAATGGTGCTTCTATTCCTATAGTTGTTCCTCACACTTCTAGTTTGCATCATCATTTAGAGGAGAGATTTGGCTTCTTGAAGATTGGTGTTCTCACTTTGGATTCTATTCTTGAGCCTTCCATTCCATCTCCTCCACCTCTTGTTGCTATTGTTGTGGCTACCGATGTGGCTTATTTTGTTTTAGTGCAACAAGATCCTGTTGATCATCCATCTCTGGAGGTTTCTATTCAGTCTTCACCTACTTTGACTTCTTCATTTTTTGAGGTCACACCTGCTTCTTGGAGGAATCTTGGGCTACACCTACTTCACCTTCAGAGATTGCATTCATTTGGCCTCTTCCCTCTCACTTCTTTCAGGAGTTGTAGTTTCTTCAGTTCTTTTGGAGCTACTTCATTTTTAGGGGGATTTGTGGTCTCTTCTTTCCTCTCTTATGGGAGGATTCTTTCATGTATCTTTGTTGTGGATGGTGTCCTTGGGGGGTCTTATGGAGTCCTCCATCTTTCATCACTTAGTTAGTTTACATTCTATTTTGGGGAGGAGTTTTTTTCCCATTTGGTTTTCTCCTTTACCCTATTTGATTTAGTTTGCATTGCATTTGTAAATGGGTACCTGATCAAGCCTTGTTGTCGAGACTCATTTCTTGCATAATAATTTGCTTCTCCCTAAGTTTGACTTATGGGGGGGTGTTGGTGTAATTAATTATTTAATTATACTTTAGCGTAAGTTTACTTAGGCATATTTTATTTCCTAGGATAATTATTATCCTTATCTAGTTGAGTTGTCTTTTTGCTCAAGATAAGATTAGGGTTATGCATGTCTTTATTTTTTGCATGATTTCCTTTTTGAAGGATTTTTTATTATTTTTAAAACAATTACTTTCAATAATCATTATTCTGGTTTTTTCTTGCACATATTTGCTTTGAGGGTTTACAAAACATCTCTTCTTTTTGTTCTGAATATTTGTTGCATGTGATAGGTGATTGCTTGCTAGTGATTCTTGGGGACTATGAAGTTGGTTTTTCAACTTCTACAAATTACTTCACTGAGAAAGTAGTGTACAATGATTTTTTGAAAAGACAAAAGATCCTAAAGTTGAGTGAAGCAACTTTATAAGTAGTGCAAAAAACTTTAGTGATTCAGTGCAACAATTTGGACAGTAGATATGGCTGATAGTAATAGAGTTAGTGAAATGGTGATGATGTCAGTTATATTGAGAGTTGGTTCTCATTGAATTTTTTTAAAAGTGAGTAACATAGGCATGGCTAAATACTTTAGAAGCTCAAGTGTGTTGAATTCATTTAAAGAAGAAAAAATATCTCTCTAAAAAGAGGTTTGAATTTGTTGAGGCACATGCAAGGAGGACGTTGGTAAAGGTTATGAAATTCGGCATTACACCTACAATTCCATTTGTTTAGAAGTTTCTAAATCCTAGCCAAATAAATCTATTTTGTGCATATCTTGCATCTATTGCATTCCATGAGATAACATTTCTTGCAGGCATTCTGTCAAATAGTTTGTGCACCCTCTTT
This sequence comes from Sequoia sempervirens, assembly GCA_007258455.2. Taxonomy (NCBI): domain Eukaryota; kingdom Viridiplantae; phylum Streptophyta; class Pinopsida; order Cupressales; family Cupressaceae; genus Sequoia; species Sequoia sempervirens. Next base: position 406,645,710 of record VDFB02000017.1, read on the forward strand.
ATGCTTCCATTTTGCTCATTGGCTTTACACCTGTCAATTGCATTACCTTGATTTTCTTGAAAGAGGTTTACTGCCTTTGCTCTTAGTATTCTATTACATACCCTACTAATATAATTTTTTTGAAAGTTCCTTACGCCTTAGTCTATTGTGTAGGTCTTGCAATCATTGCACTTTGGCAAAGAACAGTAGAAACGAGCTTTATCACCTACCAATTGCATTGAATTAAAAGGGGTGATGCTGGTCAATGGTCACAAATTTTGGCTTTACACCTGCCAAATGCATTTTATAGAACATTGAAAAAAATTTAAATCGCTGCCCCTCACTATTGCATATGGAACCCACCAATAATGTCACTCTTTGCTTTTAGTTATTGCTTGATAGATTACATGTACATACATTTTTTTTCTCCCTTACTATATAAATTCTTTCTTTGATAGAGCATACATGGAACACCACATTTGGGATTTAATTTCATTGCATGAAATTAGATGTTGCACTTAAAATCATTCTTCTTCATTTATTGACCAAGACACATTGTTCAAGAATTAATATATTCCCTATGGGCTATTCTAGAGGAGGCAAAACGTGCATTTCCCAATCCCAGGCCTACACATTTATCACACACATATGTTTCTTGTGACCATTTAAAATAAAACTTGTGATTTGAAAAAAGTGTTAACTGAGGGAATAAAGATGTATCTTTCACTCAATTCAAAGAATTCAAACATTTTTCAGTGGGCCATTTCAAGATGCAACAAAGTGTGCATTTACCAATCCTAGGTCTACGCATGTATGTCACCTACAGACATTTCTTGTGATACAGTTGTTGCTTCTTTTTAAATTGGTTGTTTCACCATTTATTGACATTAAGTGGCGTGCATTGAAATATCTAATCTCTAGTGAGTTGCATAGGATGATCTAATATTTGTTATTAAAATATTTCAGCATCTGTTATTGGTGGGTGATTTGTAAAGATCTGTTGACACTGGCTCATAAATATTCCCGTGGAAAAGATTTGAAAATCCATTTGTTTTAAAATATAAGTCTCGGGATTTCTTATAAATATGATTTGGTTGTTTCAAGCTCTTTGTGGTGTGCAGGTCATCTTGAGCAAGGGAAGTAAATGACATTATTCTTTTTTTTTTGAGTGCTCAAATCTCAAAACTGATTTCTAATGCTATTTAATTCAATTTTGTTGCACATTTTGAATAAGTAATACAAGTGCTTTGGTGTTAGGTTTGATCATAATTAGAGCCTTGTTATCTGATTTCATTTAAATACCAAGTGCTAACTTTTATTTTATTTCTTGACATTGACACAACTCTTATTTGTGATGGAATAAGAAGGAAGAGGGATTTTGTTTGCACAAGGGACTTACAACATTGAAACATAAGAGGTGATCTTTTAAGAATCTTGGAGTTAAAGAAAATTTTGCATTAAACTTGAAATTAGCAAATCATTTTTGAATGCTTAAGAGCTTCTATTTTCTTCTTTCATTTTCTATTTTAAGCCAATTCACTTGTTTTTGGGGTCTAAAAAGAACATTACAAAATATTTCATTTTTTGCTACAAAAAGATTAAAAAATAACTTTAGGAAAACTTACTAGATTTTGTTTAAGGTTAACAATTGAGTGAACAACTTTCATCTTTCATTTTGGTGCTTTAAAAAGAATCAAATCATTGCTTTGAGGATTTAAAGTGAACATGTGAATCTTTGTTTTTGTAATCACTTACCCAAAATAATATCATCAAAAAGATGTATGTGCTTCTCTCACGCCTCATGACGATTTTGAGAATCAAAAGGCTTTTGGTGATATTAAGTTGTGTAAGTAATTACCCACACATTTCAATTTGGACTTTAAAATTGAACAAATCTTGCAAGTGTGAGTGGAGCATATTGCATTTATTTTCTCTCTTTGGTTCACAACAAAGATTGGTTGAGTTACGAATATGTTTTCTTGCTTTTTTTAATCTTAGAGGGCCTTCCTTGTGAGAAAAAGTAATCAACAAGGGAACGACCCAACCGGGAACACGCTAAAGCCAAGTGACTTCCACCTGGGATATAAGTGTGGGAACTTGAAGAAAGGAAAGTATCACGAGGATTATTTTGATGATAAGGGCATCAATGGTCTCTCACCACATGGATGGTCCCCCACAAACAAAATTCCTGCATTAAAACACTTTTTTAGAAAGGCTAGAATCCTTATCTATTTGTTGGTGCAAGAAAGGTCATTTTGAAGCAATCCCATGTTTTTACAACTCTTACTAGAGATGAGAAGTATGCCATGGAAGTTTCATGGGTACTGATGCTTGGCTGACTTGAGAAGAGAGTGCACTATAAAGGGGATCCTGTGTGGTCAATCATCTAATCATCTGCTAAAAGTAGGTATAGCTGGATTTATCCAAGTGGGAACTCAACAAATATTGTCTTTCATATCCATAGGATTGTGCATATCTTGGAAACAAAACACTTTTATTGATCTAAAACATTGGAAAAACAAACATTCAACATGGGCATCAAATTTGAAACCCTTTAGGAGAAGAAAATATCCTTGAACAAATTCACATGCTATTGCTTGCCCTTAGGATTCTCATCCTTAGAGGCTTCTAAGAATTTGGATTTCATCTCAATTTTCTCCTACAAGGTCAACATTAGGAAAAAATTTCCTTGATTTCCTTGATTTCCACATAATGGAATTTGTGGGATGAAAGAGAATTAGGACATCAGATATCTAGTTTCAAAAGCTAATCAAGAGTGTGTTTGTGGTAAAAAGAACTCATTAAGAAAAGTTAAGAAATGATTTGACCCTAAACATGTGTTTGAAATATTTTGGTCATATGTTTTTCATGCAAACATTGGTATTTTGGTTTGAACTACTCTTAATAGAGAAAAGAATGTTCTTCAATATCTTAGTTTAGTAAATAATCCTTCTTAGGTTCATTTATGATCAAATCAAACACTTCATTCATCCTAAAAATTTATCATCCCATTCCCCAAAAAGACTTTAGAGCTTTGGAAATATCAATATTATAGACTTGGGTGCATCCTTAAACCAAATCAAAGTCATTTGTTTAGTTAGGTGTGTTTGGATGAATCCTTCCTCACACACTTGGTTGAATTATCACTTCTTCGAACAAGTTTATCCTAAAGATTACATCTAACATCTTAGGGTTTACAAGTTCATTATACAAATCAAACCAATCAAAATCAAATCCTAAAAGTCTACCATTGATCCGAAGTTCCTAAATGTTCAACACCCATATCATTCACCCCTTTCATCCTTCATCTCATCATTGGTCCTAAACACCTTAGAAGTCACTTTTGCAACAAGGTCAAAATACAAGAAGAACATGGAATATAAACTTGACCCATACATCATGAGTAATCCAAATCAACGAAACTATCAAAGCCTTACAATGCCAATTGATTATCAAAACTCACATTTATGCAATCCATACATGGCATCATTATCTCCTACAAATGTCAATGGTACAACAAATGCGAGTTTTCCCAATCTAAATTTTGGAACGCCTTTCCAGATGGTAGATTTACATCCAAGTCCAAACCTACAAATCTATCAACCAAACAATTAATGCATGAGTCTTCAACAAAACAACATCATCCCACCAAATCCATACATGCCAAATGTGAATATACTAAGTACAAGTTTTTCAAACATGAACATTTCAAATCCACACTTGGTAAACTTTGGGAAAGATATGTTTGTGAATCATACAAATGTTATTCAAAGTCAAAACAAGATGTTAACGACTCCATGCATTGATCCAAGTCAAGGTAACACCATGAAAAATAAAGGCAATGTGATTCTCAAACAAAAAAATGTTCAATTTTAACCTATCATGCCAAATCTAACCATCACACCAAGTTAGGACATTGTCCAAAATAATTTTTTCCATGATCCCATGCAAACACTACAATTATACATTCCAAATCTTCTTGAACAAAATCCAAATCAAGATCAAAATTTGAAAGATCAAATTGATTCACTTGCCAAAATAGTTGACTCATTACGCCAAGAGACATCTCCACCCCAAAATCAATACACTCTTCCATTGGTTAAACCATGTCATCAAAGCATTGAGTTGTGTCCACAACCACATCAAGAATAATATCTCCAATTTCAAGAGGTTGGATATCAAGATCAACAACATCAACAACAAACCCAATCACCCCATCTCAAAGATCAATCACCACATCTCCAAAATCAATCACCACAAGGTCAATTTAAAGTGCAAGTCTGACAGTAACAAACGAAAATACACACCACTTGGGAAACCAATCGAATCAATTATGCAACAATTGGTGTAGGAAAATCTCATTAAAATACCTGTCTATGAGAACCATCAAGAACCCTTAGTGAAACCTCCACGGTACAATGAAAATCACCTTTGTTATTTTCACAAAATCAAGGGACACACAACATTAGATTGTATTCAACTCAAAAATCTCATGCAAGACCTTATTGATAAAAAAAAACTATTGGGGACAATGGTGAAGATTCAACCACTAGTAATATAATTGAAAATATCCCCACCACAATTGTTGAAAACAATGATCAAGATCTATCCATCAATGACCACCTTGAAGATGTTTCTACCTCATCCAAAGATCAAATCAACATATATCAAGAGTCACTTTTTAATCATGATCAAAATCCACCAACAATACCCAACAATTATCCAATTCAAGAAATGTCAACATCACTTGACCCTATGGTTGGAGACATTGATAATCTCTTCACCACAATTGTTGAAAACAATGTTCAAGATCTCTCCATTAATGAGCACATTAAAGATGTTTCTACCCCATCCAATGATCAACTCACCATACATCAAGAGCCACTTTTTAGTGATCTTTTTAGTGATTTATTTCAATAAGTGTTATAATTATTTGATCCCATTGACATAATCTATGATCCATCGACTAATGATCATATTGAAAATGTCTCTACATCGCCAAGTTATGAGTTAGAGGACATATCTCAATAATTTATCCCAAAGCATGATCGATATCTTCCACCAAAGTCTAGGAATGGTCCTTTCCAAGACATATTCACATCCTTTGACCTCATGGTTACAGATACTAAAGGAATCCTCAACTCGACACTTGATCCAAGTCCACTCAAAGATCAACAAGAACCCTTTGTAAGAAATCCATCCTTTGAAATTGATCCATGTCAAGAACTTGATCCAAAGCATGTCAAAAGAAATCCCAAAATTAATCAATCTATTCAAGAATTCATATCTCCAAGATACTACAATGATCTAATGGATACTATCCTATCTATACAAGATGATCATATCCACATAGCACTTACTCCTCTAGCTACCCATGAGATGCTTTTTGTGGATAGAAACGTAGATTCAGAACATGATTCCTTTACTCCTAATATTATTACACAAAAGGAGTAGGTTATTGATTCCTACTGTCAAACTAATTTGTCAAGATCAGGATCAAATACATCCCAAATTAAGGCTAAGGACATTATGAATAAAGATATCTAGCATTATCCACTCAAGGAAACAAGTCAAATAGAACAAGATATTCCAAAGTCAGTAGAGTAGCAAATTGAAATAACGTTAGCTACAATGGTCATTTACCAGAGAATACTTACTGAACAAGACATCTCAAAACAAGAAGAATCAAGGAATAAAGGTGCTACTACCACCATACTGGGGGCAACTATGTCTCAAGCAAATGTCAACATAGGGAGCACGAAGAATCCTTATGATGAAATCGATGCCAATACTACAACTAGCCATGTCATGAATCTTCATCCACCCATCACTCCATCCACGAATTGGGACCAAATCAAAAGAAATATTTGAATAAAATCACAAAGAACGTTATTAAAGAAAAATAAGATAAGGAGCATAATGGAAAATTCATATACACATGGATACCAAAAAATACAAAGAAATATTATCCCTATCAAACTCCATTAGTCAAAGAAACTATGGGGCAAAATAAAAAGGGGAAAAATATCCATCAAAGATGTCCACAAAGGAAAAATAAGGCTTCTCAAGTGACGTACAAAGTGTATCAAGTAGTTGGTCCTAATTTCATGCACACTTTTGTATCCACCCATCATTGCTCATATTCCCAAGTTTGGAGAGTTGAAGGTTCGAAACTAGCAACCAATCCATATTTTATTCCTAAACACACTCCATCCACACCTCCACACATGATATCCAATTCTCCAATTGATGATGTATTGGAAGCCACCCTTTGTCATAAGGATTCATAAGGCATCCAATTGTGATGTGAGCACAAAGACAACATTAAATCTGGTATCAACAAAGCATATATCAAGAATCTCAAAGTTTCTTTCAAGTGCACGTATCTTGGAAAATAAAATTCTTCAAGTAGGATATCGATGGAAAATTTGGACAGAAGCATTTACATCGACACCACTAGGGGTTCAACATGAACATAAATCTTTCACAGAAAAATAAAAAGAATAAAAAAATACAAACAGTCCAAAAGAATAAAAAAAGGATTGAAAACAGTAAAGAGAAAAAAATTGTCCTCTAAGGAAAAACCACTACGGTGTCGGTTTGAATAGGAACCATGATGAAAACCTAGAAAACATGCATCATGTGTAGAATCAAGATTTTGTATGCGCTGGTTCGGATGGAAGCATCTCATCTCATTCATAATAAATACAACATTCCATCCATCTTATCCATAATAAATCCATTCATCCATTAAGCATTTATCCAGTCCATTTCATCTATCTACATACATCTTCCTACATTATCTTGATCTTGAAAAAGTTTTGTGCACACTCTATGCTTGCTTATGGTAAACATCTTGACATGGGTAATTTTCATTGACCCTATCCTATCTAACATTATCTGAGCCATGAAACATTATCCAAATGAATCATTCCTCCATTCAAACACCATATCTTATCACAAGATAATCCTTAGCATCCTTTGTGTGCTTACCATATCCATTTGTCCATACACCTCTCCAGGCATCCACCCATGGAATTCCATACATTGCTAGACACTGGGGGCAGATATTTACATCTCGCTTCATGAATAAATATTTATCTATATCCTCTAACTTATGTGGTGATTCAAACATTGGTAAACATAAAATCAAATTGGTCAAAGCAGTTGTGAGCCAAAATTCAAATCAATAGCCCATGGCACATTTTGATGAGAAGAGGTTCCTTATCAAGCTTTATCTTTCATCGAAAAACAATCCAAACAATCAATATCATTTGCATCTAATTTTCACTTCAAACGTCACATCAAATTATTCAAACAATTTTGTTCCAAAACCAAGCTTCAAAATCATGATCAATCAAATCCAATCAATCCATCATCATCTTGAGATATCCTTCCTAATTCTCATGTTGCTTAACACTATCCTTGCATTATTGTGCATCCTCAACAATGTTATCATCATCAATCCTAATCAATCGAATTGAATCAATGGCTATGTGTAGGATCATCATGGGAAAAATAAACTTAAGTGGCAAAAAATTCAGAAAAATTAGAGTTAGGAAACTTTATGTAAAAACTTTCAATAAGTTATCTATATTATTTCAAAAATATGTAAGAATAGAATCTATAGAAAATTGAATGTAGTTTCAAAACTACTAGATTTTGTTTTTTTAACTCTATTTAGTGAAAATTTGAAATTTCAATGCAGTAGTACTTAAATTTCAGAGAAAAAATAAGAAGTAGGTGTTTGTCTGACCACCCTAACCACAATAAAATGATAATATTTTTTATAATATTTTAGACATAAGTAGATGACTCATGTCCGGATGTGATGCATATTTTTTTGTAATTTTTTTCTAAGTAATTAATTAATTATGAATTTTTTATTACAACTTTTAAAAAATATAAAAATTTGTATGTCTGACCACCTTAACTTGGTAAAAAATTCATGAAATTTAATTTTTCTTTTTTTAATCCTACAATATGTGAAGCATAGAATGTGATGGATGTTTTGGATTCAAAAAATGTGACACTATTTGAAAGCTATATATTTTTTTCAATCAACCTATCAATTAGGACTTTAGTCATAATTCAAATAGAAAATGAATAATAATTATTTATTAAATTCAAAGTAAAAAATTATTTATATTGGTGGAAAGTTGAGAATATCCTTTAAAAACCCTTTTCATTTCATCAATTTTGTGTAAAAAAAAGTCATCAACCACATACCCTACAAATACCCATTATATTGCCACTTTTTGGCCCATCATGATCCTGCACATACCCCAATCCCTCATCATCTTGGGATATCCATCATAATCCTCATGTTGCTTAAACACTATCTTTACATTGTTGTGTATCCTCAAAAATGTTATCATCATCAATCCATCAATCTGATCAATAACTTGGTTTTCAAAAAAATCCCAAATTGATCATTGATATCACCACACTTATCCTTATCCAAATCGTCAAAATCATGAGAAAACATCAAAAACATCCAAAAAATATCAAACAATCTTAAAAAAATTGAAAACCGAAAAACGTAAAAAACATGCTATCCGGACTATGTCATCTTTGAGATTAAACATAGGCAAGTATAATATTTGATGAGCCCCTGAGACACAAAAACACAAAAAAAAACAAAAAACACAAAATCCAAAAACATTCATCAAATCTCATAAAACACCAAAAAATTCAAAAAACCAAAAAAAATCCACTCGTCTCATCTTGCTTTCACCTGCAATAAACATCACTCACGAATAATAAAAAATCGTCATCCTCAACCTTTGGTGAAATAGTCAGAAACAAGACTAGAAGCTCAAAAGTGAAAACTCAAAGCATCAATGTCTCAAGTCTAGGTCAATACATAAACAAGTTGGTTAGCTCTTTGTGTTAATAGCCTATCATCCAATCGGTCCCAAGTCAATCATTTGGTAACATCATGTCCTAGGATGTATCCTTCCTACAATGGGCATTATTTATTGGAAATAATACTTTGGATAAACAAAACGACATGTTGCCATCCACTAACATGTCCTAGGATGTATCCTTCCTACAATGGGAAGTATCTTTTGGCAATCACTTCGATTCTTATCCTAAACAAAAAGAATCCCTTTGGTTGGAGGTATGAAGAACATTGGCTTATTTGTGTACTTGATCTTTTCTTTGATTTATCTTATTGTGCTCATTCCAATGACCTCTCGATGATGTCTAATCAAAATGATCTAGAGAGAAAGGAATGGGGCATTGATCATTATCTTTTGTCTATTGTGCTTTGTTGGAAGTTCTTGTAATATAACTTGGTGAATACTTGCTTTGTTCTAGGTGTGTATGGAAGGTGTTTTGGATAGCTTGTTGACTATTGCATTGATAGGCTATACCTTTTTGTGTTTTGTTTTGAAACGTTTGAAACTCTGGAAGTGCATCCTAGCAAGTTTTTCATATGTCAGGTGTGAAAAAGAATATTCCTATCTATTTGTGGAGTCAAAGTCCTTCATACTAGGTGCAACTCCATCCTGGTTCTTTATACATTTATGCATCATGCCTATGTGTGTTATCAAACATAAGGTAATTATCCCTTTTAAAATCCAATTCTTGATAAGAAAATCATCATCATCATCTCTAATAAAGTTGGCTTGTTGGATACTCTTTTCATCATCTTATTTCTCCTTTCTTCTCTCTACACTAACATGGTACCAAGATCAGTTAATCATCATCACCAATGCATCCATCCTGCATCCACAAACCATCAACATACTGCATATCATATCATATAATATAAGAAACATTAATCATCTCACATCCATCTTCATCATTGCATAATATAGATTTGCTAGTCTAAGCATCTCATAAACAATACATTTTCATAAAACATCCATTGCATAATCATATAGGCATCATCACATCATTCATGTCAAATGCAGTTCATCATCATTTTAAGTTATTTAGGCTAATATAGATTGTTCATTCTAAGCATCTTAAAACCATCTCATTTGCATCATCATCATGTCATTCATCCGTTCATCTTGAACCTCTTTGTCACGAGATCAAACCTCAAATTGAATCTTTTTAGTCGATCTCTTGAGCACACAATATACCAATATACTTCTTTTCGTTGGGGCATCCGAAAAAGAAAAAAAATTGATTGTGACAAGTTTATTCTTTGAACCAACACAAGAAGTACATTGCTTCAAAGAGGGGAAAAATGTAGACATGCAAAATTGACGTCATCCATTCCTCATATTTAATTAAATCATATTCACCCATAAATTAAATAAATCAAGTTTATTTGATTAATCTCCTAAGGTTATCTCTTTAATTAAATAAATCATTTTATTTAATTCTCCTAAAGTTTCTTCATTTCATTAAATCAAATGTATTTAATTAAATGGATAATGCATCAATTTCCTTTTATTTGATTTAAATAAATCCAAGTATCTAAGTTAAAAGTCAAAATCAACTAATCTTCATCTTAAATTAATCAAACCATGATTAATCCAAATCCTAATCACTCCAATCCTCTAGATTTTGTAACTTGTGGAAATAAATCAATTTAATTGATTTATTCAATCTTCCTTTTTCATTCAAGAGGGCATCAAGATGGAATATTCTTCAAATTTGATTTTTTCCTCCCACATGTCTTATCTTCCAACATGGCATTAAAACCTCTTACATTGTCTCTTACATCTCTCCAACATGGAATTTAAGACTCTTTCTTCTCCCTCCAACAAGCCAACTTTCAAATTTCAAAATCCACCTAATAACATTTACCATGCAGAATGACCAAAATATGCACAACCTCTCTCCATTAACATGTTGACAAGTGGAATATTTCCATTGGTTTTTCTTTTATCCCACATTCCTCCTATCTTTAATTCTTCTAACCTTCTATTCTATAAATAGGGGATTCTTCTATTGATTTGGGAGAGACAACTTGATACACATTCATCTTGCACCTAATTCATCATGATCCATAGCATATTCAAGGAATATACATTATCAAGTTTATCAAGGATTGGGAAAGGGCTACTTTCCACATCAAAGTAGCACCAATCCACTATGAGATAGGTATAAACATGCTTTTTTTACATGCTTGCATTGGTTTCTTTCATATTTTTTTGTTTGGTTTGCATTTTAAAGCATGTTGGACTATTTCATAAGGATGTTATATTTTCTTTATTTTAAATGACTAACCATACTAATGTGTGTTAAAGTTTAAGCATGTTGTAGATTTTGGCATCTACAACATGTAAACATATAAACATATATATACATGTATACATATATACATATGTATACATGTAGATATACATGTGTATATGCATGTCTATGTATGCATACATATATACATTTAAACATATACACAAATATATAAATGTATAAATATACATACATATATATACAGACACACACACATGTATATACATATACTTTCTCATAGCTTTTGCAACACACTAGTGTTAAAACCCTCCAGCCTACTATCAAAAAGGACAATAAGCAGAGCCTGAAAGGCATGAACAATAACTTAATCATTTATGCAAAAATACCCATCTAAAACATGCACATTTATATACATGTAAACATATGGACATATATATACATTTATACATATATACATATATTACATGTACAAATATCCATGCATATATACATGCAAACATATAGATACAGATATGTGCACATATTCATACATATATACATGTAAACATATACATACATATACATACACACCTATATATAGATGAAATTAGTTTTCCCGGTGTTACATAGTAAATATCTTTTTGATAGATTTTTTAACCTTTTAGTATTTTCCTATAATATTCAGTGCCGACTAATGCTACTTGGATTCTAAATTGGCAAGTGAACTATTATATATATTGGTCCAAGTACAATATAATTTTATCTCTCTCCTACCTTTATATTTATTAGCACTGGAAGCATATCTATATTTTTTTTTTGTTAAACAAGTGCAATCAAGGAAAATGCACATCATCACAGCACATGGATAGAATGATTAAGGAAAATATATTTTCAAGTCTTTGAAAAAATCAGTGCATGTCTACTTCCACCTATATGTATATATGTATGGATAAATATATGTATGAATGTTTTACTAATAGTTATGTTATAGGTTCCCCATTTTTTTCTATAATACTCAATGATAGATAATGCAGCTGTTGTTATGCAATTCCTCTATTTGTTAGTAGACTACAAAGAAGGTTGGCATCAAAGTAAAATGAAAACCATGGGAGCTTAATGAATCTGCAAATCTATATAGGCATAGGGAAGAATAAATTACGTGACCATTCACAATCTATAGTGTCCTCTTTGTAAGGATTTTAAGTGAAATCAGTTAGAGGGATTCAAAGGGGCTAATTGTACAAAATGTGTATAACACCAAATATGCACAGAGTGTAGATATGTGTTTGTACATGTGTATATATGTATGTATGTATGTGTGTGTGTGTACATATATACATATATGTTTGTATGTATGCATGTATGTATGTATATGTGTATGTATGTGTATATATATATATGTATATGTATATGTATATGTGTGCATATATGTATATGTCAATGTATATATATATATATATATATATATATATATATATCTATGTGTGTGTGTATGTATGGATGTGTGTATATATATGTAATGTGGTTTGGTGGTTGTTGAGGTGGTGACCTTGATACACGAAAGGCGAATGGTAAGTGTTTGTTTGTGTGGGGGTTACTGCATTTTGTTGTTGTCCGATGGGTTCCAATGAAGTAAATGCAATATTGAATGTTGTAGTATTGCAAAGTATACTTTGATTAAGTTGCATTGTTCAAACAACCATTGTAGTATTATATATTGACTAGGTTGCATTGTTGAAAGTGGCATTGTTATGTTGGTTTTGTAGCAGAGCACTACATAAGATGCATGGTCCCTACTGGTTTCCTAGAAAGTTGCAACCATAATGGCTCTTTTGAAAATGCAACTTAATCAATGTACTTCCTTGCACATTATACAGAAAATGTTCCCTACATAGGGTGGAATTAAATATTATAGACCAATAGAGAAATTATGGAACAACTATTATACAACAAATCCTATTCATGGTTTTCCTGACAAAAATCACATTGGAAACTTTAAATAGATAAGAAACCATCTACATATCCATATATATACAATCCCTCCTATCTTAACTTGTGTGTTTCTTCACTTCCCTAATAATCATATTAGAATTTGTGTTTTTCTCTATAATATGTATATATGTATATATATGTGTATATGTATAAATGTTCATATATATATATATATATATATATGTTTGTATATATATGTGTGTGTGTGTGTATGGGAAAGTATACTACAAAATGTGTGAGAAAATATATTGGTTGGGTTGGTTTGTTGAAATAGCCATTGTAGTGTTGATTTGATTGCAAACTATTGTAAAATTCTTCAAATATAGAAGAGTTTCCTACAATTGATAATGACAATGTGGAGCTTGTCTCTTCAACAAAAGATATTCATAAATGTTGCTCATTGGTGAATAAGTATTGCACAAAAAATTATGTAACTAGAATTTACGAGGTAGCTGTTACATAGACCGATTGCTTTCTATTAACATATTTCATGATATTCTTCTGCCCTCATCTATTTAACTATCAATAAATTCCATTATATTGTTTTCCACTTATCTATTTGAAGCTTCCTGTGGGAGCATATTTTATTGTTCTTGTAACAAGGATTGTTTTGTAATCTTTAACCTGCTTAATTTGTTTGGATGGAAAATGGTATCATCTATATTGTTGTATATATAGATAAATAGATACATGTGTACATATGGATATATATATATATGCTTAAATTTTTGTTTTCCAAAATGTCTAAATAGAGGCAAAATTGAATCCATATATGTATCTAATGATTTATATTCTTGTTCTATATTCCCTTGTTTCTATTAAGAAAGATGAAGCAGGAAGTAGCAATATATACAAATGCTTGCATATAGGAATTTATACAAATATAGCAAGAAGATTGTATGCATTCTAAGTTCTCCACCACTTGCTATTGAATGTTGGAATACATTAATCTTTGAATTTTTACTGTGGTATAGAGTTGTCAATGATTCAGCTATGGTTGGAAGATACCTTGCCATTAAAGGATTCTAGAACTATGTTTGCAAATTCGGGGACTATGGATGGGTCTCTATAGCACCCAAAAATTGATTTGGTGTAAACTTGTACACCTCATGTTGCGGTGTCTAACTTTGTGGATGCCATCCACCAGCCTATAGACTCCGATTCTCTAAGTTTGCATTCCTTTTTCGTTGTGCTTGCTGGAAGCTTGCTCTTATTGTTTCCTACCTTTCTTGTTGTTGCTACTTGATTGGAATTTAGGTTTATATATATATAGATGGCCCTAGTAGAGGATATAGATATGGAAGTAGACATGCATTGATCTTTCAGAGCACATAAAAAATGCATCTCTTTGTAGCATTTCTTTCCCTTGCTCGTTTTATCCATTTGGTGTCATGATGTGCATTTTGCTTGATTACACTTGTGTTTGTAGGCTGCAAAGAAAGATCTGACTTTGAATCCATTTGCAATCCATTCCATCAATTTCGGCAATGTTGTTTCCTCTCTAGTCCTTCAACTTTTGTTCTTCAAAAAATTTGGCAATGATGAAGGGCAGGTTGAGCGATACAAGGTTGTCTTGTTTGATGGCCACCATTTGCAAATAGGAACTCTCCCTTCCAAATGTAATGATATGTTGTTTATAGGTACCTTGAAAATATGGTCCCTTGTATGTTTAAAAGACTACATCTATAGGAATATCCAAGATTCAAGGTGGGCTACGTTGTTTGTTGTATATGTTAAAAAAAATATCTTTCATTTCTACCTCATATAATTTGTCCAATACATTGTTTTGCTTCTTTTCTGGGGCCTTAATCATATCCAACTTAGTTGTAATTATACCTGATTGTCAAATTATTGGGACCCCTAGGTATTCTTTCAAGCAACAAGAAGAGAAAATGTTGGCACCTAACTCACCTTCTCCTTCTAAACGGGCCCGTAAATTTGGTTTGCAATTGTCCCCTAAAAAACTAAACAACCCTCCAAAGGTCAGCCATATTAAAGCTTTGAACATTTATCAAAATGTCTAGAAAGTGAAAGGGTGTGTAACACATATTAGGGAGATGCATCATTTCTAGAAACAAAGAGGTGAAGGGTAATTGTTTATTTTTGACATTATAGATGTGGAGGGGACAAAAATACATATTACTTGTTTTGATGATATTGCTGAATTGCATTATGGTCAAGTTGAGGTGGGGTTTACTTATTTAATATCAAGGGGATTGGTTAAAGAAGCCAATAAAAGATTCAATAAATTAAATAGTAATCTTGAGATTGTTTTGGATGAAAAATCAACAATAAAATGATCTGAAGATGAGATTCCTGTCCCTAAAAAAAACTGCTTTTGTGACAGTTAGTGAAATAATAACTATAGTGATAACAACTTTGTTGATATTATTGGCATTGTAGTGCATGTTGGGTACATTTCAACTGTTCATAGGAGAAATGGATTTGAGACAATCTGATGAACCATTAAACTATATGATGTCTCTGCTTCTTTCATTGATGTTAATTTGTGGGGCACAAGCTAGAAAGAAAAAGGTGATACCTTACAACAGATGTACCTTTTTGGTGAAATAGTCATTGTTGCTATCTGTAGTGGCCATGTAGGCTACTTTAATGGAAAATTTATCAACACATCAACAAGAATAGTCCTTGAGATTAACCCTTCTATTCTTGAGGAAAAAATTCTTAGATCTAAGGGGCCAATTAAAGTAGACCAAGTAGCTTCAACTTCTTATGCACCTCAGAGGTTGCATCCTTCAAGTGATAGAGTTATTATTGCATTTATCTTAAACAAATCCCTCTGTTTGGGAGAAACTGTTGAAGCCATTTTTAAAGCAACCATTTAAATCGCAAAAACTAAGTCTTTTTGTTACAATGCTTGCCCCTTATTGGTTAATGGTAAAGAATGTAAAAGGAAATGCAAACGCCCCCATGCTGATGTTTGGTTTTGTGATCATTGCTAGATGGAAATTGAGGAATGCAACTATCGCTATCTTTTGTAGTTAAAGCTACAAGACCATTAAGGAAGCCTTTGATGTGTTTCTTTTGATGAAGTTGCCACTAGTTTCTTACAGATGCGAGTAAAAGACCTCTACGCATTATAGGAACACTCTGACTCTATAGAAAATCATGTTGCTATTATTAAAGGCCTTTTTTGCAAAGCATATATCTTTATTGCTTTTGTAATGCCCAAAATTTCACACGAAAGTACAATTAAGGACAAAACATAAATTTCAAATTTCGTTCACTTATGCTTGCAAAACTCTCAAGGTTTACTACCAACGCAAGAAATATAAGAAGGAAAACAACTTTTGACTAGACATAAACTATAATTCTTTTAGATAGGTAACTAAAGTGCCGAGACCATCTTGGTCGAGGCTCGAATGGAGATGGGAGTTCACATCACCCAGACAGACTTGATTAGTTATGTTAACTCATTGATAGACATAGACTTTGTTCAAGTCCCAAGTTATCCAAATAAAATATAAAACAATAGTAACTTCAAACTTCATAAAAGGGAACAAACCTAGGGGCTAGACCTAATTCCTCGGGGGCTCATCTTTGACGGCCTTGCCTACGTATATAATTCACAGAGGAACCGTAGTTCGACAATTGGACTTTAATCATCATGGTTGGATAGCAAAGGATTTGAACCACTATGTTAAAAAGATGTCCTAACATCAATCCCGTTCATAACATCAACTCACACAACAATGATCGTATTAACAACTCAAAGGAAGACTCTTAAACAACTAGGCCTCTATTATAAATATTGGGCTAATGCCAATGGACGACTTCCTAGTTAACCATAACTTAAGTAATATTTAATAAAGAATACATTGGGGGTAGTTTTAAATACACACAAACCAGAATATTTCCCTCTAGTGGGAGTTACCATTGACACATAAGACCCTATTACATTCATAGAACATATTATCTATTTGGTTTTCATATCTATCAATAACTATTCAATAATACTTATCACATCAATAGAGAATTTGTAGATATAGTATAAATGCTAATGAGAAAACTATTTTGATAACTAGAGAATTATAACAATGAGTTGATTTAATTTTATTCAAGATAACTTTAATATTGTTAGCTAAGGCAAAATGGATTAAAATCAAGACAATGAACTATGGAAAGTTGACATGCTGCTAAATATATGTTATTGCTCTTCCACTACCAATGTATTGTCAAAGGTTAAAATACTAATCTAATGCCATAAAATATCTCAAATTTCATATTCAATTTATTTTATCTTCGTCCTCCCATATGAATCCCAAAGATATAAATATAAAAATTAAATATAATTAATGCTCCACTAATTATTTTTCTTAAAATATAATTACATAGATATTTAATATTATATAAAAGAAAAAAAAAATCCATTCATTCTACTTTATTCATATAATTACTAAATAACATAAATAAAAGAAACTATCCTTTACATAACATTTTATCCAATAAATATTCTCTAAAAAAGAAAAAAAGAAAAATCATCTAAAAATAGGTGAGATATTATCTAACCCTCTTTTTCCTTATTTAAAGTTAAAGAAGTAAGTACTTTTCTTTTTAGAAAGATTTAGTGGCATGTAATTTTATTCCCAAGTCTTTAGGCTTTAAAAGAAAAGCTTTCCCTTTTTTTAAATAAAAGCTAAAAGAAAGAATCACGGGAAAAATAAAGCTTAAGAAAAATATAATTTCATCATGATGTAAAAGCACGGATTTGCCCATTGATTAGAAAATAAAATCCTTTCAATTGATTCCTTACTGTCAAGCAATAAATCTCAAGCATGATAAGCACATACCAACTCAGAGATTCTGGAAATTGCTCTCTAGACGTGCTCAACATATGGTAGAGGGTTTTGCAGCGAGAAATTTACATGTATTGAGGAGAACAATTGTGCCATGACAGGAAAAGTTCAAGAGAGGGCAGATTTGGGTTGAAGGTTTGAGATTTCACTGGAGAACCATGCAATTGTTAATGTAAGAAATCACATTATAGCATCTACATCGAATGGATAGCTTAATGGTAACATGCAAACAAAGATTTGTAGGAATCAGGAGGAAAATGTGCATATGTAGGCGTGGTTTGGATTGAGAATTCTCTGCCACTACAATTAATGAGAAATATAGAAAGCTTTGATTCAAAATATCACCTACAGTAAGGAAATAATTAGACTATCAGTGAGGTTTGAGCATAAAAGAAACACATTTTCCTTCCTTTGAGACACCATCAAAAGGAATAAAATTTATCACTGGTTTTCATATTGCCTCCTTCTGGGGTTTATAGATCTTATTAGCTATAGTTTTATAGGATATTGTGGGGTTAATATTATTGTTTGCTGGATCTGAATTGATATTTCACGCACCACCTACAACACATTTCCCTATCACCGGCCTTAAGGACTGATTATAACCCAACGCTGGTCTGAGGGAGAGCTTATTGCCATTTTTGTAAGACATTTCTGGATCTGTGTATAGGATCTGATTGCTTCTTCTTCTTTTTTTCTGTATAAACAATATCCATCTACTGCTACTGTTTTCTGATTTATCTCGGTGTTGATAGACCTTTTAACAGTAAGGGTTTATCACTGTGCTGTGATTAAGTATGCAACGTTTTCTAATAGAGGACCTTGAATTGATCTTCAATAACACATTTTTTTTTTTGTTTTGTTTTGTTTCAGTATTAATCTAAAAAGGATAATTTGTTTATGTTTAGAACCCTTTCCAGTTTAGCGTTTGAATTCTTAATCTAGTCGTCTTCTTTTTTCTTGTGTATTTTACAGCTATAAATCAAACATACAAAACAAATACAAATATTTTGAAATCACAAAAAGGAATAGAATCATTTTCTGGGTATCCCTTAATGAACACCACCAAAATTAAAATAGCAGGAGTAATGCTTTCATTTACACAAACAAAAATTGCTTTGGGGTGGCATAAGGCTCAGCGTAATATGATCTACTTACAAATAGATTCAAAGTAACAATTAAATAAATAGAATCATTGAAGCTAACACATTTGTATGGATCTAAATGTACAATCCAATGTCACAAATGAACATAATATGCATTTATTTTAATATAGGATGGTCGTGAGATCCTACTTGACAGCGCTACACTTGGCAAGGGAATGAGAGATCAAATAGATGAGATAAGTTCCCACAATAGCTTCATCGAAACAACCTTTTTATAATAGTTCCAGATATTCCATTAGCAACCCTCCATTAAGAATAGACCCAGAGTCTAGTCTATTCTCTATGTGTTTCAGCATTATCTTCATTCTCGTTGTCCCATAGAACTCATTAGTTCCTCCTGCTCAGAGAGCATTTGATAAAATTAAATACCCTTACCATGATCCCCTTTACCCAGTCACTAAGACCATCTCGGTCATAATACTCCTGCAAGAATTCTGAATTCTTGCATTCAGATAATAGGTTCCCTACTTGAAAAGATACATTTCACTCAACTCTCCTCCCTAAAAATTTGTCAATCTACTTTTAATTGATTGTCAAAACTCCCCATAATAACATCGCACCTCCCCTCTTCAATGCAAGTTTCAAACTTCATGTATAAGCCATCATTCCCCGACTTCAATAAAACTACTGCATTTAAAACAAGTGGCTATCACTGGCAGATTCTAGGCCGCCTCCTTCCTCACGTTATCACCCTTATGCGAGCTGCCCCCACATGCCACTAAAGAAAATGTCAGAAGAAATGACAAGGTGTGCATATTGTTTAACCACTTCTATCAAATCTGTGACAGGGATTGATAGTTCTTCCGTGAAATGCATTAATGGAGAAACCTACACCACCACCCTTATTTAATGTATCTAGTGAACGGTTACCTTACAGCCATGCCTATGTGTAGAGTTATTTGTTGCCAGGCATTAGGATGCAACCCATTCCTATTTTCCACTCAATGTCTTGTCAATGCTTCAATAATTCTTAAGATTTAAACGCAGAACCCTTCACAAAATAGCACTCAAGTAAGTTTATCTTTCAATCATGACTTTGTAATTGCATATTTCAAGAACACCTCCTTTGTACTTGAGTGTAAGTACGCCTATTCAATAAACACCTATCTCTTGCTAAATGGATTCCAACTTATGTGGTCTAATATAATATTTAGGGTTCTCAAAGAGCGTAAATATAAATTAATTTTTGCATATACTCTTTTCAAAGCTCAATGAGAACTGATTTGAATACATTATTTTAGGACATAATAATCTCCCTACGAAGAAATGATTGATAAGGTTCAACATGGTCCATGTTATGGGATATTGAACAATTTATTTTTATCAATGCTTATTATAAGCATAAACCACACTATTGACATTCAACTAGGCTAAAAAAAAATAGAGACCATACAATACAATATTCACATAAACATAAACTTTATGATGTATCAAAAAGGAAACAACATGAAGTAAAATAAAATTCTTAAACAACACATTTTTCATACAAATTTTAGACTGAAAAAGTTTAATATAACATTATTAATGCAATTAAATTTAAGGCTTCATAGTTCTATTTGACACCCTAATGTTGCGCCTTACATAATGACTCTAAAACTCTTCATCTTTCTTTATTTACTAGATATCTTAATCTTACTATGTTAAGAAGTATTATAGGAATATAATTTGTGGCTTACCTGTGATCACTTCTTACTATAACCTCTTAGGCTCCACTAGTGACTAAGTCATAATACATGATATGAGGAGCCTCCAATGCATACTATGGGAGACATTCAAGACCTACATGAGCCAAATTCTCAAAAGGATAAGCCACTACAAGTGGGCCTTAGTGACACAATCATAGTATTCACATGAGAATTTATCTAATCTACTATTAGAAGCAACTGACTACAAGTATAGTAGCACTCTAACACAACTGGATCTTGCATCATCCCATTTGATGCACTATTAATCCACATAGCTGAGTAACATAGGTTCAAATTAAAAGGGGTTGTAACCCTAATATAAAGGGAGAGGCCTTACAACTTTGATCAGAACATAAACGTATAATTCAGAGGAATGGCTGAAAACAACAATTTCCAAAGCAACGAAAGTTGATTTCAAAGCAAAGTGTAAAATATTGTTTGCAGACATAATGAAGATATCTACTCTTGCTCTAGTAAAATCCTCCACTAGTGAGCCTACACTTTAACTGCTCTTTTGCACTTCTTATCATTTCTAAAAGCTTTGACTTTAAAATGTTGACTACATCATGCTAATACTTCTATTTAAGAAATGTGGACATAATTTATACTTATGTTTGTATCTACATATTTACACGTTTATTGATCTGCCATCTTTATGATTATAGCATGGCGCATCAATTTTGCTGTCATTCTTGCTTTTGAATATTTCAAATCAGTTGGATGGTTATATGATATGTTTACATAGATTACAATTTGAAAGACAACTGAACAAGTTATTTCCACATATATTTCAAATATTTTCTATATAGGAAATACTTGAAAATATATTTTAATATATATTAAATATTTTGTATATGGATAATCATTTAGATTAAAATTTTTTATGTCATATTTAAAATCTACATGAATCATATAATTTTTTTGTTATGCTAAAATATGCAGTCATAAATTATTTATTCCATTATTTTAATGACATTGTATTTTAATGTTTCTTTGAATGCTAATCACTCTTGGTTCTTGGTTTCCATGCACATACAAATTTAATGAAAACCAAATATAAATGTGCTTCCAAGTCTAATGAATATGAAAAGTAGGCCAGAGATAAACTTATCTCATGCCTGGGCCAATCTATATAATAGTTCACTTCCCAATTTAATATTGAAGCTATTATAAATAAATTTACTATTTGATTAAGGAAAGTGTGAAAAACCAATTAAAAAGACATTTACTATATAACAACTACCTTCACAATTTTAAATTTATGATTTGATTACAAAGCTTATTCACCAATGAGGAACATTTAGGGAGATCGTTTGTTTAAGAGGTAAGGTATAGGCTATAAGTTAAAGCCCTCAAGAAGTGTTCTCTATTTGTCTATAACATTTCGTGCTAGGTACATGAAGAATAGAAGAGGCGAAAAGATTAGTGACCCTAACCATATTTTTTTGAAGAAACAAAGAACATTTAAATATAATTGATCATATGGTAATACCTATAATGCCAATGCTACATAGAGATAACTAGTAGCAATAAACAAAGGGAAAAAAGTAAGTTTGTAGGTATATGTATATGTATATGTATATTTATATGTATATGTACATGTATGTATATGTATATATATGTGTATGTGTATGTGTATGTGTATGTATATGTATATGTATATGTATATATATGTATATCTATATGTATAATGTTGATGTATAGAATGCTCTGATTGTATTACTTTCAGACATATATAGTCTTTTGTATATTACATTATTTCCTTTGGTTGCATTGCTTGATGGGTGCAGAATGGTCAAAACCTCCCATGCACTTCCACTGGTTTTCTAGTTGGATGTTCAACAAGTGTTGTGTTCTGCAATCTTCACTACATCGTAGATGTATTATTGATGTAAATTGTTTTTTCTCTGCCATTTTGGCCATTTCATACACACCTAACCTCATATATATATTGTGATAGTTTTGTTTTGTAAATTTATAATTAACTAGCTTATGGATTTAACCCTTCTCTTATTGTAGGGCTAGACATCCTTTAGTGCAAAGCAAAGTTGTACACTTGCCCCTTTTCTTGCCTCATGGTTACATACATTCCAAAACATACCAAAATCAAGTATGTCTATAAAGTTATTCCTATACATTGTATGCTTTGAAACAAAACCTTTGTTGTTTCTTTATTCTCTTCCTTTAAACAAAATTTTCTATATTTCATCTATGGAATTCCATTTTCTACAATTCTTTATGAGCCATTTTCTTTTCCTAAAAGTCTATTTGGAGCCAAAAGAGATCTAAGAAAAAAAATACATGTATTGGAACATAGAATTTTTTTAGCAACTTCACTATTATCTAATATATAATGAACCACCATCACATTTGTTGTCGATGTTTCATGCTTTACCTAGCTCACAATTTTCCCCAGGGGCCAATGAGGCTTCATGATGCCAATATCATGGGAAAGTTAGGAACTATGCAATTTGCACTTCTTACACACATATATATTCAAATGTAATAGAGGAATTGTATGAAAAGTATTAGAATAAAATTTATTTGTTACTAAATATTATACACAAGAATTTAGTTCCTCTATATTCAATCACCCAGCTGCACCACTGCCAACCCATGTAATTACTAGGTTACATGTTGCCACATAAAAAAAAACTGCACAAGTCCCCATCGGCTGTGGCATCCACGACGCCAAAAAATCCAATTCACCCACACCACAATGGTTCTTTTGACACTATGGATTAATGAAAGTGTGCTTTCCCACATGGAAACATTCAATATAGCATTTACTTCTGGGTCCACCCCCATACGCCTACGGGAAGATGCATTCATGTTTGTGCCAACAAACACTTGACATTCACCTTTTACAACGGTGCCATGCTCCTCCACTACCAAATTTGCAGCTCCATTCTTTGCTACGAAACTCATATTGCCTTAATTAGAAATTCAAGCTGCATTGCCTAGGAGTAGATTTAGTGCTCAAATAGAGAATTTACAAAAGAGCTATTCCATAACATTTCTAGTAGGTACAACAAAAAACCACGACCCATAGACTACTCTCCACAGTACATTTTTCCATATTCCCATAGTTTCCTTCTCATCTTCTTGAGGACATATATTTTTTAGCTGGAAGAAACAAGATTTAAATGCTACTTCTTCATCCATATAGAAACATAGCATGTGCTACCTATGCAAAATTGATTTTACAAAATACCCATGTGAAATCACTTATAAATTCTACACCACCACACTTTCAAAGCCCTCCAATCTGTTGAAAAATGGATCCATATGCGATGATTTTAACAATAGCCTACTACCAAACTAGCACCATGATGGCCCTTTCAATAGGATAACTTCATCAAAGTATACTTTCCCATATTGCAACATTGAATATAAAGTATACTCTCCCACATGCCAACATTCAATATTACATTTGCTTTGTCTGCCACCATTGTGCAATGCCGAGGAACTTTGGGCCTTGCATGAAAAAATGCTTTCCATTCACATTCCCCATATCCAGCACACCATTCTTGACCCTAACCATCCCATGTAATTACCAATGGCCATGTCACCACACAAAAAAAACTAGTGGCCTCCCTGCTGCTCGACAAATCCTTGCCAACCAACAAATCCAATTCATGGTTGGCCTGATGAAAATCCTAGTGGAAACTTCAAACAAAAACCCCCAAACCATGTAATTGATAGACTCCACCCTCATGCAAAAAAAACTTGCCACGTAGCTTCCACCTATCCACCACACCAACTCCACCACCGCCAACTCATCTTTACATATAGAGAACTAGGGAAATTGTAACAGATCTGTATAAACATCAACAAATGTGTGTATCCTTCCAATGTGCCAAATCAATTATTCAAACCCAATTTCCCAAGAAAGTTCCTATTTTATCTATGTTATGCAGCAATTATATGATGCAATGATCTATGCAAAATGCATATAGCACCACAGGCTTAATTGGAAATTTAAGCTTCATTCTTTGGTATTCAATATGATAAACAAAATATTTATACAAAATACCCATGTAAAATGACTTACACAGTTCATAGCACACTATCAAAACTCTTAGATTTGTTATAGAAGGGAGTCAAGGATGACTATTCTTACAATAGCCTCATACACAAGCAACACCACAATGACTCTTTCAACAATGCAACTTAACCAATATATTTTCTTGCCTTACAAAGAAAAAGAACAATGGCAAATAATAGTTTGTTATAGGAAGCTTTGAGCAGATGATGGAAAAGGAGTATCATGCAACATATTGGTAGAAGCCAACCAGTCTATGTAACAGTTGTAAGATGTATTAAGATGATACTTAAGATTCAGAATTATGTCACTCTCTAGTGTTTCCTTGTTAGTTCTTTTACAATTCACCTGTTTCTCTATATTATCTAATGGTAAATAGTGGAGCCCAACTTTACAATATCTGCATGTATATATATGTATATATATGCATATATATGCATATATATGTATCTATATATGTACCATATATATATGTGTGTGTAGATGTATATGTATATATATGTTTCCATATATGTATGTATATATATATATATATATGTATGTATATATATGTATTGTGGTGTAATCACGCAATAGAAAGTAAATGCAATATTCAATGTTATAGTGTGGGGAAGTGTACTACAAAATATGTAGGAAAATATATTAATTCCGTTGTATTTCCAAAAGAGCCATTTTGGCATTAACAATATGTTACACATACTGCACAATTAAATTATTTGTTCTTATCAACATTTCAATACTATATGACTCAATGCTATAACTGTATAGTCATGATTTTTACAAAGCATAGACAAACTTATACATGCTACTTTAAACTCTACTTAAAATTGTAGTCTACATAATTACACACAAACATAATATACAAACATGTTTAGATATACATATGTATGTATATCTTTGTCTACATATATGCATATATATATATATCTTCCTATACGGGTATTTTTATATATCAATAAGGGAATTGAGTATATATATATATGTGCATATGTATTTTTCTATCTACCAGGGTTCACTCAATATAATTTTCCTCTTTGTGTGTGATATTTACTATCAAACAAGTGTTATTCTAATATCTGTTATATAATTCCTCTATTTGTTTTCAATATTTAGTATGAAATAATGTAGCTTGAATCTTATATCAATATGTTTCATGATATCCTTTTCCACTCATCTATTTCAATCTTTATAGATACTGCATGATTAAATGTGGTCTTCTTAGGAAATAGAAACTTCAAACAAATAGCCTATCAACTAAAGATATAAAATTCAATAGATAAGAAGCAATTCAACTATAGCTATCTTTTGCAGTTAAAGTTGCAAGTGCATTTTTTCAACTATTACATATATTACATGTGTTAGGTGAATATGTTTTGTTATATTCTTTCCTTTATTGTCCATTCTTCTATATATTCCACTTACCAATCTTGTTCTAACCCTCTTCAAATCATATTATGCTTTTTCTTCACTAGGATATCTCTTTTCTGTCTAATTATTAACCCACAAAAAAGGCTACAATGTTATATCGAGACAACTGTGGGTTTAGTGCTTTTGGATTCTATCATCATATATTTGTTGCTACTTATATACATAGACACAAAAATTCTCAAACACACTTGCCCATCAAAAAAACATAATCTATTATATTCACTATATTTGTCATTGTTTCTAAAACTCTCTTTTCAACATTTTTAATGCATTACTTATACGTAGTTGTTTACCAGTATCCCATGTATTCAAAATCTCCCATTTTATCTCTTTGTATTTACAACAAATAATGCTACCTATTTTATTCTATGTGTATATTTTTTCCTTTCTAATGTTGCACAAAAGCAATACACATCGATCTATGTGGTTATGAATAGCAACTGGACACCGCTCTCATGTGCTTCTGAGTGGACAAACAAACTGTTCATAGCATCACATTGTTTATCCTTGGAAGCACATGACAATGGTGTCTATTCCATTCCACTAAAGCGAGTGATTTTTACAATACTCCACTATTCAACCGACACCACACCCCCGACAACCCACATAATTGCCATGCTCCATGTTTCCATTAAAGAACGCAACTCAAGTCACCGCCGATATAAGTTAACAAGAACAAGATTAAATTGCGATAAAACCATGCATAGAGAATGATTATGTCTTTGAAGTCTCCAAAATGGGTATAATGGAAAAAATACAAACAAATAATGACAAAGATTTCTTACACAAAACTATTCGCCAACATGCCCTTTATTCAAAATGTTTCATTTTATCTCTTTCTTTTTCTAACAAATATTGCTAACCTCTTTTACTCTATATCTATATTATTTAATTTATAATGCTACACAGATACAATAGACATTCAAGAAAATTACTGTGACATAAATTCTCTATTCCACATCCTTTCATGTTCGAACAACTTGGAACAACCATCTATTACTTCTAATTCTTAAGCATTTTTCCAATAGTTGTTTCTAACTGTCTCTACTCTTTTTATTGTGTGATATATGGTAAGATTAATTGAGATTTTCCATGGATCTTACCTAATTTTCTTGCTCAATGGTTTAGCTAGAGCCTATGAGGCTTCATGATGACAATATGGTAGGGAGGACAACGAGCGTGGGTTTACTAGTTTTTAATTTTATCGTCAATATATTTGTTTCTCCTTATATACATGGAAAAATAACGCTAACCTATTTTATTCTATATTATATATTTTCCCCTTTCTAATGTTACACGAATACAATATAAATTGAAGCAAATTAGTCTATTTTAAATTGTGCATGTCAAGTTACTTGTGATTCTTAAGTGCTCTTCCAATAGTTGTTTTACAACTTCTTTGTTTTTGTTTTTGTGTCATATATGCTAAGAGTCCTTGAAATTTTTCATGGACCTTACTTTCCTTTTTGCTTAGGGGTTTGGCTAGAGCCCATGAGGATTCATGATACCAATATGGTAGGGAGGACAATGAGCATGGGTTTAGTGCTTTTGGATTCTATCATTGTATATTTGTTGCTGCTTATATACATAGACACAAAAATTCTCAAACGCACTTTCCCACCAAAAAAACATAATCTATTCTATTCATTGTATTTGTAATTGTTTCCACAACTCTCTTTTCAAAAAATTTAGTAGATTACTTATACACAATTGTTTTTTAGTATCCCATGTATTCAAAATCTCCTATTTTATCTCTTTTTTATTTACAACAAACAATGCTAACCTGTTTTATTCTATGTGTACATCTTTTGCTTTATAATGTTGCACAGAAGCAATAGGCATACAAGGGAATTACTATATTGTAAATTTTCTATTTCATATTCTTTCCTACTCCAACTAGTTGACCCAATGTTGCTCACTCTTGTTGAACACCACCAACATGACATGTAAGTACAAAACTTTCCTATTATCAATAAATAGATTTTGTTAACCAACTGTAAATATTTATTAATTATTATGCTTACTTTTTTTTTGCGATGAAATGTGATTTTTCCAGCATTATAACTTTCGATGTAGGAAATTAAGTGTACACAATGACATGCTATCTGATTCAAAAACATGAAACTATTCTTTGCCAATGACCATCTTCCTTTTGTAGGTGGAAATTTGCATAATTATAATCATCAAATATGTTGTTCATTGGATAGATATTTGCATAGCACATATTTCATTTAAAATGGTGGATATGAAGAACAAAAAGTAGTGATCTTGCCCTGGAAGGTATGCAGGGAAATGTTATAAAATATGTGGAATTTTCCATGTCTTTAAAATTCATGACATTCATCATGAGATTATAAGTTATGGAATTTTCCATGGGTTTTATAACATTTCTTACTGCATACCCTGTAGGCCAAAAGTGCTTTGGTGTGTACATGTTGGATTTCCGACATGGCGATTCTTTCAATACAATGCTACATATACATTCTCTTCAACACAAGTGGTCCACAAAAAAAAATCCTCTCCCAATTATATAATGCTACCATGTTAGTAAATATATTGAATTGACCAACCGTAAATACCATTAATTATTTTTACTTTCCCATTGTCATCAATTGTTTTGCACATATACTTGGTTACTTTTAATACTTCCTTTTTCATTCCAATAGGTTGAGTACAACATCTTTTTGGAATCCAAATAAATCATTATTTGATTAATTTATTGTTCATGTCTTTGGTTCTCTATTTATTGTTACTTTTCATACAAGGTTGAAGGTGTTTAATAGTGATGCACTATGAAATGTGTGAGAAATTATATTGACTAAGTTTCATTGTTGAGAGAGCCATTGTGGTGTTGGTTTGATAGCACATTATTTATTATTCATTCCTTTTGTTTGGTGCTTATGATTCTTGTTGATAGCAAGTTGCAAGGTTTTACATTGATTAAGATGCATTGTAGAAATAACGAGTGTGTTGCTGCTTTGGCAACAAACCATTGTTAACATCGTCGCATTCTGCTCTAGTTTCCCATTTCACATCATTCATTTTTATCATATACATATATGTATATGCAAAAATTCTTGTATAGATTTACTATTGTGTTTTCCATATTTCCTCAAAACAAGGCATTCCTTCTAATTCAATTAAAATAATAATGTATGTTGAATTTCCATTGTATCTCCAATGCATGTTTCATTCTTCTCTTGCTTGGGGCTCTCTATATAGGCCATGCACCCTCATTATGCCATTATGGTAGGAACACAAACAATCATGTGTTTTTTAGTTCTACATTTAACACCATAGATTTGTTCAAGTACATATATATATGTCTAGAAAAATTATTGTATACATTTCGTGACATCTTTTTAATGTTCCTTGCAGACAATGTGTTCCTTCTAATTCAATTAAAATACCTTGAAAAAGTATGCATGTCATTCGAATCCTAAAATTACAGATTTGATACTACTTATAACATCGTCACTTTTTGGAAAAGCCACTTCTAATGACCATTATAACTAAACTAATGGTTCAATCACTTTTCCAAAACACATAACTATAGTAATTGAATCACTTTTTCAAAAGCATACTTGTTAATTTGATCTTAGGAACATAGCACATAATGTACAATTTGGTAGCCACTTTCTAACTAGTAAATCCTATTCCCAAACACAAGAAACATTTTCCCATTTTAATGAATCAAACAATTGATTTACCTATACAAAAACATCAAATATACACTATTAACATAAAATATATACTACCTTAAATTTTGGACAAAAATTATAATAGTTAAGAAAACTAATACTTTGTACAAATTTCAATTGTATTTATTTGACAAAATGTGATTTATTAAGAAAAAAATTATTTAAAAATAATTTTGCTAATATTTCTTAAGAAAAATAATACTTTACAAATTTCAAAAATGTGATTTATAAAGAAAAAAGAAACAATAAATAGACAATGAAATAAATGAACAATAAATTACTAGTTTCAAAAAAATACCCATCAAAAACAACTTATAGATTCCATGCCACAACAGTTTTAGAACCCTTTGGCCTGCTAAAAAAAGGGAGCTGAGGCTAGTGATTTTAACATTGGTCTACTGTCAACCCCACACCACAATGAATTTTTCAACAATACAACTTAATCAAAGTATGCCACACAAAATGGTAGGTGTTTGTTGATCCACTAGTTAAGCATATTCTATTCTAATATAACAATCTCAACTGTTCTGGCTGCTTTGTGAAATGAGAAACTCAAGTGTTTATGTTATTTAATGCACAACTTCATGTTTTCCATGTATTAGTATTCATATACAATAATTAAATCATAATCAAACAATTGATTCATCAACTAGACAAAAATATCAAATATAGATTTGCATTTACACCTAACAACTATTATAGTATAATACATATAAAATTATATGATAACTTTCATTTTTGACAAAAATGATTATTAGTAACAAAACTAATTATTTTAAAAAATAAATTCTCTTTAATTTTCCACAACTAATTTATTAAGAAATTTTTTATTCAAAAATCATTCTCCTAAGATTATTTTCATAATCAATTTCAAACTAAGAAATATTGATGTATAAATCAAAAGATCAATCTCCCGCACTATGTAAATAGTTCTTAATCTCTCCTGTATTGCATTATTGAAATATAGTTAACTAATAATCAATCGATTTACTGATTAACATAGAAAAGCATATCAAACATGAATTTCCTATTTTATGCAAATCATTCTTAGTCTTTGAATGCATTTCCTTATCTTAATAAAATTACATAATAATTAATCAAGAGAAAAATGTTAAATATACATGTGCATCTAGGCCTACCAACTATTGAACTAAAATACACATAAAATTATATCGTATTCTAAATTTTGGAGAGAACTTATTATTACTATGAAAACTAATTATTTCAAAATTTAAATTGTATGTTCACCTCATCTTATTCCATATTAAATTATTAACATGATTTCCTATTTCTAACTTTCTCTAATACCTTCAAATATTAACAACTTCTTTCTGATTTGCGGTAGACCCCTATCGGCTGATCGTCGCATGCCTATGCATTTGACTTCTAGTTATATATGTATGTATATTGAAGTATATGCATGTATATGTATATGTATATGTAATGTATATGCATGTATATATATGTATATTTATATATATATATATATATATATTTATATATATATACATATATATACATATACATACATATATATATATACATATATCTAAGATACATATATATACACATGTATATAAATATATAGATACATATATACTCTATTAATATTTGGTGTTATACACATTTTGCACAGTTTGTTGCTTGGTATGTTTCTGATAGATTTAAATTCAAATCCTTCCAAAGAGAATGGTAGGAAATGTGAATTGTATGTGAAAATTAATGCATCAAAACATAGACAGATACATATACGCATATATATTGAAGAGAAATAGAGTAATTGTATAAGAGGTATTAGAATAACAATTAACAACCAGTAAAATAATATAGACAAAAAGGGAAATTGGAAAAAATCTATTAAAAAAAAAACACTTAAGAATCACAGGAAAATGATAGATGTTCAAAAACCCACAATAAATAGAACTTTAAAATATGTAGAATAGAAGAGGAAAACTACATTAATTAATAGTTTGTTATGGGGAACTGAAAAAAAGAATATCATGAGGAATATTTTGTTATGCATAAGTTCAAATAGATGATAAAATAAGGATATCATGAAACATATTGATACAAGACATATAACATGTTCCATCCAGACAAACTAACCACAAAATTAACAGTTTGTTATAAGAAGCTTCAACCAGATGAGGAAAAAAGAAATTCATGAAACATATTGGTACATGACAAGCAGTCTATGTAACAATTGTAAGAGGTGTTAGATTAACACTTAAGAATCACATATAAATGGCAGATGAACGAAAACCAACATTAAATATATTTCATAAATCCAACGAGTGGCAATAATCTTTGCAAAATGGGTATAATGCCACAAACTTAATTGAAAATTTGAGCTATATTACCTGACACTAAATGAATAGATTGTTATGGGGAACTTCAAATAGATGAGAAAAAAAGAATATCATGAAACATATTGATACAAGACATATAACACGTGTTCCATCCAAAAAACAAAACCACATCAATTAACAATTTGTTATAAGGAGCTTTAGAAATATGAGGAAAAAACAATATCATGATTAAACTATGGAGAATAGAAGAGGAAAACTATGATAATCAAGAGCTTGTTATGGGGAACTGAAAAAAACAATATCATGGAGAACAATTTGTTATGAGGAACTTTAAAAAAATGAGAACAAAAAGAGTATCATGAAACATATTGATACAAGACATATAACATGTTCCATCTAGACAAAATAACCATGACAATTATTAATTTGTTATAAGGAGCTTCAAATAGATGAGGAAAAGCAGTCTATGTAACAGTTGTAAGAGGTGTTAGAATGACACTTAAGAATCACTCATAAATGACAAATGAACAAAAAACCACATTAAATAGAACTTGGAAAGCTAATGGATGCCAATAATCTCTGTAAAATGGGTATAATGCCACATACTTGAATAAAAATTCAAGCTACATTACTAACCCTAACCATATTTTTTGATGAAAGAAAGAGGATTTAACTACAATTTCTCCTGTGGTAATGGGTATAATGCCAAAGATGCACAGAGATAACTACAAACAATAAATGAAGGGTGGAAAAACTACTAACCCTAACCATATTTTTTTATGAAAGAAAGAAGATTTAACTACAATTTCTCCATCCATACAGAGCCATAATCTCATTGAAGTCTTGAAAATGGGTATAACGCCAAAGATAGAAACATATAAGAAGAAGACATGAATAATAAATTAATCATTTATGCAAAATATCCATGTAAAATGACTTACAGATTCTAGAGAACAACAATTTTAAAACCCTCCAATCTACTATAAAATGGAGCCAAAGACAGTGATTTTTAGAATAGTCTGCTATCAAACCAACCATAGAGCCGAAGGTGATGATTTTTAAAATAGTCTGCTATCAAACCAACACCACAATGGCTCTTTCGACAATGCAACTTAATCAATATATTTTCTCACACATTTCAAAGTATACTTTCCCACACTGCAACATTGAATATTGCATTTACTTCCTTTGGTGTCGTCGTACAACAACACTAGGATGTATTAATCCTCATCTGAGTAAACACTTACCATTCTGCTTCTACATATCAAGGAAACCAAATCCACCACCACCAACCCACATAATTAGAAAAATCCACGTCATCATAAACAACCTCATGGAACTCGCCACCAGCCTAGAAATTTCCAGCGCTGAGAAATTCTATTCATGGTTGGGCTAATGAAAATTTTGACAAAAATTTCAAACATATAGCCTATTGAATAAATATAAAAAGAGAAAGAAATAAGTTTATATTAAATATTCAAGTTGAAGATAAAAGAAATTTATGGATTATATAGTTAATATTTATACAAAAGATCAAATGATAAAGAGGCCAAATGTATTTATCTATTTTGTTAGTCTATTGAGCTATCCATAAAAATAAATTATTATGATGATGAATTGAACATTATTTTTTTCAAATATATATTGATGTTTACAAATTAAATACTATGTTTAAAATTGTATATCTTAGATTTTTCTTTTCTTTTTTTTCTAAATTTTGGTTTCATTATCCCTTATGTACTTAAAAGAGTTCAAATGACATGTTTCTATCGATAACTAGTGTATAACATAATCCTTACTTATTTCCATCTATATTTTCTCCAAAAGACTAGTCTTGATTGTAGATTCATCTATTTCCTACTCAAAATTAGATTTGTAATTATATAAATGGTCTAGTGCATATGTGAAATCATAGAAATGACCCTTGAAATTTTAGAATTCAAATTTACAATCAACCTAGCCCTTCTCACTTGTCTCTTATATGTTAAGTGACATGTGAAGAATTTTTTTTGTGACCCTTGAAGTTTTCTAAAGTTTAACCATAATTCATTTAGAGATCATCTAGCATCTAAAAATAGAATTTGAATAGAGAATTGAAATTACATTTATTGATAATGAATCTATAGAATTTTATTCCATCTCTATTTAGACCAGAAACAAGGACATCCATAAGAATGTTTATATGTTATCTTTCAATATTCTTCACGTTGTTGACTTGTTATCCATACAAGGATTTTTACAAGGGAGTAAGTATCTTTATGATAAGAAAACTCTCAGATACACAAATAGATTTTTAGAAGAAAAAGATATTAATGAAAAACTAAGAGAAGATTTCTAGGCATTTGAAAAAATGAGTGAAATTATTGAAAAACTAAAAGTGAACATCTAAAGTTTTGAAAAGGTGATATCCATTCATAGAAATAAAATCAACACACATGTACCATTAAATTCAGATGTGCATGACCAATATAATAGCTATGAAAGTGATCTACACAATTTTTTTTTTTTTTTATAGATATTTTGGATAGTTTATATAATTATAAATTAATTTATTAACCTTAATAAATCATCCAAAAACATTTTCCATAACATGTCTATATTAAATTTATACCTAGATATTATTATAAAAAATTTGTTTCCTATGATGAACAATGTGAAATAAGATAGAAGAAAATATTTTGGATCTAGATAACTACTCTTCAAATTATAAAGTAGAACATAATGAATATCCAAATAAGCTCCATAATAATTAAAAATTATTTTAAAAA
This sequence comes from Sequoia sempervirens, assembly GCA_007258455.2. Classification (NCBI taxonomy): domain Eukaryota; kingdom Viridiplantae; phylum Streptophyta; class Pinopsida; order Cupressales; family Cupressaceae; genus Sequoia; species Sequoia sempervirens. The sequence continues at coordinate 406,680,739 of VDFB02000017.1, forward strand.
AATTTAATATAATAGCTCAAAATAACTCTTGGATAAAATGAAATAATAAAATAAAATAAATTTTCAATAAATAACTTTGTAAAGTAAATAATATGAGTAAAATAAAATAATTCATAAGTAAATAGATAAGTCAAACATAATATTTTTATTATTTTTCTTAATATACATATTTAAAATATGTATAATAATTTAGTCAAATTTTATACTAAATATTTTTTAAAGTTAAACATATATATTTTACTTTTCTCTTAAGGAAATAAAGGTTTTTTTTTTAAAGAATTAAATTAAAACCAAAGAGATGTCAATGACATTAGATTAAAGATGCTGATAAATAATAATCATGGACTAATATATAAGGTAATATAAAAATGGAAACATCAAGAGAGGATCCGAAGGAGCCCGTAAAGCTCATTTGAATTAATAGTAATCTACTCTATTTTTCCTAATTTGTATCACATGAGAGTAAGGTGAAAATAATAAATCAAAGTTACCCTAAAATGTCATGCTAGAATTCACAAGGAAATATTTCTGGTGGGGTGGAGAAAATAAGGAATCAACAAAATAATTGTGCTAAGGGAGAGGGGCTAGAAGTTGTGTGGGGTTCAATTGTTCTTATCTATAGCACTTGTGCTTATAATATTAAATCTTGCCACATATTTATACTACATATTATAAATAATTAGTCCATATGTAAATAAAAAATAATCAATTATTGGTCATGATGGGTGCATACTTTAACACATGAAAACCTATGAATGTTATATTAAACAAATATAAAAGAATTCATTAACAAGTGAAATAAATAAGTTTTTATTTAAAATAAAATATCAAAACTATCCACTATAATTGTCTCATTTATAAAATAAGATTATCATTTAAGCAAGTATTCTTGTCATAGTGAAAAAAGTATTCTTAAGTGTACAACCTTTTGGATAACAATGTATATGCATTAGAGTATTTCATATTAATAGTTTGTACAATCATAAATATAAAAATGAGAGAAAAAAAAATGTCTTATATTTTCAATTGAAATGTGAAGTATTTTCCAAAAAAAATCTAGTGTTCAACTATTGGTCCATCTGTGTTTGATATAAAAGTTAGAGATAACAAATATTTATGATTACCAATAGGTATTTGGTCCATTTAGGTTTCATATAGGTTATATTTTAAATTAAAATATGATAGTCTAGAAACAACAACATTTGATATTTTTATTTTCAACAATAGGAATTCTATGATTAAGTTTTAGTCTAACCTTTTAAAAGTCAATTTTTTGAACCTTCTCACTAGATGTGCTAATGTTGCAAGTTTCATGATGAGTCACAGTTCCAAACCTTATATATATAGCTTGCGTAGGAATAAATGAAGGAATTATGTAATACATAGGAAACCATTTAAAGAATTTATTTTGTACTCCATTACAGGTGAGCAACAATAATACTAAATAGTTATGGTAGTTTCAAAGCAATTCTAGGTAATTTTTGTACCTTCTTCTTCCTTATTTTCTTTCTAATTCTCTCTACTAACAAAGTATTCTTTTGCATTCTTCTCTTCTTCTCTAGAATTCTCACCATTTTGAGGAAGAAAATTTTCATCTTTGTGTGCCTTTGAATTTTCTAAGATTTCTTCTTCTTTCTACTCCATATGTTTCTCCATATACAGAGGAGGCATGTTCTAATCATTTTGAGCTTCCTCTTTCTCTAGACCATACTACATATTATCTTCCTTATCTTCAATAAAAATTTCCACATTTGGAGGGGTATCAACAATAACCATGTCTTCTTGCACATTCTCACCCACAGGCATATGCTCATGTCGTTCATTCACAAGCTCATTTTTTTCTAGGACAAATGTATTATGTTTCATTTTTTCCTTCACTATCCAAAGGGATTCCCTACCCTTTATCAAGTTCCTCAACCTTTTGTATAGTCTCATTCTTTAGTATTTCAATTTCTTCTTTGTATCTGCTCATTACAGTGTTAACTTTTTGTTTTATTCTAAAGTTCCTATTATATAGTTTAGAAAATTTATGTTTTTCTTCTTGAGATAGTGAAGAACCAATCTTATCCAATGAAAATTCCTTTATCTTCACATATTATTCAATAGTGTATTTCCTTCTTGCAATTAAAACATTTTTCAAGTAAATTTTGTCTGAGCTGGTGTCAATGTTACCATGCACTTAACAATGGCTCCTTCAATGGTTGTTTTATTATCATCATTCTATTCTAGATAAATTTTGGCTATCTCTTCCAAGAGACTAAATTTTGAAATACTATTAAGAAAAGCATCAAAATTCAAGGGGCTATGTTCCATTACTAGAGAGGTATTTTCTTTATTTTTCCCCTTGCCTTCATGATATTTATTCTTTTGCTCCATAATTATTTTCTCTTCCATGAATGAAAAACATTTTATTTTATTTTTCTACCTCTTCTTCACTCTTAGTATCTACAATATCAACCTTTGTTCTTGAACCATAGGATTTCGGCACCATGCACCTTTCTAGCTTTTCTAGGGTTTTTCACCTAAAAGGAGAAAGTAGGGTCAAAAATGATAAGGGGCTCATTAAAATTATGTTATGCATGATGTTTCTTAAGCTAAATGTAATGAAATAAGTTAAATTAAGTGATCTAAATGATTTATTATGAATGTGAAACTTAAGATTTATGCTATGTTGGAAAACACATTGCGATATGCAAACAATGGAATAGGAATGAATAGATGCAGAACAAAAAGAAATGAGTTGAATCAGAGTGAACCTAGAGGTCTAATGAAGAATCTAGAATATTTGGAATGTTTTTTGGAATCATAAAAATTCACCAGTGGGACTCATTCACCCAGGGTGGCAAATCAGTCCTACTTCTAATGAAAATTGTCAAGAACCAATTTCTGAGTGTCAAGGTCTGGAATCTAAAAAAACTTATATTTTCATCCTTAAGGTGGGACTCATTTGCCACTAGTGGTGAATCATTCCTCTCCCAAAATTCTAAGAAATCAAGAGACAACTCTGCAACACCAGATCTGGGGATGTCTACTCGTCGGGTTGTCAAAGTCAATTCTACAAGAAACTGACAAAATACCTTCTCCAAGCTTGAAATATGGTTGATGTGACTTGAAGCACCTAGTTTACTTGTTTAAAACTCTTCAACACCTAAACTCTTGTAAAATATTCATACAAATATATGCAAACACACATGCACGAGGGGAAAAATGGTTGAGGGTTAGCAAATGGGGGTTTGCCTTGGTCAAACCTCACTTTGGTAATCAAACCCTTAATGAAATAATAAAATGAAACAAAATGAAAAACAAATAACATGAAAATCCTATCAACTTACCAAACCCTTATTGAACAAAATCTAAAGATATTTCAATGGATGGTTCAAAAATGTTTGTTGATTGCTTGATTTGATGTTGTAAAGTGCTTGAATGTTTGAGTGAATGAAAAGATTGCTTGGATGCGATGTGTGATTGTAGTAGATGTAAAATGAGGTTAAAATAACATATTTATACAATTTTGTGCCTTAGTAACCTGTTAATACCTCATCACAGGCTGACATCAAGTGATTTTGAATAAAAACCTGAAAGGAAATTTAAAATATTTTGAATTTGGAGCCAAGGGGGACTCATTCGCCACCCATGGTGAATGGGTTCCACCTTGGACTTGAAAGTGGGTGTTAGGAATTAAGTCACATTTAATACTATTTATCGGGTTTACATTCAAAAATGCGCTTAATTAAAGCTTACAAGGGCATAGAGGGGTCAAATAAAGCATAAGAGAGGTGTAACTAGTGAAATTATTCCTAGAAAATCATGAAATCTTGTTACAAGACTTTACAACACTTCAAAATAGGACTTGTTTAGTGATGAAAAGGGTGATTTTTAGATGAATTGTAATGAATAGAGTCTAGAAGAGTGTAGAAATGTTTTACAAAGCTTCACAACACCTTCACAAGACGTCATTATTTGAATTTTAGTGCATAAATATACATGTTTAAGCCACATTAAAATATATTTAATCAGACCAAAATAGACCAAACATTGTGAAACAGGTCCTAAAAGGCCATGAAAATGACAAGGGGGCATTTTTCTATGGCACAGTTCTCTTGGAACTAGTCTCTTCCATAGTGGCTTGAGACTTCTTCCAAATCAACTATGATTCTTCTTCTACATTCTCCTCCTCCTCACAACTAATGTATCCCTCTTTGGTGGCCTTTTCTTTTCTTCTGCTCTTAAGAGGAATTTGTTGCATAGAGACACTAGATGTAGCATTCTTCTTTGAACTCTTTGCATTATTAGTTCTAGAGGACTTCAAAACATAGGGAGAGGGGGAAAATTTCTTGAACAATTTTCTTATGTTTGGAGTACCTTCCAAAGAAACAAATTTAGCCTTGATTTTCTCTATATAACCCTTAGGTGGGTTCACTATCTCTTCTAAGTGACTTTTCATCTTATCTACATTCTTCTGAATATCCTTCTTATTCTTATCTACATAACTCATCGACTATATTTCTTTGCAAATGTGCCAAATCTATCAATAGATGTATCTCTTGTATTTCTCGACATAAGTTCACTAGAATTGGTAAGCTCTACTTCAATTACATCATACTGGGTCAAAGCTTTGGAACCCAAAAAAATATGGATTCAACTACTTCCACAATGTAGTAATCTCTATTAACCAAGAATGTTATATCATTCTTATAATTTCAACTACACTTTTTAGAATTCTATACCTTGTATTTCTCCTTCAAAAGTCTTGAAGAAACCTCACAACATGGGTTATTAGGTTTCCATATTCCCTAACATTCTCAAATGGTATCTAATATAAATAGCAATTCAAATATTGTCCAACCACATAATGTTATTGGTACTAGTAAACTTATCTAAGAAAATAAAATAGAAAACATATAATTAGGGTACCATACTAGAAGGGATACTAAGATTCTTTGGTATTTTGCAGGTTCTCCATCAATTGTTGTCTCAGGATTTTTCACAAATCAATATCCTAACCTTCTTTTCACCATCTAGTCAATAGTGTGAATAGTGGTAGCTGACACAAAGTTTTTCCTTTTTATATAATTTGGTGAGAATCAGTTCAATTTATGTAGTAAGTGATTTACCATGAATCAGAAAGCCGATCAATGTTTTTTACAAGGATTGTTTGTTTGAAAAAAAGTGAGTAGTTTCAAGGGAGAGGGACAATCTTCTGCCAAACTATTGGAATTAATACATATAGATCTTTGTGGTCATACAAGGGTGAGAAATCTTCAAGGTGACAAGTATTTCATGATTTTGATTGATGATTACTCTAGAATGGAATGGATTACTTTTATTAGAGAAAAAAATGATGCATTAGATAGATTCAAGGAATTTAAAGCTATGATTAAGAATTAAATGAATGTGAAAATCAAATGTTTGACCTCAGATAGAGGTGGAGAATTCATCTTCAATGAGTTTAACATGTTTTGTGAAGCTCATGTAAAAAATAACTTTTTTTCCCCTAGAAATCCTCAACAAAATGTAGTGGTTGAGAGACAAAATTGAACTATTCAACAAGCTGCTAGGACTATGATGAAACAAGTAAATCTACCAGAAATCTACTAGAGAGAAGAAATTCATACTATTGTTTACATACTTAACAAAGTTGAACCTAAAGCTAACAACACAAAGATGCCGTATGAGTTAAGGTATGAAAGGATTCCTACTGTGAATTACTTTAGAGTATTTGTAAGAAAATTTTATATCAAGAGAGATGAAGAAAACTTAGGAAATTTTATGCAAGGACTGATGAATGTATCTTCCTTGGATATTATTCTAAAATAAAATCTTACAAATGGTACAATAAAAGGTTAAGAAAGATACTCGAAAGTGAATATGTGAAGGTTGATGAAAACTTCCAGAATTCAATTGTAGTAGATAGATATGTGTCAAATGAACCTAATTACAGAGAAGAAGAAGAAGAAGAAGAAGAAAGAGTTGATGAAAAGGAAGTCTGGAATGAAGATGAAGAAGCTTTGGAGAAAACCCCTAAGACCCTAAGTATGTGCAAAGGAATCATTCTAAAGGTCAAATCATTGGAGATAAGAGGAAAGGAGTATTGACAAGAAGTAAAGCTATTGAAGCTTAGTTAAATCTATGTTTACTTTCTAAAGTTCAACCTAAAATAGTGAGTGAGACATGAAAATATGAACATTGGATAAAGGGAATGGAAGAAGAAATTTTATAAATTGAGAAAATAAAACTTGGGAATTGGTCCCTAGACTATAAAACTAGAACATAATTGGAACTAAGTGGGTATTCAGAAACAAGCTAAATGAGAATGGAGAAGTGGTGAGAAATAAGGCAAGAGTTGTGTGTAAGGGTTAGTCAAAAAAGGAAGGTATAGACTTTGAAGAAAAATTTTCCCCTTGTGGCTAGGATGGAAGCTATCAGTTTTTTTTTGGAATTTGCAGCACATAAGGACTTTAAATTTTATTAGATGGATGCAAATTATACTTTTCTAGCTAGTGAATTAGAAGAAGAGGTTTACATGGAATAACTGAAAGGATTTCAGTTTTCAGATGAACTAGATATGGTGTGTAGATTGAAGAAGGAATTATATGGATTAAAGCAAGCTCCTAGAGCTTAGTATGCAAGATTGGAAAGGTATTTTCTACAATAAGGATTCAGTAAAGGCACCATAGATAGTAATATTTACTTTAAAATTGAGGAAAATAAGATCTTGATAGTGGTTGTGTATGTGGATGAAATTATCTTTGGTGGTAATGAAGCTATGTTTAAGATTTTTTTTGAAGAGATGCATAAAGAGTTTTGAATGTCAATGTTTGGGGAGATGAATTTGTTCCTTTGGTTACAGATCAATCAAACTGATAAGGGTATTTTCATTTCATAGTCTAAGTATGTCAAAGATATGTTGAAGAAGTTTGGAATGAAAGACTCCAAATGGGTATGAACTCCTATGGTGACTGGTTGTAAATTGAGCCAAGATGATGATTCACTTAAGGTTGATCGAAGCAAATATAGATCTATGATTGGTGGACTGTTGTATCTAACTACTACTAGATGAGATATCATGCATGTAATTTATCTTATGGCTAGATTTCAAGAAGATCCTAAAGAAACACATGTTGCAGTAGTGAAGAGGATATTCAAATATTTAAGAGGCACTCTAGATTATGGCTTGTGATATCTTAAGGATACTAATTTCACTTTAATTTCTTATACAAATGCAGATTGGGATAGTTCTGTTGATGAGAGGTAAAGTACAAGTGGTGGTGCATTCTTTATTGGATGTAGATTGGTGTCGTGGTTGAGCAAGAAGAAAGATTTAGTTTCCTTATCCAATGTAGAGGATGAGTATATTGCAGCAACAACATGCTATACATAAGCTTTTTGGATGAGATAGACATTCAAGTATATTAAAATAGTATATGATAAGCCTATTTCTATCTTTTGTGATAATACAAATGTAATTAAAACTTCAAAGAATCTAGTGATGTAAGGATCTTCCTAAATATACTTTTGAGTATCTTTGGAATAAGTTAGGGGTTATTTCCCCTCCTTCTCTAAACTAGATGCATATGGAGATGCATCAATTTGGTGGATTTATGGATCTATCTATTTTCTAGTTTGATGTTGGTGACTACCTCTAAGGAGGAGTAGGTAGTGTCATGTAGCGTCATTGTTATATAATTTCTAAGTTGATTGGGTGTACTCCTAAGGGGGGTATTTAGAGAAAGTATCTTGGTTTAGTGTCAAAGGGGGAGAACCATGCAAAACATTTTTTCCTTTGCCATTGATGTCAAACGGGGAGAGAGAATCATGTGAAAATATGCAAGGTATAAGGGGAAGAAAGTTTTGTATATTTTCTAATCATTATTTTCAAAGGGAGAAATAATTTTGTAAGGGGAAGAGAGTGCATGAATAGTGTGTATGTTATCTTTGATGTTTTTTCACATCTTATGTTGCTATTAATGACAAAGGGGGGATTGTTGCAAGTATGAAGGTGTTGTCATTGATGTCAACAAGATTTCTATTGGCTAGTGTTATCATTGATGTCAACTATGTTTTAAGGAAGTTTTTTGCATGATGAAGATGTCGAGGATATTGAGGAAATTGTGAAAAAGAGGAGAAAAAGTTGTTGCAGGTTGTGCATATGTAGTTGAGATATTGAGGAATTGTTGTGAGTACAGTGAGCTACAATTATGTTGTAGAATATGAAGATGAGTTGGATTGAAGTAATGAACTAAGATGATGTCTATAGTACTTGGTTTCCAAGTGCTTTTGAGAAAATTTGATAAACAGAGAAAATAGTGTTGTCCAAGTGTTCATAACATGCTTTGGGATATGCTCCACATTTCTTCTATGTTGATGTTATTCTTTTGTGGATTGGGTATGTTTTTTTAAGGTTGTTAGAGGTTGCTATATTCATAAACTAGGTTTATGGATCATTGTATAGTGTGAGATATTTTCACTAGTGTGTGAACTTATTTTTTAGTGATGTTTTTTGTGGCCTAGGAAATGTACTTCCCCTGTGTTTCTCCATAGTTTGGCTTCAAGTTGTGTAGATTTAGGGTATGTGCAGGATCATGATGGGCCAAAAAGTGGTGATATGATGGGAATGTGGCTAATGAATTTTTTTTACCCAAAATTGATGAAACGAAAAGGGTTTTTAAAGGAGATTCTTAGCTTTCCACTAATATAAATTATGCTTTACTTTGAATTTAATAAATAATAATTATTCATTTTCTATGTGAATTATGACTAAAGTACTAATTGATAGGCTGATTGAAAAACATCTATAACTTTCAAATGGTATCATATGTTTTGAATCCAATACATGCATCACATTATATGCTTTGCATACTATAGGATTAAAAGAATAAAATTAAATTTCATGAAGTTTTGACCAAGTTAAGGTGCTCAGACATATGAGGATTTTATATTTTTAAAAAGTTGTAATAAAAAAAACATAATTCATTATTTACATGGAAGAAAATTACAAAAAATATGCATCACATCAAGACGTGAGTCCTCTACGTATATCTAAAATCTTATAAAAAATATTATCATTTTATTTTTGTTAGGGTGGTTAGACAGACGCCCACTTCTTATTTTTTCCCTGAAATTTAAGTACTACTGGATTGAAATTTCAAATTTTCACTAAATATATTTTTTAAAAAAAATAAACCTAATATTTTAGAAACTACATTCAATTTGCTATAGATTCTATTTGTACATATTTTTGAAATAATATAGTTAACTTATTCAAAGTTTTACGTCAAGTTGCCTAACTCTAATTTTTCTAAATTTTATGCCACTTAAGGGCCTGTTTTTTCCATGATGATCCTACACATACGCTTTCAGAAGTTTCTTATAATTTTTGTATCTTTCAAAATTCAACATTTCACTTGATTTGGTACAGTAAAGTGTGAGTTTCATGCATCAGTGTGCAAATAACGTTTATCAATTGTTCTAAGTTGAAGTATTTTTTTGATGCAAGTTTGGATAAAGTGTTTGATGAATCTTTGGTTTGAAGATTATTCTAGATTGTTTTCAAGTGAATTTTGTTGTCTAGAAGTTTAGGATTGATTTAAGGAAGCATGTACTTAATGTTTATGGTGTTTAGCATGGGTATTTTCCAACCTTGTGTAAAGACAACATGTGACCTTATGAAAGTGTGTTGAGATGTGTTAGGATTTATTTGGGTTCTAATTAAGTAGTTATATGGGTTACCTTCATTCCTATCCACCACAAGAATGTTTAGGTGTCGAGCTAATTTGAATTTATAAGTGTAACAAATAGTTGTAGACATTGGAGAAGGATTTCAAGGTTGAGGTTGATATAAATTAGAGTAATGTTGATCTGAGATGCAAGAGAGAGAAGAAAGATAGATGGAAGATTGATGCAAGTGTTGTGTCTGATGTGAATTTGAGCAGAGTAGTGCAAAATTCAAAGTATTGGATTCCTTAAGGTAGTGAGTTGAAGGTGTCTAAAATATTTCAAGGAAGACTGTGAAACTATTGGAGCATTTGTGGTGGATTCCTTGTTGCATTGAAAATTTTCTCGATATCTAATATTTCTCTTCTATATTCAGGTATGTGCAAGATCATGATTGGCCAAAAAGTGGCGATATGATGGGTATGTGTAGGGTAAGTGGCTGACAACTTTTTTTTACCCAAAATTGATGAAACAAAAAAGGGTTTTTAAAGGATATTCTTAGCTTTCCACCAATATAAATTATGCTTTACTTTGAATTTAATAAATAATAATTAATTCATTTTCTATCTGAATTATTACTAAAGTCCTGATTAATAGGTTGATTGAAAAACATTTATAGCTTTCAAATAGTATCACATTTTTTGAATCCAAAACATCTGCAACATTCTATGCTTTGCATACTATAGGATTAAAAAAAATGAATTTCATGAAGTTTTGACTAAGTTAAGGTGGTTAGACATATAAGATTTTATATTTTTTAAAAATTGTAATAAAAAATTTATAATTAATTATTTACTTGGAAAAAACTTACAAAAAAATATGCATCACATCAGGACATGAATCCTCTACTTATATCTAAAATCTTTAAAAAAATTATTATCATTTTATTGTGGTTAGGGTGGTTAGATAGACACCATTTCTTACTTTTTCCCTGAAATTTAAGTGCTGCTACATTGAAATTTCAAATTTTCACCAAATAGATTTTTTTATTTTTTAAATAAACTCAGTAGTTTAGAAACTACATTCAATTTCCTTCAGATTATATTCTTACATATTTTTGAAATAATATAGATGACTTATTCAAATTTTTACATCAAGTTTCCTAACTCTGATTTTTATGAATTTTTTGCCACTTAAAAGCCTATTTTTTCCATGATGATCCTGCACATACCCATTCTTATGTTCTTTTTGTGGTAGTGAGCTTTGGATGCGAGACTTTTTGGATAGTGTGTCCTATTCTGGTAGTGAGCATTTGTACTGATTTTGAAATTACTTATATTGTGAGCTAATCCTCACTGTGGTTTTTCCATCATTGCTCTTTCCATGTAAATATGGTTTTTTCTTGTGTATGGTGTTGTTATCTCTGTTTCTAAGATTTGCATTTCATGTTCAATCACTTTCATATAATAATGGTTTAATGAATGCATGTGGATCTAATTACTGTTGAGGTTTTTGATGTTTTAATTTTGTACAACTAATTCACCTGCCCCCCACCTCTCAGTTGTCTTGTTCATTCAACATTATGTGTAGAACTATTGGTGTATCAATGTATATGTATTAGAATATTTTATATTAATAGTTTGTATAATCATATATATATATAGGGGGATTAGCTACTCATGAATTCTCTTCACTCAGAGATCCTCACAGGGTGAACTGCCCTATATTACCTAAATGGAATAGTGACGAGAGTTCTAGAATTTGAAAGAGTGAGTCACAAAGGTTCTCTAGACAAAGTAATAGGATCTCAGCCAGAGGACGTCACACATAAATTGGATGACAGTGCAACGCGTTGGTGTCTTGTACATACCAGAGATTGATTTTATCACACAAAATACCTAAATGACTACTAGCAAATAGATTACTAAGAACTGATAGAATGTAAGAAAAGGATAAAATGCAATAAAGTGCTAAAACTAAGATTAAGTAAAGAGTAAATGATAAAGATAAGGGTAAGAGAGGAAATAATGACAACCATACAAGTGATGAAGCTTCTAGCTCATGAATGTCTTCAATATCTGCACACAAGAGGGAGAGAGAAATTGTTGGGTGGCTGTATAGGGGCTTTCCTCAGTCAAACCTCATTTTGGTGTTCCCATCTACATGGACAGCCATATAGATAGAGAAAAGTAGAATTGAAGTAAAGAGCACTAAAGCACTACAAAATAATGTTATGCTAGTGAACCAAGTGATAGAGGAGAGGAGAAGGAAGCTTACTAGCTCCACCAAGAGCACTCAAGGCTGCTTGGGGGAGAAAATGAGAGGAATTGAAGTCTCTGCTATGATGGTGTGGTCCCAAACCTACTCTACCAACGTGATGGAGTGTTGATGTTGCTACTGTGAAGTGTAAAGTGTTTTTCTAGAATGATTGGAAGAGGATTTGAAGCTTGTGGATGAAGTCTAGAAATGGTGAAGAGATCTTCCAACCCCCAAATGCAAGTCCCAGGACTAAATATGAAGGAATGAGGAAGAAAACAACCATATTCGGGTCAGTCAGCTAAGGAGGGCATTACAATTCGACCCCCAATGGGAAGTGTAATGCCTCTGCAGGCTTCAGACGTGGGAATCTGTAAGGACGTAAGTGCACCATGTGGACTTCTGCGCACCGTGCAGGCATCCCCAAAAGAAATTCCTCCACTGATGCTCAAAATAGGTACCAAATGTGATGCAAGCAGTGGGCTTAGGTGGAATTACGCCTCCGAACTTGGTTTTCTAAAGTGGAGAAAGGAAAAAAGGGGAATTTCACATAGGGTGCAAATTTTCTCTTATACATATATATAATGTGATTACAAAAAATACCTTATATTTTCAATTGAAATGTGAAGGATTTTCCAAAAAAAATAGTGTTCAAGTACTGGTCCATTTGTGTATGATATAAAAGTTGGAGATAACAAAGATTTATGGTTACGAATAGGTATTTGGTCCATTTAGGTTTCATATAAGTTATATTCTAAATTAAATATGATACTCTACTAGCAAAAAGTGATATTTTTATTTTCAACCACTAAGGATTCCATGATTAAGTTTGGGTCAAATATTTTAAAAGTAAATGTTAAGAGACCTCTCACTAAATGTGCTAATGTTGCAAGATGCATGATGAGTCACACTTGCAAACCTTAGTTGTTGTAGTCAATGGAAATGGATGCTCCCCACCTTTGAGGAATAAACACAAGGATAGGGATCATATTTCACACTTTCTGCACTCAAGGACATCTTAGAGATCTCAATCCAATAAAGAATTGAGAGAGATTTGACAACAAGGTATCCTAGGATATGATTTTAGATTACAAGAGGGTTTCACCACAAATTTTAAACTTGGAAAATACAATGACATGCAAGATGAAATGAAAAACCTAGTTTGATGCAATCCTTTAATACTAAATGACCTAGAAATGCAAATGAAACAAAATTGAAAGTGTGCACCTAGAAACTTGTAGAGACATGAATGAAGAATGGAAATGCTACTAATCCTAAAATTTTGGCCTACTGGGACTCATTTTCCATTCCAAGAAAATCAGTCCTAGTTCTAGATTTCTACATGGGAATGGGTTTCAGGCAAACGGGTATCCAAATCTGTAAAGATCTCTAAAAAAACCCTACAGTGGGACTCATACACCACTTGTGGCAAATGATTCTAGTTTGGCTTTTTTGGAAATTCAAAGTTCTGATCTGCACCTCTCAGTCTGCTCTTTCTATTCTTCCAAGTTCCCAGATCTGAAACTTTTATTTCAGGGTTGTAGATGACCTTTTAGTGAATATTTTGACCATGGAAATGGGGAGAAAAGCTTGAAACCTATTATATAACAATCTTCAATTCTTCAAAGCACCTAAATCTACAATCACACCAAGAGAGAAAAATATGTTGATTGTAAGGGAATGGGGGTTTGTATTGGTCAAACTCCTTTTAGGTAATTAAACCAAATGATGAAATAATATAATGAAGCATGAACATGAAGTAATGTAATTAAAACCTTGCCATGACGATGGGTCTAGAATTTTTGCAACAATTGATGAAGAATCTTTCCTTGAATGCATTAGAAGTGATCTTGAAAGCTATCTTAATGATCTTGTAAAGATTTGAAATGCTTAACTCTTGAATGCTTGAATTGATGACATGAAGGTATGATGAAACAATGATTTGGAAGATTTTTTATGTAGGAAATGCACTCAAATGACAATTAATTTTATCCCTAAGGCCAACATAGGAGAAATTTGAACTTAAAACCCAATTTTTTCTACTCAAACTTTGAAAATAGCTCAAATGGTACTCATTCACCAGGCTGGGCGATTGAGTCTCACTTGGATGGGACTCATTCACCCATAGTGGTGAATGGGTCCCACAGGGGCTATTTTAAGAGTTAAAGTGTCAGGGAGTGCATAAATTAAGTTTATATGTTTATTTTGTAGGTTTTTAATTAAAATATGCCTTGGGATTCATAATATAGGGTCATAGGGGCCTATTAATGATGATGTAAAGGTCATAAATTCCATAGAACACAAAATCCAATGTGAATGTGTAAATAAATACACTTTACAACACTAAATTAAGGAAAATTTGAGTTTATTTAGCTTATAAGGGCCATAAATCCTATGTGAATGTGTAAAACACATTACAACACTAGATTATGTCAACTTGATTTACAAGCCTCCTAGATTTAATGTGAATATGTAAATAAATATATTTTACAATATTAAATCAGGATAGAGTTAGGTTAATTTAGCTTAAAAGGGGCCCAAGACCTAACATGGATGTGCAAAATACCTCAGAACACTAGATCAAGGTGATATCAAGTCCAACTTGTCATTAAACATTCCCAAATTAAGCAAGGGATACTTTTTTGGCGACTCCATTTAGCCCTCACTTTAGTGAGAGGATTAACTTGCTTCAAACTCACACATAATTAGACATTCAAGAGGGGTCCAATCATACCAATGTGGATGACAAAGGATGAAATAGATCGAGGCAGCAGTCAAGCCCCTAGGATCCAAGATCCTAAGTCAAAATGACATAAGCACAAAAGGACACACACAAAGTGTATAATATGCAACAAAATAATATATGCAAACATGCAATGTCAAGAACTAAAATAAATAATTTAAAGGGGTAATAAAAATGAGATGGATCAAAGATGCACTCACTCTAGGGCCATGAAACATCAGGTTGTCCATAGGGTGATTTTTCCCAAAGAAGTGGTTTAGTGAGAAAGTCATGTTAGTGTGTTGGATTCCCACTATATAATGATAAACCCATTCTAGTGTGCCGACTTCCCATTATACTAACCATACCAAAGTTATCCTCCTAATAAATTTGATAAGGAACCATAAGGTAATGCTTTCTGTAAATTCTTTTGTCATAAAAAAATTATTAAAGGGGATTTTACTTTATTCATGTAAGGTTCTTCTTAGGGAGCATTGTGCCTAATGTCTCCAAGAGAGGACAAGTCAAAAGCATTAGATCATCGCCTATGGGATGCATCATTTGCATCATGCCATGTCAATGGATTGTACACTCTTGGATGACATCATACCCAATGACACCACCAAGAAGATGACACATCATAAGAAAAAGGGAAATCACACCATGAAATTTTCCAAACAATGTCATCTATGTACATAGGCCTCCACTTTAAAGCAGTTGCTACACCATCATTGTGAGAAATTTCTTTAAAGTAGCCAATGACAAATGCTAACATGAAATAAGACATGAGAGCCAACTTGGAAAGCCCTATGCCAAGTCATATGTTTCCAAATCAAGCTCCATCATGTATAAGTATGTCACATGCAAGCCAACTTAAGGCATGTCATCCACATCCCAAGTTTGCTCTTATATATTCATGAATTGAGGTGATCAACTAGCCCAAAGAGACAACAACAAGTGATATACGAGTTGAAGGCTACCTAACACCCTTACCCTCACTTAGTGCAGGACAATGGTGAGCTTGGAATGGATGATGATATGCTACTACTTGTAAAAAGGGAATAACTTGTGATGAATGTAAAACATGCAATAGTGAGTATGCTATCATCCTACAACTATTGCATGGAAAGGAGCAGAAACTAATGTTATTTATTATGATAAGTAAATAAGGTGTCAACTTGGTACATGTTTAAAGAGATATCTATCAATTTAGGATGCATAAAATTTAAAGTTGTCTTGGAAGACTCTTTTGTGATAGTGTTGATATTGAATGAAGGATTTTATTTTGATGGACAATAACCAAGATCATTAGTCATTTATTGCATCTTAGGGAGATCGATACCTTGTTCTATAGCATCACTTCCTTTCCCAAGTTGCTTCATAAGTTCAAAACCTCTTATGTAAATATTTTTCACTTCTTTCAAATTTGGTGGTTGTTCAATTTCTGCAAAGTTTGTATTTGATGTTATCCTTTCTTCTAAAGTGGTTGAAGTGAATGTTTTTGAATCTTTTGTTTCCATTTCTAATTTATCTTTTCCATTTTTAGACTCTTTTGTTATTATCTTGTATTCTCCCATGAATATAGGTATGAACTCAAAGTTTTTCACAACATCTTCCAATAACTTTGTGGCTTCTTCAATTTTCTTTTGTCTTTCTATGGTTGGTGTTGAGGTTTGTCTAATGTGCATAAGGTCAAAGGAGTTATCCTTTGTTTTATGATCTCTTAGTGAAGAGGAGTCTAATTTCACTTCATCATCTTCATCTAAGGAAGCCATATTACTATTGTTTGAAAGAAGTTTTTCAATTTTGCCATTTGGCTTGCAACATGGTACCTTTCCTAGTAGGAGAGATTTTAGGATAACTACAAACTAAATGTTCATGTTATTTAAAGGTTGGTTCTTCTAAAATGACTTCATCTTAAGGGAGTGACCTATGGTTGAATTTTCTTGTTCGTCAATGATGTTATTGTCTTGTTCCATAATTTTTTTCCACATAAGGTTCTCATGATTCTCATCTATTGGATCTTGTAACACCATAATATCTTCTTCACCAATAGAAGAGATATTAGGAGAGGGGAAATTTGATTGTTTTGCATAATTTCATCTTTTATTGCTATTTTCTCATTCTCTTGTGCCATAATATCTACCCTAGTAGGAGAGCTTTTAGGAAAGTGTCAAACAATAGGTACATCACATTTCAAGATTAGATTTTGTGAAGTAGCTTTAGCACACATAAGGGAGGCATCAAGATAAGAGCAACTATAAATTTCGTGATTACTAATGATTGGACATTTTTTTTCAAATAGGTTTTCCCAAATGGTAGGGGCATCATGAAAGGGAGGAATAAGATTCTGTTGAGTCTCAATAAGGATATCTTCTAACACTAAACTATCTTCTTCATGTCTAGAGAATATATTAGGAAAAGAAAATGTTTGATTTTGATGATTATCTACATTTACATCCTTGTGTCCTATAATGTCTTCCCAAGTAGGAGATGTGGGATTGTCATAGCTCTCAAATATCAACATATCCTCCATAAAAATGTGTTTGTCATGATCATTCATGATTGTATCCTTATTCACTAAATAATTTTCAAAAGTAGGGGAGGTGTTGGGTATGTGCAAGATCATCATGGAAAAAATAGGCCCTTAAGTGACAAAAAATTTAGAAAAATTAGAGCTAGGAAACTTGACGTTAAATTTTGAATAAGTTATCTATATTATTTCAAAAATATGTAAGAATAAAATCTGTAGAAAATTGAATGTAGTTTCTAAACTACTAGGTTTTTTTTAAAAAAAATCTATAGTTGGTGAAAAATTGAAATTTCAATGTAGTAGTACTTAAAAATTTTAGGGGAAAAATAAGTAGGTGTCTATCTGACCACCCTAACCATAATAAACTGATAATATATTTTTATAATATTTTAGATATAAGTAGAGGAATCATGTCCCAATGTGATGCATAATTTTTTGTAATATTTTTCCAAGTAAATAATTAATTATGATTTTTTTATTACAACTTTTTAAAAATAAAAAAACTTGTATGTCTGACCACCTTAACTTGGTCAAAACTTCATGAAATTCAATTTTTTAAATCCTATAGTATTCAAACCAAATAATGTTACACATATTTTGGATTAAAAAAATGTGATACCATTTGAAAGCTATAGATGTTTTTCAATCAACCTATCAATCAGGACTTTAGTCATAATTCAAATAGAAAATGAATAATAATTATTTATTAAATTCATTTGAAGTAAATAATAATTTATATTGTGGAAATATGAGAATCTCCTTTAAAAAACCTTTTCGTTTCATCAATTTTGGGTAAAAAAGAGAAGTCATCAGCCACATACCGATCATATCACAACTTTTTTTCCCATCATGATCCTACACATACCCTGTTGGAAGATGAATGGATACTAGGTAAAGAAGTGGCCATGATATTAGATTTGTGTGTCATAGTATCTTTCCAAGGGGGAAGACAAAATACTTTCATGATTGTCAATGATTGTCTCCTATCACTAAGATACCTTCATCACTAATAGGAGAGGTATTAGAACATGAATAATTATGATTGTCATGATTGTCAATGCTTGCATCCTCTTGTATCAAACCTTTAGTGGTTGATCTAGGAGAGATGAATTCATCAAGGGCTTCATCTAACATTGCAAAGTCATCACTACTAGCTTGAGTTTGAATGATATTTTTTCTCTAAGGTTAACCATTTGTTTGTTTGTTTGTTTTAATTTTTTTAGTTTTTAGTTTTCATTTTCTAATGACTATTGAATGTAATCTGATCTAAGTGAACTAGGAATGAATCCTAAAAATGAAAAGTGCAAGAATCTAATTATATCCACAATTTCCATGAATGTAAATTATCCTACTTCTAATGATTTGAATGAAACATAAAGTAATCAAAATAAAGTAGAAAAGCAATAATAGCAACTAGAAGCTTGAAAAAAAAAAATTTAACTCTATAAAATGCAATTCAGAATATGCGAAGTGACTGATTTACCCGAAGTGGAAAATGAGTCCCAGTAATGATTTTTTTAAGAGTTTTCTATTTTTTTTTGTTTGATTTTTATGTTTTCTATGTTGTATGATCTAGATCTGAGATGCAAATGTATATTTTGAATGATTTTTAATGAAATTAGATGAAAATATGCAAGCCATATGGGTAAGTGCAAGAAGTTGAGTCCACTTCTAGTGCAAGTGTCATTTTTCAACTTTAAAATAGGTACCCATTCATTTTTTAGAATAAGTACCCATTTTAAAGTGGGTACTCATTCCAAAAGGTTTTAAAATCAAAATCCATGCTTCTCATTTATATTTAGGCTTAGAGAAGGCATGGTAACCCAACCCTTAGTCTTAGACCTACAAGTAGAAGGTGATGACAATATCAAGAGAAACAATTGACTATGTCAATGTGCCTAATGGTTTTTTTTTTTAGAATTATTCTATGAAATTAAAATCCATTTTAGATGAGATTGTGTAGATTCTAAATATGTATTTTTTTTTCCAATTGGATTATTTTTTAATTTTTCAAATAATTTTTGATAAAATTGGTCCATAAACCTAAAATATAAGGTTTTTATATTATTTTAATAATTTTTTATTAAAATATTTTTTTGAAAAAAAATTTGTACATGAACAATATTTAGATAATTCTTTTCAATTTGAGAAAAAATTAGAAATAAAAAAATGATAAGTTTAGGTCATCTTATGTGTGACATACATGTGGGATTTTCAAAATAGTAATTATAGGCAATGAAAAATTCAAAAAAATTTACAAAAAATATCATGAACATTCTTCAATGTGTTAGAGATCATTTCCCAAAAGGATTTAGAAAAAATAATTATTTAGGTCAAAATATGGATGACGTACACATGCATGGTATGGTAATAAAAAGGTGACTTTTAAATAGTGGTTTTTAGACATGCCTATTAAAAATTAGTTTGTGGCATTTGTGTATTAAAAAAAATTACATATTTGGAAACTATACTCGAAGTACTACATTTCATATTACTAAATTTTTTTAAGATTCGGTCTTTAAGTGATTCAAATTTTTAGGTTAATTTTGACAAATTCTAAAAATTAGAGAAAACATTTCCACTTTTTGGCCAAAATGTGGACTCAACTTCTTGCACACACCCATATAAGCTTTCACTAATGCAAAATTTGAAACCCTAGAATGAAAATTAACCAATGCAAATCCTAATGCAAAGTTAATGCCAGCTAAATCTAGGATAATGATGGGCTCCAAATCAAAAAAGAAGGTATTCTAAATGTAGGTTCACCAAAATGTAGTCAATGGAAATGGATGCTCCCCACCTTTGAGACATAAACACAAGGATAGGGATCCCATTTCACACTTTCTACACTTTAGGACACCTTAGAGATCTCAACCCAATAAAGAATGCAGAGAGAGATCTAACAATTTAAGGTATCCTAGGATATGATTTTAGAATACAATAGGGGTTCACCATTAAGTTTAAACTTGGAAAAGACAATGAAACGCAAGATGAAATGCAAAACCTAGTTTGATGCAATACTTTACTAAATGACCTAGAAATGCAAATGAAACAAAATAGAAAGTTGTAAAATTGAAAGTGTGGACATGGAAACTTGTAGAGACTGGAAATGTTGCTAATCCTGAAATTTTGGCCTACTGGGACTCATTCACCATTCCTGATGAATTAGTCTAAGTTCTGGGATTTTGCACAGGAACGGGCTTTAGGAAAATGGGCATCCAAATCTAAAAGGATCTCCCAAAAACACCTAGGGTATGTGCAGGATCATGATGGGCCAAAAAGTGGTGATATGATGGGAATGTGGAGGGTATCTGGCCGACGACTTATTTTTTTACCCAAAATTGATGAAATGAAAAAAGTTTTTAAAAGAGATTCTTAGCTTTCCACCAATATAAATTATGCTTTACTTTAAATTTAATAAATAATTATTATTCATTTTCTATTTGAATTATGAAATAAGCCTTGATTGATAGGATAATTGAAAAACATCTATAACTTTCAAACAATATCACATTTTTTGAATTTGAAACATGTGTCACATTCTATGCTTCAAATACTATAGGATTTAAAAAAATTAAAATTATGAATTTTTGACCAAGTTAAGGTGGTCAAACATACGAGTTTTATATTTTTAAAAGTTGTAATAAAAAATTCATAATTAATTATTTACTTGGAAAAAAATTACAAAAAAATATGCATCACATTGGGACATGAGTCCTCTACTTAAATCTAAAATTCTATAAAAGAAATTATCACTTTATTGTGGTTAGGGTGGTCAGACAAACATCTACTTATTTTTTCCCTAAAATTTACGTATTACTACATTGAAATTTTAAATTTTCACCATATAGTTTTTTTTTTTTAAATAAACTTAGTAGTTTAGAAACTATATTCAATTTTCTATAGATTATATTTTTACATATTTTTGAAATAATATAGATAAATTATTCAAATTTTTACGTCAAGTTTCTTAACTTTGATTTTTTTGAATTTTTTGCCACTTAAGGGCCTGTTTTTTTCCATGATGATCCTGCACATACCCCCTATAGTGGGACTCATTTTCCACACTTGTTGGAAATGAGTCTAGTTTGGCTTTTCTAGAAATTCAAAGTTTTGATCTGCACCTCTCAGTCTACTCTTTCTATTCTTCTAGGTTCTTGGATTCGAAACTCTGATTTCAGGGTTGTAGATGACCTTTTAGTGAAGATTTTGACCTTGCAAATGGGAAGAAAAGCTTGAAAACTTTTCTTCAATTATCTTTAATTCTTCAAACCACCTAAATCTATAATCGCACAAGGAGAGAAAAAAACTTGTTGATTGTTATGGAATGGGGGTTTTCCTTCATCAAACCCCTTTTAGGTAATTAAACCAGATGATGAAATAAGATAAATGAAGCATGAACATGAAGTAATGTAATTAGAACCTTTCCATGATGATGGATCTTGAATTGTTGCAACAATTGATGAAGAATCTTGCCCTTGAATGCCTTACAAGTGATCATGAAAGCTATCTTGATGACCTTGTAAAGACTTGAAATGCTTAAATCTCAAATGCTTGACTTGATTACATAAAGGTATGATGAAACAATGATTTGGAAGCTTGTTTATATAGGCAAGGAACTCAAATGACCATTAATTTGATCCCCAAGGTTGACATAGGAGAAATTTGAACTTACAACTCAGTTTTTCTTACTCAAACCTTTAAGATAGCTCAAATGGGACTCATTCACCCAAAGTGGTGAATTGGTCCCACAAGGGATATTTTAAGAGCTAAAGTGTCAAGGAGTGCATAAATTAAGTTAATATATTGATTTTATCAGGTTTTTGAGTAAAATATGCCTTGGGATGCATAATATAGGGTCATAGGTGCCTATTAATGATGATGTAAAGGTCATAAGTGTGATAGGACCCAAAATAAAATGTGAAAGTGTAAATAAATACACTTTACAACACTAAATTAAGGAAAAATTGAGTCTATTTAGCTTAGAAGGGCCCTAAATACCATGTGAATGTATAAAACACATTACAACACTAGATTAGGTCCACTTGATTTTCAAGCCTCACAAATTTAATGTGAAGATGTAGATAAATACATTTTACAATATTAAATTAGGATAGAGTAAGGTTAATTTAACTTAAAAAGGGCCCAAGACCTAATATGGATGTACAAAACACCTCACAACACTAGATCAAGGTGATGTCAAGTCCCATTTATCATTAAACATTCCCAAACTAAGCAAGGGATACTTTTTCAATGACTCTAATTGCATATATATTACAAGAGGTCAATTCACATTTCTGAAAAAAATGGAGGTCCTATGATATTCCATGCAACCACTACATGTTTGAAAAGTTAGCCTACTTGAATACTAGTGCCTCTCCCCTAGGCATGTGCATGAATTAATCAAGGAATTATGTAAGACATAGGAAACCATTTAAAGAATTTATTTTACACTCCATTATAGGTGAGCAACAATAATGATGAATAGTTATGGGTAGTTTCAAAGAAATACTAGGTAATTTTTGTACCTTCTTCTTCCTTCTTATATTTCTCCTCCTCTCAACTACTGGAGCATTCTTTTGCATTCTTCTCTTCTTCTCAAGACTTCTCACCATATAGAGGAGGAAAGTTTTCATCATTTTGTGTCTCTGTCTTCTCTAGGATTTTTTCTTCTTTCTACTCCATATCTTTCTCCATATTCATAGGAGGAAATTTCTAATCATTTTGAGCTTCCTATTTCTATAGAGCATCATGAATATATTATCTTATGTATCTTCAATAACATTTTCCAAATTTGGAGGGGTATCATCAGTAACCATTTCTTCTTGCACATTGTCACCCACATACATATGCTCATGTTGTTCACTCATAGGCTCATTATTTTTTAGGACAAATGTATTATGCTACATTTGTTCTTCACTATCCAGAGGGATTCCCAACCCTTTTTCAAGTTCTTCAACCTTCCGTGGAGACTCATTCTTTAGTATTTCAATGTATTCTTTGTCTCTTCTCATTAGAGTGTTAACTCTTTGTTTTGTTTTGAATTTCCTATTATAGCTTTTAGACAATTTGCATCTGTCTTCTTGAGATAGTGAAGAACCAATCTTCTCCAATCAAAATTCCATTATCTTTGCATCTTCTTCAATAGCATATTTCCTTCTTGTAGCTAAAATATTTTTCAAATCATTAGGCAATTGATCCTAAATTTTATCTAAGCTAGTGTCAAATGTTACCATGTACTTAATGATGGCTTCTTTAGTGGTTTCCTTATTCTTATCATTCTCTTCTAGATACATATTGGTTGTCTCTTCCAAGAGACCAAATTTTGAAATACTATTAAGCAAAGCATCAAAATTAAAGGGGCTATGTTCCATTACCAGAGAGGTATTTTCTTTATTTTTCCCCGTGCCTTCAGGATATTTTTTCTTTTGCTCTAGGCTTCTTTTCTCTTCTATGAATGAAAAAAAAATTATTTTATTTTTCCACCTCTTCTTCACTCTCAGTATCTACAATATCAACCTTTTTACTTCTTGGAACTAGTCTCTTCCATAGTGGTTTGAGAATTTTTCTTCTAGATGAACTATAGTCCTTCTACATCTTACTCATCCTCATAGTTGATGTATCCCTCTATACTAGCCTTTTCTTTTCTTCTCCTTTTAGAAGGAATTTTTTGCATAGGGACACTAGATGTATCCCTTCTTATTTGAACTCTCTGCATTCTTAGTTTTGGAGGAATTTGAAATAAAGGGAGAGGGGGAAAAGGTCTTCTCTGATCTTCTTGTGTTTGAAATACCTTCTGAAGCAAAAAATGTAGCCTTGAATTTCTCTATAGCACCCTTATGTGGGTTCAGTATCTCTTCCAACTGGGTTTTCATATTCTCTATATTCTTCTCAATATCCTTCTTGTTCTTCTCTAGATTCACTAGACCATATTTCTCTAAAAGTATGCCAACTTTGGCAATAGATGGATCTCTTGGCTTTCTCAACATAACTTCACCAAAACCAATAAGCTTTGCTTCAATTACCTCATACCCAAGCTTTGGAACCCAAACAATTCTAGATTCAATTGCTTTTATAATATAGTGATCTCTATTAACCATGAAGGTTATATCATTCTTATACTTTTCAACTACACCTTTTAGAATTATATACCTTTCTTGTATTTTTCCTTGAAAAGTCTTGAAGAATCCACACAACATGTGTTTTTAGGTTTCCATATTCCCTAACCTTCTCAAATGGTCTCTAATCTAAATAGAAATTAGAATATTGTCCAACCACATAATGTTAATGGTACTGGGAAATTCTTTTAGAAAATAAAATAGAAAACATATAATTAGGGTACCATACTAGAAGGGATACTGAGATTGTTTGGCCTTCTATAGGTTCTCCATCAACTGTTGTCTCAGGAATTTGCACAAATTAGTATCCTAACCTTCTTTTGACCATCTAGTTAGTAGTGTGAATAGTGGTAGTTGACACAAAGTTCTCCCTTTTTATATGCAATATATGATACCAAATCATCAACAATGCATACTTCACCACCAAAACATCAATATTCTTCATAGTTAGGGAATGTTTGCAAAACTTCACATTGGTGAGCTTCATTACCACATCATTCTTCATAGTCTTCATTTTCAAAATGGTTCCATTTGAGCATTGTTATGCCTTGCATACACACCCTAACCTTTTGCTTGCCAAAGTAGGGGGCCCCCTATTTTGTTTCCCTTTGTTTCATTATTTTATGTTCTTTTGCTTTGGTGTTCTCATTTTCATCATTTTTTTGCATTTTTTATCATCCTAGCTCTTGTCCCAGAGTTGTTTACAGTAACCTCAAGACCTTAGATTGTACCCCTTTTGTCTTGTTTTCGTTTCGGATCCCAATTTAGAGTTCAGACCTTTTGCATAAGGTTTGGATCTAATTTGGATCCCTACCCCCAGTCTTTGGTCTTGCTTGGGACTCAGGTATCAAAATAGACTCTAGACCTTATGCAAAGGGTCATAGTTTGATTTTGGTTCCCAGTCTCGATTCATTTACTTTGTTTTGGTCTCAAGGGTTTTCATTTCTCTAGGACCATTTTTGGTTCCTCTTGTCGAGATTGAAACACTGAACTAGACTTGGAATTTATTTCGAATGTCAAAATCCTATTTGGGTTCCTAAACTAATGCCACTGAATGCTTCAAAGAGAGGTTATCTTATGAAATGAAAATGGCAAGAAATGTGGCCTCATCACATACAATGATTATAGTAGATATGTTTAAAATGGATTCGTTTAAAAGGATTTTGAAAATTGGCAAGTAGAGGCATGCGGGGCTGTTCAATAGAGATACCATCACATGGAATGTGATGACGACAGTAAACACACAAAATGGATTTGATGATTAAGTTTCAAAAATAAAATCTTTCAAATAAAATACAATTAGCAGGGACGCACAATCTTTCCCAACGCTCTCCTAGCTTTAAAGTAGGCTGCAATGTGGAAGCCTCGACAATGTAGGCAAAATGGAGAAGCTTGGAGAAAGCACTTGAAATGCTTAACATAAACCCTCTGTAGACGTCCAATTTTGATCACTTCCATATGATCAAATGCATCTCCTTATTCATCTGGTTGCTCATCCCCTCTGTCAATATTAATTAAGCCAATTGTTTAATTAATACCTTGCATCTTGCACAAAGGTCCTAAAGTATTTAATTTAATACTTTTCCCCTCTTCCTCCTCTAAATTAAATAAATATGCCCTTTTATTTAATCTAGTCATATTCTCCTTTTGAATTAAAATTCATTTTCTAATTCATCTTTTCTCTCTCATGGTCACATCCTCCAACTTTTGCAAGTTCATCCCTAATCCATTTTAATTATTTTTATCTTCTTCTAATTAACCAGGGTTAGCATGTGCACACCCTTAATCATCATTAAGGTCACATCCTCCATAATTTCCCACTTGCTTCTAATGAGTCATTAGTCCATCTAACTGAGTACTTGTACAATCTTAATCATTTGATTAGCCTAACCTAATCCTCATCCTATTTATGGCATATGTCCTTGAGTCAATCTGATTAAAGGCTTTCTCATTTTGGACAAGGCATCCCCCTTCCCCATGTGAATTTTTAATTCACCTTTTAATCCCCCAAGGCACCTAAAAGGAATTTTTAATTCCTTCACTTCTCCCCACATGTCCTCTATTCATTCTTTATTCTTTCTCTCATCCCCATGAGAATATTTGAGGAATTTTTAATTCCTCACATGTCCTCACACCCACATGGGGACAAGGAAATCCTTTATGAGGAGATCTTGTCCAATCCAAGGTGTACTTTGTACCCCCTCCATGTCATGTCCTTTTCCTTCCCCCTCATGTCCACTTCACCTTTAGGGCTATCTCACATGCCACATGTCAAGATGTGAGGGCTTGTGAGTTCTCAACTCACCTTAGCCCTACATCTTGATATTTGGTGGATCAATCTCAACCGTCCATTTCCCCTAGAATTTCCCAAAAATCCTATAAATACCCCCTCTTTTCTCTCATTTTAGGGAGATCACTTGTGCTAGCCAAACTCTTGCAATTTTTTTTCTCATCTTATACTTAGCCATTTTCTTGTTTTCATCCACTTGCACTCATCCTCACAACATCACATAGCTTGCATCTACTTGCCATCCAAGGAGTATACACATCGAAGATCGAAGGGCCAACCAAAGGATCGACTCAATGCAAGGTATAAAGTTCCATTTCGTTACTTTGTCTTGCATTGTTTCCAACTTATGCTAATCTTGAGGTGTAAGTTGTTTTAAGTTGTTTATTTGCACTCTTTAACTTGTTGCTTGATTTCTAACGCCTTATTTCAACCTATCACATTTCTGGCACGCTCGGTGGGACCCACAAACAGGTCTATTTTCTTCACGTTTGCTATTTTTTGCATTTTTCAAGGTCCAGGTTGCAGAGTGGCAGATTGGTCCTGAAAAAGTGGCGGATCTGTCCAGAGGTGGAGGACTGGGCCTAACAGAGTGGCAGATCTGGGAGTGGCGGACTGTCCTGTAGTGGCGGATCTGTCCCGACGGGTGGCGATTTGTCCTGTGGCAGACCTATCCGTTGTGGCAGACCTGTCCTGAGTGGCGTATCTGGGCCTAACAGAGTGGCGAAATGGTCCTAACAAAGTGGCGGATCTGTCCTAGCAGAGTGGCGAACCTGTCCTCCAGAAGGTAAAAAGTTCAAATTTTTTCTGAATGTCTTTTGGTAAAATAGGAACATAGTTTAATTAAAGGGTGTCAATAAACCTTGTTTGGCATGTTTGGGAAGGCTATTTGATGTATCCAATCCCCTTGTGCCATTTGGCGATCCGGGTGACGAAATCGTAGCTTTCCAAGTCCTTTTGAGTCACCTTTTTCACTTCTTTAGTGGGACCTGCTTGGGGATTTCATCACCCCAAGGGACGATTCCAACCACGCGTACCAGGGGGTATATAAAGGAGGGAGAGTGAAAGCGTACCTCAATCCAACCACGTTGTAATTGGTGAATCGTCGGGATGACGTGAAGAGTTGGTCCGGAGCCTCTAGTATCTCGTTAAGGTTCCCGACTCACGCTTGTAACGGGTTGGTGTTCACGGTTTGGGCCTCACGTACGGGTGTATATTGAGGACTCCTTAGAAACCATGTGCATCCTACAGTAGAAGACTTTGTTGACCATACCCGTTTCTACTAATATTAGGGTTGTGCTGCTTGAATTGTCTTTCTTGTGCAAAAACCAGTGATTGTCAGTTTGGCCAAGTCTTTTTATGATTGCTACAATTTGGGTCCTTTGCCTTTGCCATCCATCAAAAAACCAAGCTTAAGCTTATCCTTTGGCGGACTTAACCTTATCTTTAGCAAACCTGTCCTCGTGCTGTGGCGGATCTGTCCTAGTGCAGTGGGATCGTCCTAGTGTGGCGGATCTGTCCTAGTGCAGTGGCGGATTTGTCCTAGTGCATGGTGGATTTTCCTTTTGCAGTGGTGGATCTGTCCCAGTTCAGTGGCGGACCTGTCCTAGTGCAGTGGCGGATCTGTCCAAACACAATGGCGGACCTGTCCTTTTGCAGTGGCAGACCTATCCCTTTGACCATCCTATACCATCATTTGGCATTCATTATCCCTCTGTTTTGAACACTGAAACGATCATTTAGCAAACATCTAAACGTCTGTTCCGAGCCCCCATCCCTTCGTTCTAAGGGTCATTTGTCCTGAATAGTCTTTTTCTTGTTTCAAGAGCCATTCATCTACCTTGAGACACTCCACATCCGTCCTAAACACGCTTTCATCTCTGATCTCCGTTATTCCATATAAACCCCGTTGGAGTAATCATCCAAGTTGACCTAGGTATTCATCTCTAATCGCAATCATCATAACTGGCTTAGGATGGCTATCCATCTTAGGTCAGTTATCCTTTTCGACCCAATCAATCTGCTTCTATCTCAAGTTGGATTCGGTGTCGTTATCATACATCCACCTTTTAATCAATACCTAGTGTTACCAAGGATCCTTCTTAAACTCAGTGGTGGATCTCGGTCTTCATCGTATCTATCATCACATCAATCCTAATCATCGTATCAATCTGATCCCCACATCATCAAACCTATTCGGATCAAAACCCAGAATCTAGGTTAATCCAACATCTACCCATCAATCCAATCCAATCCCATCAAGCCAATCCATGTCGACCTAATCAATCGTTGTCAACTAATCTTTCGGCAAAATCAAATCGATGCTTCGGCATCAAGGTCTTTTTAATACCTTGATCCCTGTCATCATCTTGCATGCCCGTTCAGACTCAATTGCAAGCAAAGAAAATGGCCGACCATCAAGCCCTGAATGCCCAATTGAACAACCCTCAAAATCCCACCAACACGGTCAACATCTCATCAGATCCCAACTATGGTGCTAATATCCTTCACGATCCCCACAATGGCACCTCATCGCAATCCAATGTGGATGGTCAAAACACATCACCACCTGGGGAGGAAAACATGGCCGAGCAACTCGAGCTCACATTCGAGGAGCACTTTAGCAACCCAGTTAATGCACAAATGACGGAGCACCTTCTCGAAAGACATGGTGACCAAATCTTGGCTCACTTGATTGACAAAGGTGATTGACAAAGGTGTCAATTTTCCATCAGGTGTTGACTTATCCAAGTATGGCACCTCCACATCCAATGTACCCCAAGGTGCACATGACATCCCTAGTAGCTCGTATGTCCCCAACATTCCTTCCGTAGGAGGCTGGCATCAACCTGAATTTGGCAATGCTGTCCTATATCTCATTCGCAATCCCACACATCCCACCATCTCGGTCACGGGAGCACCTCAAACCATTGATCCCAATGATCCTTATGCCTATGGCATGCCGCAAAACATCCCGCAACCACAACCATTAATGCTACCGGCACCGCCCCCTCGAACTCGCTTCCCGTCAACACTGGGGGAAACCCTTTCGCCGCCTTTCCCCCACCTCCTGGGGCAAAAAATCCTCCACCATCATCATTCCTATCTCAACATCCGC